>CM031239.1:540185371-540440392 GCA_018340775.1 Taxus wallichiana var. yunnanensis
TATTCATTACATATCACATGAACTAGAATTATGATGAACACAGACTCAACATATAGTCCACTACCATATAACGTGGAAATAGACACATTTCTACACAAATGATAATGGTATCATTAAGAAATCCAATCCACTACAATCAACCTAGTCACATAACTTATCGGCACACCCACACATCACAAATGCCAAAAGGATCCAACACTCGAATCAATAATCACATTTCTTGCGTACACACAAAAAAATAGTTTTTCACACTCAAATTCACATAGAATTCTCAAAAGGAGAGAGAATACTCTCATCTTAACACATCAACATGCTAACAATTCCACACTAAGTGACATACACAACATGCGCGCAAACAATATCACAATTACGACATAGTTCACATTACGCTTAAATCACATTACTCTTCATATATCGACCACCAACATGCAACTCCAATCTGTCCCAGAGGTTAGAGAGAATGAACCTCCACTCTGATACCAAGTGTAACACCCACTATTTCAGACACACAAGACCACATAGCAAAATACATGATAATTATTTTTGACTTGTTTGGGAACATAGCATGGCACAACTAGTGGTCACAATGGCTACAACTAGCTCCTTGAAAAACTTAGCACAAAATGAGCACAAGGGAAGCAAGGAAACACTCAACACCCATCAAGGATAGTTCACTTTTGTCTTAGACAAGACACCGTAAAAATACCAACCAGTAATACCTAGTTACAGTTCAGGATACTCCACGGGAAAATCCTTTAAGGTTAAATATTCACTAAAACAGTCTTTCAAGACCTGAATTTTCGGTCTAGAAGATTCATGTTATGATTCATACAATTCTCCTTATAGGGCTAGCTTTCTTTTCTTTTATACTAGAGACATAAGGTTTAGATAAAAATTACCGAAAGAGGATCACCTTTGCTTTGAAAAATGTTTTTTTAATTACTTATTAGATTAATGCTACAAGGGGGTGGGGTGAAACAAATCCCACAAGGTTATCTAAACAACTATAAGCTACAGAATCCTCGTTTTAACCTCTGTTGGGAAAAGGAGACGAGTGAAATCTCCAATTGATGGAGGTACCGGTTTAGGTTTGGAATGAAAAACCCCTTTGAGAAAGGATCAAAATTTTATCATTACTTTAAGAATGGTTACGAAGTACTAAGGAAATGGTTAGAGAGAGAAGGTCAATTTATTTCATTATGATCTATTTAGTTATTAACCGGCCTTTTAACGAGACTTAAGAGTTCAACTAGATTTGGGTAAAAGCTTCATTTAATAATCTCTTGATTAAGTACGACAAAGGAAACACATGGGGTCCCCAAAGAAGAATATAAGTCTTAGAGTATCCTTAATCAAACTCCCCTACTAACTAAGATATGACTATGTCCCCAAAAGACAACAAGGAAAAATACTTTTAGAAATAATTAACGTTTCATGAAAAAGAGGATAAAGTTTAATCCATAGTTAGGGTTAACGAGGGTAGGTTTCTTTACACTGGTAGAAAAAAACTCATTTCTTTCCAATTTAAGATTCTTAAATTTATTAACAAGAAACCCAATTTCATTGTTATTTTATTTATTGATTCATCTATTAATTCATTTTATTTTATTTTTGATTAACTTAGAAGAAGGATTTCCACTCACTAAAATATAAAAATAATTGCACTAGTGCCAAGACCATAGGGGGTTATTAAACATGAAAGTTTTAGTAAATGAGAGAAAAACCACCATTGTTAAATGAGAGGGCTAAACACGGTTATAACATTTCTATTCAACATGACACACAAACCAAAGGTATCACAAGATTCACAAGAACTTTAGTGAGAACAAAAAATATAACAATTTGGTCAAGCCATGTTATAACATTGTTATGATTGAAATAATATCATAAGGAGAGTACATGAACAAGGAGATGATCGAGTTCCTTTCCTCACAAATTACAAGTTTCGCTACAAAAGGACAAGACAACTTTATTTCACAATTATCGATAATCCAAGGCAAGCGGCCTTCTAAACTCCTTTACAAGCACCATTACAAGATTCACAACACATTTGACATTTGAACAAGAAACTTCATAAATCAACCCGATGAAACCTTCAAAAATATTTCCTTTATCAACATGCATAAGCTATCTACACAAGTATTAACTTTAGTCAGTTCACGAGAACTGAGCATGCTAAGACTGCCCATTACAATAGTAAGATAACATTTAACAATATCAAGAAAGGAATGCTCTATTTCAAGAATGGATCAAAGAAAAACCACTTATAAGCTAGGATTTTATTAAAGCTTGAGAATTTATCTAGAATGATTAAAGGTTTCACTTAGGCTTCACTGGATGAGTTTTACGAAAGAAGACAATTTACCTTACAAATGAATGAGAGATAGATTGCATGGTTTATAAACTATTTCCTCCTACTTATTAAATCTTATTATCTTTTAAAATCTCTCCATTGATTTCACCTCATGATCGTTTAAGAATTCACCCAAATAGATAATGTTCATTAGTTTAGCTAGGGATAACAAGGTATATAATTTTACTTTACAAGATAATTCCCTCTTTGATCACTTATATAATTGATTTTTATCAAGTAGGTCACATCTATATTAATCAATCATAAAGAACTTTTAAAAGGATTACCCACCCTTCTTAAAATGTTTTTAAAAATTACATTGTTACTATATCGAAGAAGGGTTCACAACATCACATTTTTACCTCATAAGAAAAGCTTACCATTACTCTTTTTTTTTAAAACTATACATAGTTACATCATTAGTATTCGACATGGCATATGAACCCAAGAGACAAAACAATTCTAGGGAACCATGACTAGGCATCAAAAAGTAACAACATTGACCAAGTAACACTAAACTATTCTTAGAATTCCTATAATCCATTAAGGTCACTCAACAAAGCCAGTAATCCAATTTTCTTATATTTTCCACTAATTAACAGAAATCCTAACAATAACCTTAAGCTCTAGTCACTCTGTACAAGCAATAATAATACCGACCTTAAATTTTTCCAAAGAGAGAGAGAAAGGTATTTGAATCACTTTTTATTGAGTCTGTATTAGAACATGTAATATGTTAACTATCACTATATTTATTTTCCACTTTTCCTCTTTATATGTGTGTGTGTGCACGCGTGCATGAAAATTAATCACACAACATCGGATATGTATAACACATCCATGCAAATAGATAGTATTCAAGTTCTGTTAGAACAATACTTAAGGAGAACATATTTATACAACTTCATCAATAAGACTAAATTGTCCTCCACATGTTTCCAAAATTTTTGATAAAGCTTTTACTTATGAAATAAACATCTTCAGGATAGTCAACTTGGATTGAGTTAAAAAAAAGGAGATCATTGATACCTCTTATCAAACAAGTCTCAATTATCTAATAGAAGAACAATGAATAAAATGCTCTGTATCAGTTGTACTAGTCTTCTCATGGGAAGGAAAGTTGAATCATAGGGTTCAAAATTAAAAAGGGAATTCAAGTATAATTTAACATCAAAGACTTAATACCATACAATATTATTTTTAGGCACCTCATTCCTGTAACTAAAGGTAGAAGGGTTCGATTCAAACACTCCTTTAACCACTAATGACAACTCAAATGTCATAGCTTATAAAAGAGGAAAACATTATTTAGCAACCAAAACCACACAAAAATCCATAATGAGAAAGTACCAAAATTTGACATTGAATCCACAATATCGGCATTTACCCAAAACACCCACAAAAATATAGAATATTTCATGCAAGATTCAAACCCATATAGTCGATTTCAAAGGAATGTTTTTTTATGTTTTATTTGCAACAAATTACCACTAAAACTCAGATGTCTTTAAATCATAAAATAAATCTAACAAATAAGTGATCATCCCTCAAAGGATTTACTCAAGGAAAATACCCAAATTACTGGGAAATGAAATAACCAGAATGAGAGAAAAGTAAACCATGCTTGATAAGGAGATCTCAATGACTTTTTCCTTTTACTTCCTTCACAAAAACTTCAAGATTTTCAGCCAAAGACAACCAGAAAATGTTTCCTTTTGAATTTTCCCAGAAGAAAACAATAACTAACCACAAACCAAACCACTCCTAGACATCATTCAAGAAGAGAACATAAATTTCATGAGATTATAGAAATGGTAGTAGAAAATTACATAGTTTAGGTTTAACATGCCTACAATAAGCATCCATGATGTAACCATGAGCTTGTAGGGCATCCAAAACACCACTACAGGCTTCCACGTTTGGCACAAGTAGTGATTCATAGCTATGGCAGGAGCTATAAAACAACAAGATGAAATGTCTGAAAAAGAAGTGGTCTCAAAGATTGGAATGAAAGAAATATATACACAAAATGGGTTTAGTGCAAAATCCTATGAAGCTTCCATTAAAACGTGATTACCAAGAGTACAACAAGACTCCACAACCTTGTCAATGTCCTCCCATCCCTTTTTAGAGAGGAACATGGATATCTATCGAAGCAAAATGGGGATTAGATTTTCACTAGGTGTGGAACCACCCACGAGGCATGTAACTATTTGACATAAGGCTTCAAAGAGATGCGATCTCAATGTGTTTGCATAATTGCAGGATAGGTACATTAGGTTTTGTGAATAAACTAGTCCCCATTCACCATATGCAACCCAACAGGTGTCCAACCTGCGCCACCCACACAACAAGGAAGAAAAAAAAAAAAGTCCCTTCCCCCAAATTTATCCCACCAGAACAAAGGGACATGCCAACAAGAAAAAACCCATCAATACACATTGAAAGAATTAATGGAATACCATAATTATTCCACCAACCGCTAGCTAATAACCACACAAGGAAAATATCTTTTTATTGGAACCCACGCATAAGGGACATTTCACTGCCAAAGTGGCGAAGGGGAAAATGATAGGTGGTAGTTGGAAAGATTAACTTGAGCATTAAAAAAAATAACAACCCCATCAAAGCTTTCACTACGCACTACCTCCTTACACACTCACAAGATAGCAAGAAAAGAAATCCAATCAATCTAATTGATCCTATACTGACTAAAAGGTTAAATTACATATCACTCGAGATGCTGGAGGAAGAAACATTATAGTTTCCTTTAATTTAAATGATTGAAATGACAAGCAAGCAGGACTACACAACCAAGGGGGAGGAAACTAGAGGTTGATGTTCGAAAGTGAACATGGATCAAGGACCGAACATGTTTCCACGACAAGGTAATTCCCTTCTCCATCATGGAACAAGGTTTGGTCTACGGGAGCGAATAAAATGATACAACAAAATGACATAGAGGTAATTATTATTCATATCGATTACGAATGATGATAATAATAAGATATATGTAATTTCTTATCGACCATTCGCTTAATAATATCATTTTTATCATTCTTTTATTTTATTATTATTATTATTTTTTATTTTAGGACTTAAACAAAAAAAATATTTATAATTCATAATAATAATGACCGATGACCAAGCTTGACGATCTAAGGACACGATTTTCCCTTAATAAGAATATAGTAAAGGACGTTGCAAGGGCCAACAATAGAAAATACACACATGACATAAGAAGACATGATGAAAAGGGAGAATGCGAACATTTCCTACAACAAGGAGAAGCCAAAAAGATAAAAAGAAGCATAACAATGTTCAACACTTAGCAATAAGGTCACCAAAGTATGAACAGTGTAATGTCGAACGGGAATTTTTATTTGTATTTCATTTGTGAGAAAAGTGATGTATTTAAAATTCTTGATGGGCAGGGGGAATTTGATAAGTCAAATATTTCATTAGTATCATGTCATGGAATGTTCAAGGTTTGAAAAATCCCTAACAAAAATTCTCTTTCTATTTATCTTGCTAATTAACTAGCAATTTAGATGTGATTTTTTATACAGGAATTCGGCATTTTTTTCCTTAGAACACTCTATCTTGTATTCCACCATATTTTACGTATTTTCACATGTAGCATATTGAAGGCAGAGTTGGTGCTAACATTTATATCATGCCAAAAGTTCCGATATTAATCACTACCTCGGGCTAGGACCCCTATAATAAGGATGTGTGGGTGATTATGAGTATTAATGACCTTTCTTTTGGTATTATTAATATTTATGCCCTAATTATAGTGTTGAAATTTTTGCACTTGTGCAAAAATGGGCAACTCAAAACTTTGTTACGATGGATAGCCTTGGTGAAGTATACCTAAGCTAAGGGAATTTACATAAGATTATTTTGTTACTGTTGATTTGTGAAAGAGATTAAGTGAAATCTGCAGCTATGTGTGCTGTTACAAAATGTAACACATCACATAGTCTGCAATTTCACAAATATCCTCATCAAAAGAACACAATCCCTAAAGGATAGTTGTGTTATCTTGATGAAGACACCGGATTGTAGAGTATGTGAGGTGTATAGTTTTGGAATAGTAGACATAGTGGTAGTTGTCAAGTAATTAGATTCACGGTTATTATCTTGGTGTTAGGAAATAAGAGATAAAATATGTAGAATAATCCCTTACAGAATCACTATAGTAGAAACTAATATGCAAAAAATATTACAGATCTCAAATAAAAGTACAGAATAAATAGCACAACACAGAGAGACAAGATTTAACGTGGTTCACCCAATTTGGGCTATGTCCACTAAGAATCACTTGCTCAGATTTTATTACAAGCCTCCACTCTCTCAATACAATACCCATATCCATTTGGATCTATGCTCAACAAACTCTACAAGATTCACACCCAAATTCAAAAACACATCTCGTAATACATTTGATTGTACATCTATCATATGCATAAGACCATATAAATAGACAACAAGCTTAAGCAGCTTTACAAAACCACGGGTATCAAACAATGGGAAAAAACAAAACCATCCCATAAACCTATGGGTATCCGAAGAGGTGGTTTTACAAAAAAATGGGCACCGAAAAACCATGGGCCCAAAAACAGCTCATAACGGTTACCCATTACCCGTAAAAATACCCAAGTGTAACACATAGAAGGTGTACCACACTCTAACATGAAAATAGGCTCCACAAACAAAACTCTTGGTGCCTATTAGATTTATTATCCTATGTTCATTAAGTTTTTTGTGATTAATGAGATTGCATCCATCTACACTATCATAAATGATTACAAATGACTCCTTTCCTACTACTTACGTCAATAAAATACTGACAAAAAAATGGTGACAATAATGTCTAAATATAAGTAGCAGGAAGGAGTCAAGTTGAAAGGCATAGGCTAAGACAATCAAACAACATACAAGGAGGCACATATCATTCAATGGTTATCCAATGGAAGTTACAGGTATTCACTTTAAGATTATCCCTTATGTTAATTCATTTTATTTAGATATTGAGTTGCCTACATCATTGTACAATCAAAGGAAAACTGAATGTAGAAAGAGATAATCAACTCATTATTTCAATTTAATGCTTTATTCATTAGAGATCATAAGTTATCCCACACAAGACGTGGGATATGACTAAGTGTCTCATCATATACATGGAAACGAGAATGTTGCATGTGCTAAAGAACAAGAGTAGAGGAGTAAAAAAGGAACCCATCATTGCCTATCTATCTTAAATCCCCACTCCTCATCATCTCCATCTCCATCTCAACTCTTCCATCTTCCGCTTCCATCTCCATTTTCTTTCATCTGCAAGGAAAGAGTAGTATCTGTCAAATTTTGAGCTCAGGGTACAATGTTATTCCAATACTCATGTTCTAAAGAAAATACATATTATAAGTTCAATGTATCTAATGGTACTTGAAGGAAAGAAATATAGAAATGCATGACACAAGATGAGAAAGAGATACAGATAGGTTGGCATCAAAGGAAAAAGTAGAGTACATTAAGTGAAATGAATGGAAAGAGAAAATCAAAGAAGCTAAAGATTGTGTTAGAAAAGGCAGAAGCTGGAGTAGCTTGTAAAAGAAAAGGATGTGGAAAATAGCACATGAAGGAAGTTGGAAAACAACTTGCAGAAGAAGTAAAGAAGAAGAAATAAACCACATGGATACAAGAGAGGCCAAAAAGCCTATTTATTTCTAACTTATTTCTGAATTTCATAGGAACAAGTTGCAAAATTGAATGAAATCAGTGTATCTAGACTAAACTAAAAGGGAATAAGCATCAGTTTCAGATGATTTTAGGAAGCATCAAGCATCATAATGGGTCAAGAAAGACATATTTTGAAAATCAAGATTGGAAATCTAAAAAGGGATAGAGGAAAGAGGATTCTAAATTTTTTTGCCAGAGTCTCCCCTTGTAAAATTGACTTTTGATTTAAAACAAAATTGAAATACATGTTTTTAAGCTACTACATGCTTTTTAAACTATCTGAGCTTCAAAGGAATAAAAATAGTCAAGAAAAGTACATGTTTCATCACTTCTAAGTTGATATCATGATCAAATGAAACATACAGGTATTCCAAATTTTCATCATGCTACAACTATTAAAAGTTCTTTTTAATTTCCAAATTCAAGTGTGAATCAAAGGCAACTACTTCACAATTTTCAAAAGTTGCAATGAATCGAGTAAAGCTAGCATGGACAACTCATTCAAGTAATCAGAAAAGAAAGAGAGATGTTTATATCTTTTTAGAATGGTTAAATCATAAGAATTTGGAGAGAGAAGGATTCTGGAAATTTTTGCCAGAGTTTCCCCTTGCAAAATGGACTTTTCTAGAAAAAAAGAAATGATATTTTAATGTAAAATTTGAAATACAATTACTAACATGACTTCAAAAAAGAAAAGTCATTACAGAAAAGGAAAATAGGTATTTTCTTCATTTTCCAAAAAAGTAGCATCTATTTCATTATACATAATGGAATGCCATCATCTCTCCAACAAAGAAACAGTATACAAATTTCCAAAAAGCCATTATTCCAAGTGTTCTATCAAAGCTATAGAATATACAATATGGTATTCATCTTCCAACTGAAGAAATAAACTAAAAAGCTCAGCAAGTATTCAATCAAAGCATGCTTTCCAGAATAGAGTTCAACAAGTCAAGCACGCATCTACAGTGAGAAATTACTCAAAAAAAAGCATTTTTTCCTCTACAGAATGAAGGAACGAGTCATAAATTAGAAATGTGCATCTACAGGAAGGATGGAGTGGGTTCCCAATACATAATTTGACAAGTACCAAAGGAACTTCTGTAGTCAAATTTGAAATAAAATGGTTGTATCTACAAAAGGCAGTCCAAGTCCTTTACACTTCTTTTACACTTGCAAATAATCAAGGGTTATAGTTTTCTCATTGCATGAAGAGAAAGAATTTACAAACTATGCATCTACAAAATGAAGGAGTAAATGACAAACTACCAGGTATGTATCTATCAAAAGAAGAACAGACAGAGTTTGAGTATAAAATGAGAAATAGAAAAACAGTTAACACTTCCAAATAATGAGCCATATCTATAAATATCAAACTCATGCACAGAAAGGAGCCTTAATAAATCAGAGTTTGAAAGTTCACTATAGAAGTAGGAGAGAGACTTCACATGAAAAGTATTTATGAAGATTATGACTAGTATTTTCATGTTTTAGAGTTGTAGAACTAAAACTCGAGCTCGAAAGGAAAATAGAAAATAGTGTTGGAACTCACCGTGCCCGAGGACGAAAACAAAAAAACAAGCAAAACGTTGGTGGAACTTCCCTCTGCTAAATCATATTTGAGTTCATTAACAACTGAATTGAAAAACCAAACAAAAAACCAGAAGCAAGGCAGTCATTCAAATGGTCCACAAAGGATAAATAACAAGTAAATAGATTAAATGATCTTTAGATCATACTCATAAGAGAAAAGCCAATCTACAAGTCGAGCTACAGGAAACAAAATATAAAATAATACCTTCGAGCTCCTAAAAATGCACACCCAGTTGTAATCGAATGGCATCGAAGGTCTCCAAAACAAAAATATAGGCTCAAAGACCTCCAAGATCTCCATGCTTTCATAAAAATGTAGAGTGAGGAAAAAATTTCCAGGGCTTTGCCCACAAAATGAAAAACCAAATGAAATGACCAAGTGCGAAGCCCAAGTGTATAAACCTTCCATCGAACTAGGGTTTCAAAACCCTAACCCATGGTTAAGGATCAATCGATCACCAAATGCAAAGTGGAAGATCGAACGGTGATCGGTCCACACAGGTTCTAAAGTGATAAGCCCAAATTAAATTCCACTGACCATAATTAATGATGGGGTTCGAAACCCTAACTACAGATGGAGAATCGACAACATCATGCATGCCAGTACAAATATCAAAGGCCCCAAACACTTCACAAAATCCAAGCCAAACCACCCAAGGTTGTGTTACCACAAAGCAAAGTTCGCAAAAGGGTGAGTCATCATAGAGGGGGGGCCACCACCCACATCGACCCTCAATTAATCATTACAAGAGACTTTCTAAAAATTCCAAAACTATAATACCAATGCAAAAAATAAAAACACATTATGTGCCATGATCACCGAAAAGGTGAATTATAAACTATGCATGCCAATGACCAAGGGTGGTCCCCTTTAATCAAAAACACATGCAAATTTCCTAGTCCACAAAGGTAGCAACATCCAAAACTTCAAACAAATCGAGGTGGTCCCCACTTCAATTTTATTGTGCAAATATTGCTAAAGGTTGCATCCTTTTTCCTACACACAAGAGATGATATTTTGCATGCCTTCACAACAGACAAAACAGAGAAGATGACGAGTTTGCATGTGTAAAGAAAGAAGACTTTCCTAGCAAGCAATTTGTAATTTTAGCAAACTATTCACCTTTCTTTCTTAAAAATAGAATAGTCAACTTCAGTTTGACTATATTGTATCTAAGGCTGATAATGCCTATTTTTATCACATACTTTAGTTTGTATTATTTTATTCCTTTATTTATTATTAAATAAAGGGTAAAATTAGGATACATGGGCGAGTATAACTTTTAGGCTATTTTAGGAAGGGGGTGAACTTTTGCTATATATTGTGTGCTCTTGCAAAGCACAAAAAGGGGGAATTTTTCAGAGATTTTTCCCAGAGAACTTTTGATATGAGTACTGAAGCAATTTCGCCAGTTTTTCCCTCTGAGTGTGAATTATTCTTGCCTTTCCAAGTTATTCTGTAGTCTTGTGTATGTCAATATTAATCTTGTGAATCAATATTCCCTGATTAATCACTTTACCCTACTGCAAATTTACCATTTCCTGCTAAATATTATTGTGCATATTAGCTTACTAGTGCTGTTGTGATTCTCCCTCAGCAAAAATTAAGTGTTTTGCCCTTATTTCCTACATAAAGTATTAATTGGTTCATGCACCTAAAGAATTCTTCACAAATCAGTTGTGTATGTCACTCAGTCAAGTTCTCATCTCAAATTTGGTGTATCACCTTAGTATTATTTAAATTTATAGTCATCTTTTTCCCTTAAACTCCCAAAAAATAGTTTAGTGAACACCAATAAGGAACCAGCCTTTTAACCTCAGAGGTTCACCTCAAAATAGGTATACCCACAGACCTGAGGTGTCCCCATTGTATCTACGAGAGAGAGAGATCTATTGCAGACTTAGAAAACCTGCTGCCATCTCTCTGCTAGGTGCATTTTTGAGAGATAATAGATAGTCCTGAAATAATAATATTATGGAAATGGTTAGGTGAAAAATTACCCTTTGTTTACTTTTGTTGTGTGGCAAATTTAATATGGAGCACCGGGATGATAAATGTGGCACCCTTCTTATGCATTAATGTATTGGTGAACGTGTGGCTTGGTATTATTTTAAAAGACATTAGGGCCTTTCTGATCCTTTACTCAGACATCAAAAGAAATTTAAAGACCAAGTATGGTTCACTTGGACCAATCTTTAAGAAGGATATGATCAGGATTTAACATGAATCGACCGTGCACTTCTTTCACAACAACCCTATTTTTTATTTTTAATCACTTATGATCCTTTGTTATCAAGGTATGGTCATAAGTGATTTTGTTAAACCACCATCTGATCAAATTTAAGTTTGTTTTCAAGGGGGCCTCCCAAGGTGCCCAAAAATAAATTCTATCTTAATTTTTATTTTCTGAGTAATCCTGGAATGGTCCCGCTCATTGCTAAAATTTGGAACATTACGCCACATCTTTCATTTTATACCATTTTAATTTCATGGTGGGAGATGGTGATTCACCATGCCATGAGGTTCTTCTATAGGTTCACTAAATAGGTGGCCTAAGTTCATTGGCATGCCTATTTGGCTCTGCATAAGGAATTTAGAATAATCTATCTAGTTCTCAATTCAAATCCTTTTGATTCTCATCTTTTGTTCCAAGCTAATGGTATTTGGTACAAGCTCAAACTTATTGAATACCATTTTTTCCATGGTGTGTAGATCCAGTCGAGACTTCACTTGCTTAGGGTGGAAGATAAAGCCTCTAAAATATTTTTCAAATCCCTCTGGACCAAGTATGCTTGTCAACAAATAAAATCTATTTATGATTCTTAGCAATGGCTTAATGAGCACCCAAAGATCACTAATAAAATTTTCAAGCACTACCGTCTTATTTTTCATGTTTAGGATTATTCAATTGAGAGTGCTACTACTCTGCAGAAATGTATTGATGTGGTGCCTAATAAACATTTTCCCAGATATTTTCTTCGCCACGACGCCCTCTCACTTTGGAGGAGCTTCATGCAGCCTTTCTCTATCTTACAAATGAAAAGTCTCCGGTATGGATGGTATCCCAAGTAAGTTTTGCAAAGTGATCCGGTCTTTTGTAGGACCTGATTTGCTTTAGGTTTGCAATGAAGCTCTCCAAACTTTCTCTCTTGGGAGTTTCATCAATGAAGGAGACATCATGTTCATTCCCAAAGTAGGAAACCCTAAATAGATGAATAACTAGTGACCAATCACCATGTTGAATGTTTCTTACAAAATTCTTGCCAAAGTGTTTCCACTATGCATTGTGGATCCTATGCTGAAAATCATTGGGCCTGAGTAGAATGGTTTTTTCAAAGGCCATTACATCTTAGGTAATATTATCATGGTGTGAGAAGGCATGAAATGGGCTTGGGTTTCTTCACAGAGGCATCTCTTCCTCAAGATTGATTTTGAGAAATCTTATGATCACATTGGGTGGTCTTTCATTCTTGTCATACTCAAAGCCCTTGGCTTTGGTGATTTCTTTCAATCAATCATTAGCACCTTTTTTCAAATTCTTTTGTCCAACTCACTATTAATTTTCACCATTCCACTTCCATCAACATTTTTTTCTCTACGAGAAAGGATGCCCTCTTGGTATGATGTTGTTAGTGTTTGGTGCTGATGCACTGGGTTATTTAATTTCTCAAAAATCTTACCAATGTTAGATTCAGGGGATTTTCCTTCTGGATCATGCGACTAAACTTATCATTAGCTAGTTCACTAATGATCCCTTTCTAATTATTGTTGAATAAGAGCATAATTTTTCTCGGGTATTTAAATGTCTTGACACTTTCTATTTGGCTTCTTGTTCACATATTTAAATTAATAATACCTTGGGTTATCAAAAAGATTATTTGTCTCCTCCAGACTAGTTGAAGGACTACCCCTAGAAATGGATTATCCATGGGACCAAATCAGATTTTTGGGCATTCTTTATGGTGTTTATAGTGGCTCTATGAATTTGTGGCATTATGTTATTAGGAGGGTGGAGCAGAAAGCTACCAAGTGGTCTTCCAAACCCCTATCTTTGGCTAGAAAATTCCAAGTTTTCAGTAAGATCCTTGTTGCTACTCATGTCTATTACTCGAGTGTTGGTGCCCTTCTCACAAATTGTTCACCCAACTTTCCAATCTACTTCAATAATTTTTATGGTGTAAAAGTTCAAGTTTAACTAGTTTCACACAGTTGCTTGGGACATCTTCTTCCTTCCTCATGATCAAGATGGCATGGGGATCATCGATTTCTACCAACATAGTGTTTCCTTATATGCTAAATGGGTTATTGGGTGTTTATCAGGAAATCAAGCCTAGAAAATTCTATTGCGTCATTATATTGAATATGGAGCCTCTTACAGAAATAAGTACTAGAACAATATTGGGTTAGATACTATTATTATCACTTTGGCTCCTTTAAAAATTACTGGTACCTTTATTTCCAAAACTACTTGGAAATCCTTTGAAATCCATTTGATGCAAGAGTTGGTGATGGATTTCCCACAGGGATTTATTTTTATTCAGAGAACATTTGGTGGTCATCTTATTATCATTAGCTTAGTGAAACTATGAGCATTAAATCGATTCAACTCTTCCACAAGGGAATTCATACCATCCAGGATTTAGTGAGCCATACAGACTAAATTTCTTGGCCTGATCTCAAGAAGAAATACATTTTTTCTAATTCGGCCTTTCATCTATCTAAAACATTCAAGAGCTCTTACCCAATGTTATTCTCCATATATTTGGGCTTCAATATCCTACAACTTGGTGGCATGACTAGAGGTGGAATTAGGAAATAACCTTCCTCCAATACAACACTCAAACCATTTATCAATTATTGAGCTTGATTTAACATGACATGTATAAGCTTAATGCTTGGTGGGGGTCACACTCAACAAATTCCACTTGGCTTCAACAGCTTTCCCATACCTGGAACTCTGTTCTTGAGCCTAAAGTTAACCACTTTCTCGGGTGTCTTGTTTTCCAAGGTTTTCTTACAAGTGAAAGGCTTAGTCATATTGGCATCTCTAATCCTAATTGTCCTTTTTCTCTCCCTAAGTCATTTAAACACATATTTTTGTATTATCACTACTCTAAGATAATTTATAGGTGTATCCATTCTTTTTTTCTTCCTTATAACCCCGATTTCTTCCCTTGCGCATTTCCTTATTAGGTTACATCACCCTTCACCTCATTACATTGATACACTTTGGCATTTATTTCAATCTTGTATTTTGTTTCAAATCTGGAAACCTTACAATGCTTTAATTTTCAAGCATGATTAGTTTATTACTTTCTTTTCCACTAATAACAAGGTGATTATTCTTCCTACTGTGGGCACATAGAGTCAAACTTAAGTTTTCAAGGTTTCCCTGGAGTTTTCTCATTTGTAAGAGCTTCTTGATCACTAGAGCAGTGTTCCTTGCACTATAATTTGGGTCCCGTCGAAACCTCAGTTACTACCACCTTAGCCTTTGCTACCCTGATGGATGCCACCTATTGGACCACATCAGAGGATCTACTCAAGTACCCACTGTTCTACATCTCCTTGAGAACTCCCTTCACTCTTGTCATCCTTTGGACCTGCTGGAGGCTACGACCACTGGGGAAAGGAGTTTCCATCTCTCTACGATGGGGTTTTCCACTACCATCCATTTAGACCATTGTAGAATATCCTCCCACTTGTTTGGGAATTATGGTTCCATCACAAATGTAGTATCATGATCACAATTGTTGGTAGGTGGATCCTCCTTTGGTGAAGCCTCACAATGGAGCTTTCATCCCTCCTCAAGATTATCCTACCCTCCTCTTGGTGAGGCGGCATGTGCTTGATGTTGGTGGTGTTGACATTTTTGTTTAATGTGCTCTCTAGTTTTCCTATGGACATGTTGATGTATCCTTTGTGGCATTTTATAATTTTTTGGTGCTCTTCTCGGTGTTTTGGGGACTGCATCTGTTATCCGGTCACCCCTGAATATGTAAATATATTTTATTTTTATCATTATAAAGAGTAGTTCAAATAGTAAAAGTGATTTTTCCTTCACATTTTGTGGAGGAAAAAATCAAACTATCAATGTGAGGATAATGATTATTGTGGTTCTTTAGCAATTCTTTATCTAATGGAGATAGTTAAGGAGTTCTTAGTTACACATTAGTTTAAAGTGATGATATGCGTGAGTGTTGGGATTAGTGGTGGTGGGTAATGTAGATGTTCAATATGTAGGATGTAATGTGTGGGGTAAATCATGATATTATAACATGTTATTTGTAATATTCTGCCAAATGTACAGGGTTAAATAAGTTATCTTGACTATTTAACTATTTTAATAAATATAATTAAAATAATATTAGTTTATTGTAATGTTTTTAATACACTCAATTTACTATTACATTGTTTTATTTATTATTGTTATCATTATTGTTTAATTTTCTAAGGAAATGACTCTTATATTACTAATAATACAATAGTACAACTACTCACAAAAGGAAGGTGGTATTGTAACATGCCTCAAGTCCAAATCTGACAAAATACATGGGAAATAAAAATGATTAAGCCAAATTAAAGTAACAAATTACATGATCACATTATAAAATAAGAACAAAAAATAAGGATGCAACCGCTTTTCTTATGAATATTATGTGTAATCAATTTCTAGCTTATCATAATATTATTTTTCTAATCTATAGTATTAAAATTTATATTAATATCATGATTATATAATTAAAATAAAAAAAATTGAAATATGAAATATAAAAAATTACTTGTATATATAAACGACTGTTGTAGTTATAGTCATATTCAAAGTCACAAATGAATCTATATTTAGTGTTGATAATGAATTTACAATTTAATTCAAGTGTGTATTCATTATTAGAGTTAATATTTGAGTCAAATTTTAATCGTATTCTATGTGATTGATTAATTCAAAGATATAGTCACAAATTTAGTCAAACATATTGTGTTTCCAATTCCATCACATTGTATATATTTTTCATAAAATTCAAATGTTTTCCTACCATTTATGGTGATGTTAGACAATGCATTGAAAAATAAAATATAAAACTAGCAATCGTACGTGAAATGTATGATGGAAACATCGAAGGGGATCTATCAAATATGTTAAATATGTGAGGGATAAGTAAAGGGAGAGGAAAAGGGGAGAAGAAGAAGGGGTTCAAGGGTGAAGAAGTGGAAGGGGGGGAAAGTGAAAAGGGGAAAATGTGATACCTATGCCTTTAACAATGACAAAACATTTGTGGGTAATGAATGAAGGAGAAAATGCATGTTCTGTAAGATGTAGAGGAAAAATTTTGTAGAGATTAAGGAGTGGTCGAACAATACTGCTAACATGAATAATTGTGTCTAATTTCAACTTCTTGTAGACTTTTTTAGGCACCATTTAAGTTTCAAGTTAGAGTATTTGAAACAAGTAAGCTGATGCATGGATAATCATCAACAAGTGAGCTTTCCCAATTGATGGTCAAACGAGAGAAATTACCGATGTATATTGTTTTTCTATGGCTTTAAGGTCATGAATTGGATGATGTTTAATTTGGTAGCTAAAACAACGTCGTGACTGGAATGTTTGATATTAAATTGAAATATATTTTGTGGGATATCACTCAAAAACACATAAATTAAAAATAAACTGCAACAAATAGAAGATTTGATTTTTGCCGTAAATACTCAGCTAGGGTAGCGAACTGTATTTTATTTATTTTTCTAAAAATATTTTTCCAAAACATATGAAAATTTGTAGGAATATTTCTATGATAATAAATAACCCTAAGACAATATATTTGAAATTTTTTAGATCATATAAGACTACCAGAAAATCACAGAAAAACCCTAGACAACTAGAAAACCTTAAAAATCCATATCTTCTCAAATATATATGGGTAGATTCTGAAATTTTGGAAATAACATCTATAAATAATATGAACAAAAACCCAATTGCTAGTCCTTGAAAAAGCACACTGAAAACCATGAACTTAATCTCTGAAAATCAGCCTTGAATTACTTCCAAATTTACAAGCTAGGGTGGATCTTCCACCACTCAAGAATGCCCTACTAGCTAGGAATAGATCTCTCACCACCAAAGCTAGGGTTCTTGTGGGATTTTACTCCATAAGCTAGAAAAATAAAATAGCAGTTGCTCAAAGGAAATCATAAGTGTGTATGCAATAATAATAACTTTTTCTCCTCCCAATCTCCTTTTATAATTTTCCCCAAAATTTGTGGCCCAAGAAACCTAAGTTGACCTTTAAAAAATAAAGAAACTTAAGTTGTTTTCCTCCCCCAAGTCACCATAGGGACATAAGTGACCCCAAAACATAATATAATATTAAAGTGTTATTAGTCACTCTCCTGATGTCAAAACATAAAGTACTAACCCCACCAAGTCACTTAACACCCATTTCAATGCAAGAACATTAAAAATAAGCAAGGTGGAATACCCAATAGCCTCTAAAGTCTTTAGCCCCTTAGGTATTACCAAGGCTAAGAGTAATGAAAAACCTCCTAGGCCAACTGCTCAGAATTGGGGACATTAAAATCCTCCCCTCCTGAGAAATGTTTGACCCCAAGCATTATCTTTTCATGCTACAAAAGATGAATACCACAAATTAAGTTTCTCCACCTCACCCTACAATCAACAAAATATCGGTGTGATCCAAATTAGCCATGCAACCCCATGTAGTCATCATGACCTCCATGTTCTATAAGGAACAATGTTTTCTGTGAAGTAGAATGATGCCCAAAACAACTCTCCATTGATACTGACATCAGGACTGCCAATCTGATACCAACATCATATGACCACACACTACTTCTCTAATCAACCTGTGAAATAATTTGTATATGAAAAAATTGTGATAACTCTCCCACATGACCCACACTTGTATGAGAGTAAGGATTCCCATAATGTATCTCAATTTTTGCTATTGGGGAAAAATCCCAAGACTCTATTAAATTGTCAATTGATAATGTTAACTCTACATAGTTCACCTCATGAGTGTGATGAGTGTGAACCTACAAAGTCAACTAACCAAGTATATCACATGGGTGAAATCCATCCCACCAAAAATGACCCTATCACATGGGTGAAATTCCAACCATGCCTATAAGTAGTAAAACCCATATATGAACCTCTCTATGAGAGTTATCCCAACTATTGGAATCATGGAAAACAATGATGAACTCCATCCTCAACCATGAATCGACTTTGGTATTTGCCCTAATGATCATCTCATCCCCCAAACCGTAGTTTTCATCCAATACACAACCATCTTGAATCTCACAAGTCTGTTGGTTCTTGGAGTACTCAACAAGAAAATGAGATCTCTAGTCTACCAAAACCTCAGATTATCAACATAATGATAAATTCAGATGATCTGAACTCGTGACACCAATCTTTGTAACTATCTTACATGCACTACTACTGGTCACACCCACATCCATAAGACTCCACATCGGCCCATAGTAAAAAAAACCTCATCATGCCAAAAATTCCTCTCCATTCCCTCATTTCCAAGCACTCTATGTGCTCCTATAGATAATCCCCTCAAGATCACATTCCTTCCCTCAGACATAAATTTCAGCTCCATCGTCTGAAAGTTAGTCCAAAATCACCAAGAGATGAAGCCACTACACTCCCAATACTATATGTTGGTCACTCCCATACAAAAAACGTGGAAATCATTGGTAACTATGTAGTTATCCATGCTGAAGCTCAACTATGGAACTCTACATGTGCATCTCATATGGTCCCAATTAGCTATAATTTTGAATCCCTCAAATCCTTTGTCTACTATGACCTCATCTCTCAAACAATGATGCATATATAAATGTTTGACTAGCCCCACTATAAATGAGTACCACAAGTCATTGACCCAGTATAGCTCTTCTAATCTTGAATGCCTTGTACATCGGAGTACTAGACAATGTGGCTATAATATCCAAATGAAATTCTCCTCCTCCTGCTCCATATCCGCACTATCCAATATAAATCCATATCCATCATCTATCTCATGGATCTCTAACTCCTCACCTCTATCAACCTCACTCTCTTCACAAACCTAGAATGAATTGAGCCCTCCCTTTCCCTTTGAAATCATGCACCTGAGCCCAAGGGGTGTGGTAATTGAAACATAGTTTATTTCAGCTCAACTCTTCCCTAACCTCTCTAGAAATCACCGTCTTCTTTGCCAACTCTCTACCTCTATAGAGGATCCTTCTCTGTCAAAGTTCATCGATCCTCTATGGAGATTCCATTTTCTGAATTCAAGGTGGAAACCTCGACTTTCAAGTTTCTAAATCCAAATCACGATCTCTCCTAATAGCCTCATGTATGGAATAATGTTCAAATGCCTTCACAAATCTAGCTAGATAATTCATCAAACCTTTTGTGAAAAGTGAGGTTAACCTCATCTTTGAAACATCGGGAACTATATTCTGATAATCTATAAAAATATGCAATTTAGTGATATCCAAATCTCCTCTTTAACTTAGGTACCTATAGCTGATGATCCCTCTTGGGTTTCTTAAAAATCCTCATTGTGCAATAATTTATGAAAGGCATATTATCGCTGAATCCCTCACTCAATAATTGGTAAATTTTTTAACAAGAATCCTCATCCAAATCAGCTGATGGCTAGCTTACTGGTGAAGCTTCTGGATCCTTCAAAAAGGAAGGTTCATGGAGTCCTGAAGGCTTGGTAGTAGAGTGAGGAGACAGTTGGCTGAATTTTAATTTTCCCCTCTTTGAACCATGTGTCCCTAGTTACTAGGTTCTCCCCTTTCTGTATGAGTATCAATCATGCCTTGTGCCAATCTCTCAGTGAGTTGTCTAAAATAAATATTAGTGGTTTCCTACTGCTTCACCATGTCAGTGAATAACTGCTTCATCAAATCCACTTCACATTCTTCACTATCACTCATATTTTCAACCCAACAAGATACCAAAAAAACACTCTAATAAAACTGAAATATCTGATGTGGGATATCACTCAAAAACACACAAATTAAAGATAAATTGAACAAATAGAATATTTGATTTTGGCCTTAAATACTCAGCTAGGGCAATGAACTATTTTTATTTATTTTTCTCAAAATATTTGGCAAAAACATATGAAAGTTTACAAGAAGCTTTCTATGATAATAAAGAACCCTAGAATAATGTTTTTGGTATTTTTTGGATGATATAAGACTACCAGAAAATTACAGAAAACCCTAGACAACTAGAAAACCTTAAAAATTCATATCTTTTCAAATACATATGATAATATTTTGACAATTTGTAAATAATATATATAAATAATATGAATGAAAACCTGATTGCCATTCCTCAAAAAATCACACTGAAAACCCTCCAAAACGCATTGTAAAATCCCAAAATGGGTCACTCCACTTGGAAAGTGACCAAAAACCTTCCAAAATTTCTTCAGAAGTGGTGCCAAAACTACCCTAATCGCTGCGATAAAATAGATCTGAAACCCTTGATTTTTGTCCACCAAAAATCCCAAAATTTCACAAAAACTCTTGTCTAAAAACCCTAAAATAAATCTATGAAAATCAGCAGAGAATTAGTTCCAAATTGACAAGCAAGGGTGGATCTTACACCACTCAATAATTCGATGCTAGCTAGGAATGGATATCTCACCACCGAAGCTAGGGTTCCTATGGGATTTTACTCCACAAGATAGAAAAAGTAGACAACAGTTGCTCAAAGGAAATCATGATTTTGTATGCAATAATAATCTATTTTTCTCCTCCCAATCTCCTTTTATAATTTTACCCAAAAATTGTGGCCCAAGAAACCTAAGTCGGCCTTTAAAAATAAAGTAACTTAAGTTTATTTTCTCCCCCAAGTCACGATAGGGACATAAGTTTCCCAAACAAAATAATATAACTTTAAAGTGTTATTAATCACCCTCCTAATGTTAAAACATAATTTTCCCCCCCACTAAGTCACTTAACATCCATGATAACACAAGAATATAACAAATAGGCAAGTTGGAATACCCAATACCCTCTAAAGTATTTAGCCCCTTGAGTATGACCAAGGCTAAGACTAATGAAAAACCTCCTAGGAAAACAACTTGGAATTGATAGCATTACATAAATACTCTCATATCTAAAAAAGTATTTTAGTTTGGGAGTCATCTCTACTAGGGTTTATTCCTTGCAAACTTGTTATTCCATTGGATTTTTAGGCTCTCTCGAATATTAATACCATTGTTTTAACTAAGGTTTCTCACCCGTTGGCCGCCCCTATATAATGACCATTGTTTTTACCTATTCTTGAGTTTAATGCTTCCTATCAATGGTTAGAATAATTTTGTCTCATTAGGTATTTTTTGGGTCGCATCCCCTCTAAAAGCATGCTCAAATCCTTGGTTAATACGGTCCGGAATCCTCATGGGGTCTGGATCGATAACATCCAAAATATGACTAAAGGATTCTTCCTTTATTTATTTTATGATATAGTGAATTTCCCCAACATTTTGGTCCAATACACCATTGGGTATGTTCGCAACTGTTTGTTGGACCCGTATCTATGGATCAAAGACTTTGTGGTCACTGAGTATGTTGCACTTAAATTACACATAATGGTACAATCTCCTAGCCTACCTTTTCCTTATGTTCATGTTGTGCATTAGATTGCTTCTTCCATTGTGAGGGTGGTATTCCTCGAACTAGAGCAGTTTTACCATACTCGTCCACATATGCATGTTTGTATTGAGGTACATATTTCTCAAGACTTGAAATATTTCTTGGTAATCTAGATGGGAGACAGGCGTTACTCCCATCGTATTCTATATATCAACTTTCCTAACACTTTCTTCTGCTACTAGGCCTCTAATCATAAGATCAAGGACTATCCTCTTTATGTTCCTCACAATTTCTTAGTTGCTAAAGAAGCTTCTAAATCAACCAAACACCTGCAGGAGCAAGGTTAGATAATAGTGGGGGGCTAGAAAAATAGGAATAAAAATCAGCAATCCAATGCCTCTAGTTCAAATGGTCAGCATGAACCAACTGTTAAAGAACAACCCCATAGCTCGTAAGCTAAGGAGCCAACTGTTACTCCTAAAGAACCAACTCATGCTACCAACTCATCTTTCAAGTTACCAAAATAATCCAGCATGCCTAAGGTGGCCTCGATTCTCATTGACCAAATAAATTATTTTTATAATGTCAAAATGTCGTAACCTTCATCGTTTCTTTTAACAAACATCTCACAGGGGCCAAGGAAAAGGTCCCAAAGTCCTTTTGCATCTCTCAAGATCATAACCCGATGTGCGCTTTGACTCAATAGAAGAGGACTATAATATCGCATTTGAGGCAAAAAGATAAATCTTTAGGATATTTTGTAGCATAGCACTACTCAATTCCTACAAAAATGGTTTGACGCCCTTAGGATACTAATGGCATGGATGTTTACTAATGTCTCCCATGAATTTTTATCTTGGAATGTTTAGGGTCTAACAGACTCTATCGCTCTTATGTTGTTCATGAAACTCACAAATATTTACCAATTTATTTATTTTTCTTCTTGCAAGAGGTGAAAATTATAGGTTTTCGATTACATGTCCTTTGTAAATCCATCTAGCCTAACATCTTGCCCTTCAAAGCAATAATCATGAAGCATGGTGTTGGTGTTTAATTTCCATTTTAGCTCCCAAATTTCAGCTCTTGTTGATTAACCATGGCCATATATGTCCTATTTAATGTTGACCCCCTTTTGGCCTCAAATGATACACCTCGACAAATGCCATATTTATCTTTAGCAATGAATAGCTTGAACAATTTTTGATGTTGATGGCCTCCTTTTTAATATGGCCTCATTAATATTGATATCTAGTGAAAGGGAGGTGTGGTTTTAATATGGAATTGGTTGGGTTTTATTAATTCTTCTCACTCTCCCACTTTTGAAGCTTGGCTCACCTTGTCCAACCTTTTAGGAGGTTCGAATCGTGTTCTCAAATGGATGGATAGATCCATGCTGTCATCTCAAGAATGTTTTATTTTGATAGAATTTATTCCATACTAGTTGAGGTCATGCCTAATTTTGTACTATCTTATCATTCCCCTATACCATTTCGTATCACTTGGAATGATAAGCGTGATTTTTTCATAAAGCCCAATTATTTCTTAATACTTTCTTGATGTAGCATGGTCCCACACTCAATCATATCAATCGTGTGTGGATCTTAGGTCTATGGCTAAGTCATTGTCAGAACTTTAATCCACCTATGCATGTCAGGTGGACTCAATGGTGGGAGGACGTTATAAATCAAACTACTAGATTCCTTATAATTTATGACATACAGTTGGCCAAAACAAAATGTCTCTCATACTCCATTAACATCTCCACTCTTAGCTAAGTGGTGGTGGTGCTTGAGAAACCCCTTCTCTAAAACTATACAACTTCAAGTTATAACACTTTGCTATCAATTTCAAATTGTTGATAATTACAACACTTAGGAGCTCAAATTTGTGCCATGCATTGGCTTAAAATTGGCGACCGAGTCTCAAAAGAATTATTTCTTTCTCTCAAAGCCAAAAATCCTTCTCAACAAATTTGGAAAATATTTGATGGCGGAGCTCGGGTCACTGACCCCTAACCCATGCTTTAAGTATTTTTGTGACATTATAAGCTAGTCTTTCAGGCTTAGTAACCCTCTGCTGATAGACAAGAAGCCCTTGAAAAATGTCTAATTGTTTTTTCGTGCAAGCTTTCACAAGATGAAAAGGTGGTGTGCAACTGAATGATCCATGTTTATGACCTCCACGATGCATTCATGTAAATGGATAATGATAAGGCCTTGAGATACAATGGTTTCCCCTGCCAATTCTATAAATATTTATGAGGTTCACTTGGGCAAGACCTTATTCAAGTCTATCTCGAGGGGTTTCAGAACCAATCATTGTAGCCATGTGTCAACAAAGGGAATATTAACTTCATCTCATAACCAAGGCATCCAAAGAAAATTACCTATTTGTGGCCTATCCTTTGTTAAATGTCTCCAAAAAATCCACCAAAGTTGTGGTTATGTGACTTCATAATATTCTCCCCACCTTAATTCAACTAGAACAAATTAGGTTCATTCAAGGGCGCTACATCTTTGACAACATCATTTTGGTATGGAAAGGCATGAAATGGGCTCACAGATCCAATCAATCTGCTATGTTCATTAAAATTGATTTTAAGAAAGCTTATGATCAAATTGAGTTTGTTTATCCTTGTCATGCTTTAAGACCTTGATTTCGACCCCATTTTTATCCAATTAGTTATAATGTTATTTTCTAATGCCTCTACCCAAAGCACTATTAATGGTTTCATCTTTGAATCCTTTGAAATGTTCTGTTTCATTTTAAAATGGTTCCCGTTAGAGCCTACGCTCTACTTTCTTATTGCTGAAGGTTTTGGGTATTTTCTAGCCCATGCCAAAACCCAAGGAATCATTATGGGAATATCACTGCATTCTATGAAAAATTCTCAATTGCTTGATGGTTACTTTGTAGATGATTCCTTTCTCACGTTCATTGAGGAAGAATCCAATATCCACAATACCATGCACTACAATTATATATTTTTTTAGTGTTTGGTTCTTCCATTCAATGCCAGAAAACTCTGTGCTACTAGTAATCCTTCCTCTCAGCGCCCACATGGCTAGCCTCTTTTGAGTTGAAGATTCTTGCACATGGTGAAATGTTTAAATTTATTGGCATCCCTTTTTCCTTTAAAGCTTAATCGGATGAGAAAAATAATTGATTATTGGATTACCAGACCTTTGTCCTTGGTAGGAAAATTCAAAATTTATTCCAAAGTACTTATGGTCACGCATGTTTACAACTATTCATGTTGGGTTCCTTCTAGAGCCTCTATTTAGAAGTTGGAAAAAATCCTCAAAGGATTTCTTTGGCCTAACATGTCCACTAGAAAAGGTTTTCATCGAGTGGCTTTGGAGACATGTTTCCTTCCCACAATTATGGGGGTTTAGGCATTATTCACATACAACGCCAAGGGCAGGCACTCTGTGTAAAATGGATTGTTAGATGCATCACATGACAAGAAGCGTGGACAAGTGCTTCTTACGGGCCATGAAATCGAAGAAGGTTCACCTTATAGCTCCCTTGTATGCAAAGGTTAGGGATTTTTTCTCTAGTGCCTATTAAAGTGGTTGGCACTTTTGTGCTAAAAATCATTTGAAAATCATGGGAATGCATCAAAACTTGGCTTCAATGGAAAGGTGATGGTTTTTGTAATGGAATCTCCATTAACAATCATTCTCTCTGGTGGTATTCGATATTCCAGACTCAAGATAAGTGTTTGAAGATATCCTAGGGATTCCTGCATCAAACGTTTTAAGCATGGAATTTACAAAATCTAAAACTTAGTCTATAAAAACTTTCAATCCTAGTATCAGTGGCTGAGCTTAAAGACCAGTTTTGGCTAGCTAACCAGGATCAGGCTAGTATTAATGAAGTGATAAATTTGGTCCCTGATCATATGTTATACAAACTGGTGTGTTCCTCTCGCCCCTGGTGGATGGACTTGAAATGGTATGTTGATACCCCAAATCATAATTATTCTACCAGTAAAGTATACTACTTACTTTTGCCTCATCTTCCCATGGTTGAAAAACTCAACAGTTGATGGGCGATTCATTCCACTTCGTCTTCCTGGAATCAATGATTTGACACTGTCTGGTCTATCTGTGTGGAGCCTAAAATTTCCCAATTTCTCTGGTGTGTTTTGCATTAAGGTCTTACCATGCGGTCTCAACTTATTAAAATTGAGATCTTGGCTCCCAAGTTCTCATTCTACGACCACTTGGAAACTTTAATGTATCTCTTCTAGTTTTTTCTGAAAACACATCTTGCTTAGAATTGGATACACTCATTTTTCTCTCCTCTCATACTGCAATGCTTTACTTAATAGAATATCCTTTTAGGAGATAACCAGTAACTTCTACCTATGCTCACCTAGATTTGGCATGTTTTAAGAGGGGAAATTATATTTTTGATATGGAAAGAAAGAAATGGTTTTTCCTTTATGGATTCTGAAGTTGATCAAAAAAATTCAGTGTATAACAAATATATGGTTATCTCCAATGTGCTACTGTAGATTCAAGTTCACGCTAACAAAGTTGCTTTCGAGGTGGAAAATCTTCATAATCAGTTGTGAAATTGGGGTGATTCCTCGTGTAACATCACCCAAGAGCCACTCTTCCCATCTCGTTACTCCTCTCTGCATCTCAATGGTGTTCTTTCATCTTGTATTAGCACTCTCCCCACCCTCAACAATGGAGGATTCATTCACCACCATCTTGTTAGGAAGGTTGTGGTCTCTCCTACTCGCCAACATGGTTGGGAAATTTTAGATGCTAGAAAGGAATTCCCATGTTCGGGCTAGTTAGACAATCATGATTCTCCTACTTAAGGAATGTTTGTTCTTGTTTCTTAATTTTGTGCTCTGATGGTTTCCTAGGCTTGTCCTAGTTTGTTTGTGGTTTTGGGGCATGCTCTCATACTACCTTCTTTTTTTTCTAAAAGCTATCTTGTATTTTATTTCATTAATATAATATAAGATGTATTTTCATCAAAAAAAATATTCACATATCATATACTTGTTTCACAATGTAGATAGTTTCAACCTAAAAAATATCTACAATTTATGGTCCACTTTATAGTTTTGAGCTTGTTTGAAATACTCACATCAATGTAATTTGTATTTTATAGGGCCAAAGTAAATAAATAGAAATTCCATAAATTCCAATATTTAGGACCTAATTGGAATGTCTACTTCTAGTCGAACATTTTGGCCCCCATTTCGAGCTTGCATGACATTTAATTTGTTAAAAATGCGAAGATATGAATAGAAATTCAGAAATAAAAAGGTTATAGTTAAAACCCGACATGTCTTACGCCTAATATACCAATTAGATTTTTCATACCCCAATAACATCTGTTATATGCGCTCCAATGTAGAATACGAGGTGTGTGAACAACCATAAATAATTGAAGCCCTCAAACAAATAGTCATATCAATGAAAGGTAGATTCTATTTGTCAATCAAGCTTACCATTTTTTAATTTTATGGCATGAAATTTTTTTATTGGAGGGCATTTAATTTGATAAGTTAGATGTAGACATGAATGGAAAGTTAGAAATTAAAAGGTGGGACTTAAATAAATGAATGCCCAACAACTATTTCACAGAGTATATTACTCCCACTAAAATGATATATGTTATTTTTTATCCACTTAATTGCCTAAAACTCATGCGCATTATTCACGTGAGTGAAATGTGAGCTTAAAGGGTCCAAAATAAAAATTGATGAGCTTTTAATAAGGTCTAAAATTTAAATTTATCTCCACATGCAAGACAGAAACAAACCCAAGGCACACCTGCAAAATCTCAACCATCATCGGTTTTGTTACCTATAACTCATGTTTTTTCCATTGACATGGTCATTGATAGCGAGGTTATGCACAATTAAATGTCGTTGAAAAGGCAAGCCAATCCAATTATGTAAATTCCTTCAGCGTAAATATTGATATTTCTAAAACATTATCATATAACAAATGTCTCTTTGATATGATATTGTTAGTATGTTACTACACTACAAAGTACATGCATTTTAATTTGATTTGACTGAGAAAGAATATTTTTTATCTTTTTGTCCTTGTATTTTAAGGAAAAATAACACCAATGATCTATTAAATGAAATTTGACATTGGCCAAATGGATTCCAAGAGGGTGGTGAGCTCTTTTCCTAACTTAGTTTACATGTCCCATTGCGGACCTTGCCAACTTCTATCTTTTTCTCTAAATTTCCATACATGAAATTTCACCATGGTGCAAATATAAATATGGTAAGGTCAAAGTGTATAGCCATGGGAATTGGAAATGGAAAGTGGGGAATTTTTTACAAAAGTTGTTATCCTCTTGTTCCTTATGAGAGAGTATTTTCCTGTAATTTAATTTGTGTATAGTTGAACTAAACAAACTAAAAAGTAAATATGGATGCAGATTTTCTTAATGAGTTTCATACGAGCCAAGCAAAAAGTGATCATGATCATGAGCCAACCAAAATTAGATCCCAATCGGAGGAAGAGGAATTGAAAGGAATTTTTTGGGAGGTATATGGAGTTGTTTTGTGATGCCTTGAGGGAGGCATAAGAGACTTGAGGGAGATATAAGAGACTTATGTGTGTGTGATTAGTGCACTTGGAGGTTTCTTTATTTGTGATGCTTTGGGAAGCACATGTAGTTGTCGGTGATGCTTTGGGAGGTATATGGAATTTTTGTGATGTTTTGGAAGGTGTTTGGTGTTGGTTTTATGATTTATGTGTACTCTTGTGCATCGGGTTGTGTTTTATGATGTTGAGGATTCATGCTCCTCATCTTTCGCATGATTTTGTTTCCATCTTGACACTATGTAGCTACAATTATTGTCCCAAGTTGTGTGAAACCTTTGTATGTGTATTGTTGGCAATTCTGTATTGTTATAGTATGCTTATGTTATGAGTACTATTGTGTCGGGCATGTGTGTGTGACATCTACTATGTTATGTGGACCGTATGTTCCTTTCAATGGTTTGGTTGAGATTTTTGATGTGATACAATTGTGTGGGTATATAGCAATATTTCTTGAGGACCCATAGTGTGTTTGTTTGGGCCATGTGTAGTATTGTGATGTCATTTTTGTTGGGCACCCACAAAACTAAACAAACTAAAATCTAAAATAATGAAATATTAAGAGCTTGAGATTGATACATATTCTTAAGGGAAAAGAGTAAATAGGTAATAATATAAACTGGAACTACCAATCTTCACAGAACATTAAGAAATAGTCAAACCTTGCCTTCTTCCTTGTGTCACCCTTTGGCAACAAGTATCATTTCACTGATGACATGAGCCGTTGATTTTTTCCTCCTTTCTCATGAGTACCTTCTTTTAACCTTGACATTATGTCACATCGAGGATGATGCTCTTATAAGGGGAGGGAGATGTGGTTCCCTATATGGAAAAATATATAAATTATTATTTAACTGAATTAAATTATTAAAAAAAGGGTGGGAAATGAGTGTGTTTGACTGGGAGTGGGTGAAAGCAATTATGGAACGCATGTGGAAGCACATGTTCTCCCTGATAGGGGAATGGGTGCCTCAACAAATTTTAGACCTGTCACTTTCATTGCATAATTATTCAACCACTTTATTGTGATCCCCAGGGCAGTAACCACGTCGAAACCTAGTTAACATTATAATTTATCAATGACTAGATAGTTGGAGGCTTTTAACATGTACAAGATAATGTAGGGACTTTGCTAAAGGGATATATCATGTTGAAGATCCACAAGGCCATAAGGGAAGGATATAGCCCTATATTTTTCTTCTCACTCTGTAATACGATGCACAAACATTTCTCTCTAAATGCTTCACTAGGAGAGAATTAATTTTGACTTCTTTTGTACTAGTGTGTGAGTGGGCAAAGATTCTATGTGCTTTAATACTTATGTATGAAGTTGGTTGGAGTAGACTTTGCAAAGAATGGAATTTTATAGGTTAATTTATCTAGGCCTCCCAATATAAATATATGCCTTGCATAACAGTTTATTACAAATTTCTTATCAAAATGTCGATTTTCTCACTTTTACAATGCTTAACCAGAAAAAGTTATACTTCACTGCGTTGTTCATGTACTTGATTTTAGGGTAGACATAGACCCTTCAACAAATTGGATCCCTAGTGTTATTGATAATTGTTGCCTTGCTTCTTAGGATTGGACAACGCTCTACCTTTGGTGGTCAGCATTATAGTGATATACCAGAGTTATCTGTATCAAGCTAAAGCAAAGAGAACTGGAGGTAATTGCCTCAAGTTTCTTATAAAGGATAGATATATTTGGGTCTTTTTTTCTTTCTATGGTTAAAATTGAGCATGGATAGTGGAAAAAATACCATACATAACCTAAAAAAATAAATTCTATTCATCTGACATACAAGGTTATGCAATACATTTTTTTGTAGTGGGAGGAATTGTTGAATTTGACTGTAAAATAGATAATCTCATAACAAACTCTCAACTGCAGACAGAACATTAACATATTCATTATTCAAAGTCAAACTACAAAAACATTTGAAAATTATTAGGAGAACCATTGGAGAGGAAATTTGTTAGATGTTGTTGTTGCTCATGATTTGGCAGACTAGTATGTGAAAAAAAAGTAGAAGCTTTCAACTGGGACATGACTTGTTTGAAAAGATAACCAAAATATCTTGGTGGCTCCGGTAGTGACTCGGGAAGTGTAAAAAATAAATCAAACCGTTGCAAGGCACACTCAGGTCAAAGCTTTGGATAAACCCCATATGGCTGCAAGCAAGTGCAATTGATGGGTGCAATGTCAAACTCCCCAGCTTCCACCTCTCCATTTTGTTTTTAGGCATGGTTTATCTCTCCCTATCTCTCATAAATTTTGTTCTTTAGTTGTTCATTTACAGTGAAATAAAATTGTAAAATGTAGAATTATCATAGAATTAATAGTTTTAAATAAACTTGTTTTCAAAACAAAATACCTCATATTGTAGCTTGTTTAATTAAAATATTCCTTAGTAGACAAGCATAAACTCAAACCCTCATTTTGAGACATGTAAAAAAATTCCTGATGAAACCAGATTGCTACAGTACCCTTTTTTATTGACAAGTTGAAGTTGAGCACCCTATAAATATGTCAACCACTCTCTTGTGAAAACAAAAAATGGAAGGTTATTTTTGAAGACTTACAAAATAACCTTCCTAACACCAGAATGGAGATGTTAAGTTTCCTAAGTGTACCTTGTCATGTGAGGAGTCACTTCTATCCTTGAATCTACCTTGAATGATCATTTGTAATCTTTTTGATGCCCTTCGAGGAGCCTTGTTACATTGTTTTGTAGCTATAGGATGATGCTAAATTTCAAAAGTTGGGTTTCGTATTGGCTCACTGTTTGAATTGTGAGAAATGAAATGCCTATCTACCTTTGCAAATCTCTAGTATTTTTCCTAGATAATTACTAGAACCTTCAGTTTTTGGAAAAACACTCTTCTTTATAGTTTAGCAATGACATTTTGTAGGCATCTAGTCACGGTTTGACTAGGTCAAAATGAACCAATTATGACAGGTGGCTTAAGAAATCTTATCACCATTTGAGAACTGCTTTCTAGTTCTCTATCCCATCGACTCTAGTGAATTATCCATATATAGGGGAACTTGTAGGAAGTTTCTCGTTTCCTGTCCATCCATTGAATATCAGTTTTGGACGTGGTTTTCTGATCCCTTGAGCTGACTTTTAATCATTTACAACTATGTCAATTATGACCGATGGCCTTGGAAAACTGGCCTCCAATCGTAAACCATTCTCTAGTTCTAAATCTCATCGATTCCTTTGTATTCTTGGTGTACAGAAGGACACGTAGAAACTTACCCGTGGTGTGTTTGCTCATAAAAGGACAACATTTGAAAGTGGTTTCTTCACCTCCGAGCCTTTACTGAACATTTTTACAACTAGTAGGAAAACACAATAAAGAAAGTTGTAGGTCCCCTATTGGGTTGCAAAACCATTGTGCAAACTTGTAATAAATTGCTTGAAACTCTACTATGTGACGTTTTGTGTGAAATTGAACTTTTGGTGAAATATTGTTTCTCTCTTTTCCCTTTTTCTTTGTCTCTCACTTGTTAAGAAATGAAGTGAACTGAAATGAAATAAATATGTGTCTCTAACCTTATCCTTTTGAATGCAAATTATTAATTTTATTAAGTAAATGGGAAACTAAAAATGATAATTATGCTAGACTAGGTGGATTTCATTCCATTGATTTTTTGTTGATATCATGCTCAAATGGTTTTGCGGGATGGAAGTAAGATGGCGAAAAGGCATGTCATAATTCATTACTTATTATTTTAATTTATATATTTTATTGGAAAATGTATATATGTCTAATGTAGTTGCAATGTAACATAAAATTTTATATTTGAAATTTTGTAATATGCATGAGATGCTACTTTTACGAATTCATTGGGAAATATGCATTTAATATTATGTGTCATTTTGTTTCAGATTTATGTATATTTAACAAAAAAGAAAAAAAAAAAAGGGGGTTGGATATATATGTTAAATGAATTTGAATTTAAGATCTTGTAGTGCATTTCTAGTGTGCAATACATGATTTAATAATTGGTGTTGTGTTTCTTACCTTGAAAATGTAATAAAGGAATCTAACCACAACAATCAACCCTAGTAAAAGATTCGTGCAATACTTGTCTTCATTTGTGATCCTTCTTAGCGTAGAAGAAATTAAAACCATAGAATGAAATTAATTTTTTTTGCTTGATGGAACATCCTAGTTTAGGTAAATAAGACCTCTAGTTTGTGTTATCGTCATGGTCGGTATGGTCAGCATTGTCATCATGATCCCGATGGTTAGGAACGACCTGGAAAAACTTTATCTAGAGTAAGTAGAACTAACACCTCCCTAGTTTCATAGTCGTCTACCAAGTCTTACGAAGTTAGATATAGGAATTTTCTTAATCATTGAATGAACTCCTTGTGGGATCCAGACATCACAAATGGACCTAGTGAATAGTTATACTTTGAGTTAAACTCTTGTTAATGATCTCTTTATTTCATCACAACTAAATGTGTTACTTTAGCTTGTGACAATATAGCGTGTTGATCTTTTACGGAGGGTTTATTAGGTAAATATGTTTTCACACCTTAATATGATCCACAGTAGGGCATAGAACCTTGAGTGACAATTGGAACTAAACTAAACCTCAATTGTTTAGGAGGTTAACTTGTGGGTAGAATATGGTAAGAAACTCCTTTTTAATGAAATTGATTTGAAATTTGTTGACCTTAGAGAACCCAGGAAACTGGATTCTTGGTCCCATAATCCCTTGTTATGCCATTTTATGACATTAAGAATAAAAGAAAATTCACATGCGGAATCCTGAAAAGCAGAAACCTAGGATCTTATCTTAAACAAAAATCACTTGTGGTTCATGTGTAGTTTATAATAATTCTAATCATGCACTTCTTCAAGATGTTAAACATGTACTTTCATACCTCTTTTGTTATAAAGTGATGCTAATAATGAGACCTTAAAGCGATGTAAGAGTAAAGTATACAAGAGTGAAACAAGATTCTAGGTTAGGAATAATGTCACTCTTGGAGTCCTTATAACTCAATTAAAAAATTCATATGTTACAAAGAATATGAATTTCACTTGGTGAGATCAAAATTTGAGAAAACCAAAGATATATAAAAATCTAAATATAATTTCTTGATGTGGAAATGTTGAAAGGTTTCAACAAGTTTTTGAACTATTTTAATTATGGTAGGGAGATACAGATACCATGATCAAAGAATGTTTTTCGGAAAAATCTATCTTGAATCTAACCCCTCCTTAAATCCTAGATTTCTTTCTTGACATCACGTCAGATTCACTTGTGTAACAAGGTTAAATTTTAAACATTGAATAAATGTTTGAGAAACATAAGCTTAACATAAGAACGAGTGAATTAGGAACTTTGTATGTAATTTCAAATATTCCAATTAATTATGTAAGCTATGGAGATTGTTGTAAGGGATAAAGAGATAATCTAAATGGTCGAACTGTGAGTTGAATGTGAAATTAATTTAAGAACCTATAGGTGGAAAAATGAAAAAATTATCCTCACACAATAAAGTTCTTGGAATGTTAACCGTAACTAAGATGTATTCATGGGAGTGATGTGTTGTGGGTTTGCCAATCCTTGAGTCTCTTTCTTGCGGGTGGGTCATTGTTGCCATCTTCTTGTAAGGGAAAGTGTGGCATTGACATGTATATGGTGTTTTCATGTTTATATGTTATTCGATGACTTATGTGTCTTATGCATTTTTGAGTTTATCTTTTTGGAACCTTAGTTGCATTATGTAGTGAGCAATGAAAGTATAAAAAAATTAATTTGGTATTTTTACTATTGTATTTGTGTGTGTAAAATGTGGGCATTACAAGTGAAATGTGAGCTTAAATGGTCCAAAATAAAAATAGGTGAGCATTCAATAAGTTCTAAGTTTTAAATTTCCCTCCACATGCAAGATAGAAATAGACCCAAGGAACACCTATAAAATTTCAACCACCACCACTTTTGTTACCTATACACCATGGTTTTTCCATTGACATGGTCATTGATAGAGAGGTTATGCACAATTAAATTTTGTTGAAAAGGAAAGAAAATTCAAGTATGCAAATGCCTTCAGAGTAAATATTGAGATTTATAAAACATTATCAAATCACAAATGTCTTTTTGTTATGATATTGTTAGTATGTTACTACGTACAAAGTACACACATATTAATTTGATTTAACTGAGAAAGAATATTTGTTATATTTTTTTGTCCTTGTATTCTAAGGAAAAACAACACTAATGATCTATTAAAGTAAAGTTGACATTGGTTGCATGGAGTCAAAGAGGGCGGAAAGATCTTTTCCTAACTTATTTTACTTGTCCCATTGAGGGCCTTGCCAACTGCTAGCTTTTTCTATAAATTTCCACAACATGACATTTCACCATGGCACATTATAAATAAGATAAGGTCCAAGTGTACAACCATGGGCATTGGAAATGGAAAGTGGGGAATTTTTTACTAAAAATTTCTCCTCTTGTTCCTTATGAGAGAGTATTTTCCTATAATTTAATTTGTGTATTTCAAGACTAGAAGAAATAAAAAATTAAATATGGATGAAATTTTAGTTAATGGGTTTCATACGAGCCAAGGAAATAATCAACTGACCACGAGCTAACCAAAAGTAGATCCAAATCGGAAAAAGATGAATTGAAAGGATGACTAATAGAGAGATTTAATTAATTTGTGTCCAATGTATTGGCTTCCAAGGCTTCGTAACATCTCTTGCCTTCCACATATGTTGTTCTTGACTTGCACATTAGTGTTTTGGGTATGCTTTTACCTTCCTAGACAAGTGCTTTGTACTTGAGGAAGTACATTTTCCCTCCTTTACTTCCACAGAGGAGGATTTGTGCTGGTCTCATCGGCGTGGTCCATTTACCACATATTCATGTGTAACTTCTGAAACAAATGATATGATAATATCTACAGGGTACAAGCTCACACCCGACATCATATTCTTGTTTCAGTTCTATTGAATGGGTCCATATGCAAGCCATTATAGCACAATATCACATGTTTTACATCTTACGCCAACTTCTTATGGTGATTTTTAGTGTGCGATAGTGCGAGAGGGAATGTCCCTTATCATGTTGCATTACAATGTGCAGATACGAAAATGAAGTCACTTCAAATCAGAGGATCCATTATGCTTCAACCTTTTTTCAGAGGATAAATTCCAATCAAATAGGAAGTTGAGATGTCAGACCCAAATCTGGCTTAGTGATGCATCAGGGTGTTCTGGAAGTTTGCATTTCCCATGGAAGGAAAGCAATACCATCGCGCATGTAACCCCTTTTGCAAAGAAGCTCCGCGATGTGAGTGGTGTTCGAAATAAATAGTTTCTCCCATGAAGACCTCAATATAAAGGAGGAAATTGTAAGTTTTTACATACACAAGGATTGTATTGAGTCATAGCTCTGACATGGAAGAAGACACACGCATATTGTATTGAGATGAAGATCTGACATGGAAGAAGATGTATGCACATAGAGAGATTTTGTTGAGTTATAGCTCGACATGGAAGAAGACACTCGAAGATTTTATTGAGCCGAAGGTCTTACATGGAATAAGATGCACATGAGACTTATTGAGCCATAGCTCTAAAAAGAAAGAAGATGTACACACATAGACTCTATTGAGCCATAGCTCTGACAAGGAAGAAGACACTCGCATATATAAACAAATTGCATTGCACCGAAGCTGTAACATTGAAGAAAATATAAATGCATAGAAGTGTTGATTTGAGTTTGCAATAATCTATTTTATTTGCAATTATTTATTTTATTTCTATTGTCTCATATTTTATTTGCGTAATTTACATAATTTGGTATCACATCATCTACGAATTAGTATCAGAGCGTGGTTTATCAAATGGATGTAGAATCAGCATTCTTGAATAGTTTTCTTGAAGAGGAATTTTTTTCTAATCAGCAAAAAGGTTATGGTATCGAAATTCATGAAGGAAAGGTATACACGTTGAGAAAAAATTGATATGGTTTCAAGAAAGCAACCAAAGCTTGATTCAAGATCAGTTTGCTGATATTTTTACAAAGGATTTGGGAAATGCAATTTTTGAGTATTACATAATTTGTTTGGGAGTTTTTCATCGGGAATATGTCAGATCTACAAGTGCACACTCGATTGTAGAATAATAAAATTTTGAAGGTAGAAATTAAGGGGGAGTGTTGGAAATAGATAATTTCTCCCATTTATGCCTGTGCTATTTTTAGGAAAAGCAAAAAGTAAGTTACTTTTCTATGCATACTTTAGTTTTAAATAAGTATCTCTATTTTGAGGAAAAGGAAATAAATTAAAAAAATTTTAATTCATGCACAAAAGCATGTACTATTTTTAGTTGATAGTTCTATTATTAAGATGTCTTATTGTTAGATGAAAGAACTCAATATAAAGCAGGCAATTGTAATTTTTTACACACACAAGGATTGTATTGACCCGTAACTCTAACATGGAAGAAGACACATGCATGATGTATTGAGCCGTAACTCTGACATGGAAGAAGACACACGGATGATGTATTGAGCCGAAGCTCTGACATGGAAGAAAATGTATGCACACAGAGATATTTTATTGAGTCATAGCTCTGATATGGAAGAAGACACTCGTGGATTGTATTGAGATGAAGCTTTGACATGGATGAAGGCGCACACAAAGTTATTGAGTTATAGCTTTGACAAGAAAGAAGATGTAGACACGAGACTTTATTGAGATGTAGCTCGATAAGGAAGATGACACACATATATACGAGATATTGTATTGCACCGAATCTCGGACATTGAAGGAAATATATATGCACATAACTGCTAACTTGAGTTTGCAATAATTTGTTTTATTTTCAATTTTTTATTTTATTTCTCGTAGTTGTTATTTTATGTGCCTAATTTATACAAATTTGTATCGAACATTTACTACAGAATTGTACCGACCTTCATGTATAAACTTATTCTTTTGCCTAATTGTTTTTATTTTTCCATATGGCAATGTACACCCATGTACAACTCATCTGCAAGACATAAACATACCCAAAGCACACCTACACACTATCAATGATCACGTCTATCACCTATAGGCGATAATTTTGCATCGTCAAGATGGTTTTTCATGCATACTTTATGCACCATTAGATGTTGTGAGAGATGTCATTTTAACTTAATTAAAAACCTTCGACATAATGCTACTAAGTTGTTGTGATCTATAAGTGATTGAAAATTTTGTGTTGTGTCCTTGACCAATGAATAGACAAAAGGTGAAAAGTGTTCAAGAGTCCGAAATATGAGTCATGGAAGTATGTGTATAAATGTGACACCTTTAAAAGGATTTATCACCTTCTCTCAACTTCCAGTCTAATCATCTTTCATTAAAGCAAACAACTTAGAAATTACTTTAATCTAAAGTAAATAAGAATCGTCACATGAGAAAAAAGAGGTGGTGAATCATGAATAGTAATGGATATGCACAATACAATGATGTCCCGATCCCATTCGCTCAAATACCAATTGAAATCGATTGCATGTAGATGCATATAAAGTCTCCACAATTAAAAATCCCTTATTTTATTGAACAACATTTTACACATATATTGTACTTTGATTCTTCAAATAAAGGAGTCCACTTCTATATGAGCGAGTCAAACTACTTTTAGGTGGGTTGTTTCACATGTATAAATAAAATAGTTTTAATTCACATAAATTTTAATGTACATATTAGAAGATTAATTCAGAACAAAGTCAGCTCAAAGATAAATTTATTAAGGTGAAATATTGTAGTGACATGACCGTTCTAAATGGCATTTGATGTTCTAAAAATTAAAAAATCTAATGGGAAATGTGGAACATCACACCATCTTAGGTATTCTTATGGCTCATGTTTATCCTTTGTATATAAATTGATATATTAATGACTAAAGAATTTTAACATCAATTCATTTTATGCATTACCGAAATGTTCTATTTATAATTTCTCTTTACTAGTAGATGGTTTTCTTGCACTTAAGTTTTGAAGGATTGCTAACAAGAAAGTCATATTTACATATAATTTATAAAATATTCTTAAAAACTGAAATTATTAGTATGTATGTATCAAGATTTAAGAATATGGTTACCAAGACTACAACATTTGCAGCTAAAATAGTGATGGATGTAATACAAACTCATAATCACTTTAGAGACATACCATAATAAACAATTTTTTTCAAAAATCTAAATTATTATCTATATTTTTCAATACAAATGGTTGCTGGCATGTGACCGTGGATCATATGTATGCTGCTTAACCTGAATTTTAGTTTTTCGCTGATCTTGACAGAGAGATTGAGGATCCCCTTGGGCTTTCCCGAAGGGGTTACCAGCTGACACTTGTAGCTGCTGAGCATACCATTTTGCTTAAGAAGAAAGTCTCTGAGGGGCACGGTCACATGGCCGATCGGATGAGGTCCCCAAACTCTGGCGTTCCATATCTGGACAGTAAGGAGAAGGCGGTCCTGCTGCAGGGACCCCTCGTGGAGAGCGAATGACATTTGTTCTGTGCTCGCTCCTCCTGCTGCGTTTTCCTCCGTCCACCACCGCGTAGGCCTTGGTTTTACACAACAAATTTGGTTTCTTCAAGTTGCTCGCAGATTTCACTGTTATTTCCATGCTCCTCATTTCCGTTCTTGTGCTTGCAAAATGATCGATTTGTGAGGGTAAGTGCGGTGAATGCTATGGCTGAGGATTTCCAGATGCATTTATAGGGAGAGTGTTTTTCATGAGTTGCTCACGTGATGCTAATTTTGAGGGCCGTTACACGTCGATGACAATAAGAGCTCTGATTTGGGCGGCTATTATCCGATCCGATTCGCTTCAGGGAATTGAAACAAGGTGGAAGAAAAAGTGATCATTCCCATATTCAGTGAAAGAGATAGGATTGTGATCATTCACAATGGTGGTTCACACACATTAATCATAGCACCTTCGCAAGGTACATATATAGGGTATTTCAGATACGTTACAGTCACAGTTACAACATATCACATCACCACATGCTACACCTAAAGTGCAATCACTGTACGATAGGGATCATATACTCAATATATGTCCCAATTTACGACATTAATCATTACATATCACATGAACTACAATTATGATGAACACAGACTCAATATACGAGTGCACTACCATATAACATGGAAATACACACATTTCTACACAAATGATAATGACATCATTAAGAAATCCAATCCACTACAATCAACCTAGTCACATTACATATCGGCACACCCACACATCACAAATGCCAAAAGGATCCAACACTCTGAATCAATAATCACATTTCTTTCACACACACAACAAAATAGTTTTTCACACTCAAATTCACGTAGAATTCCTGAAAAGGAGAGAGAATACTCTCATCTTAACACATCAACATGCTAACAATTCCACACTAAGTGACATACACAACATGTGTGCAAACAATATCACAATTACGACACGGTTCACATTAGGCTTAAATCACATTACTCTTCATATATCAACCACCAACACGCAACTCCAATCTATCCCGGAGGTTCGAGAGAATGAACCTCCACTCTGATACCAAGTGTAACGCCCACTATTTCAGACACACAAGACCACATAGCAAAATAGATGATAATTTTTTTTGACTTGTTTGGAACATAGGGCGCGCAACAAGTGGTCACAATGGCTACAACTAGCTCCTTGATAAAACTTGACACAACAATGAGCACAAGGGCAAAAGGAAACACTCAACACCCATCAAGGATAGTTCACTTTTCTCTTAGACAAGACACCGTAAAAATACCAACCTGTAATACCTAGTTATAGTTCAGGACACTCCATAGAAAAATCCTTGAAGGTTAAGTATTCACTAAAACAGTCTTTGAAGACCTAAATTTGCAGTCTACAAGACTCATGTTATGATTCAAACAATTCTCCTTATAGGGCTAGATTTCTTTTCTTTTATACTAGAGACATGAGGCTTAGATAAAAATTACCGAAAGAGGATCACCTTTACTTTGACAAATGTTTGTTTCATTAGTTATTAGATTAACGCTACAAGGGTGTGGGGCAAAAAAATCCCATGACTTATCTAAACAACCATAAGCTACGAGAATCCTCATTTTAACCTCTCGTTGGAAAAAGGAGACGAGTGAAAGCTCCAATTGATGGAGGTACCGGTTAAGGTTTGGAATGAAAAACCCCTTTGAGAAAGGATCAAAATTTTATCATTTCTTAAGAATGGTTACAAAGTACTAAGGAAATGGTTAGAGAGAGAAGGTCAATTTATTTCATTATGATCTATTTAGTTATTAACCAGCCTTTTAACGAGACTTAAGAGTTCAACTAGATTTGGGTAAAAGCTTCATTTAACAATCTCTTGATTAAGTACGACAAAGGAAACACATGGGGTCCCCAAAGAAGAGCATAAGTCCGAGAGTATCCTTAATCAAACTCTACTTCTAACTAAGATATGACTATGTCCGCAAAAGACAACAAGGAAAAATACATTTAGAAATAATTAACGTTTTACGACAAAGAGGATAAAGTTTAATCCATAGTTAAGGTTAATGAGGGTAGGTTTCTTTACACTGGTAGAAAAAAACTCATTTCTTTCCAATTTAAGATTCCTTAAATTTATCAACAAGAAACCCAATTTCATTGTTATTTTATTTATTGATTCATCTATGAATTCATTTTATTTTATTTTTGTTTAACTTTAGAAGAAGGATTGCCACTCACTAAAATATACAAAGAATTACACTAGTGCAAGACCATGGGTGCGGGGGGAGGGGGGGGGGGGGGTTATTAAACATGAAAGTTTTATGAAACGAGAGAAGAAACTACCATTGCTAAATGAGAGGGCTAAACATGGTTATAACATTTCTATTCAACATGGCACACAAACCAAAGGTGTCACAATATTCAATAGAACTTTAGCTGAGAACAAGAAGGTAACAATTTGGTCAAGCCATGCTACAACATTGTTATGACTGAAATAATATCATAAGTAGAGTACATGAACAAGGTGATGATCAAGTTCCTTTCCTCGCAAATTACAAGTTTCGCTACAAAAGGACAAGAAAACTTTATTTCACAATTACCGATAATCCAAGGCAACAGGCCTTCTAAACTCCATTACAACCACCATTACAAGATTCACAACTCATTTGACATTTGAAAAAGAAACTTCATAAATTAACCCGATGAAACCTTCACAAATATTTCCTTTATCAACATGCACAAGCCATCTGCACAAGTATTAATCGTAGTCACCGCGAGAACGCCGAGCATGATAAGACCGCCCATTACAACGAAAGATAATATTTAACAATATCAAGAAAGGAATGCTCTATTTCAAGAATGTATCAAAGAAAAAACCACTTATCAACCATGATTTTATTGAAGCTTGAGAATTTATCTAGAATGATTAAAGGTTTCACTTAGGCTTCACTTGGATGAATTTTACGAAAGAAGACAATTTACCTTACAAACAAATGAGAGATAGATTGATTTCAACTCATGATCATTTAAGAATTCACCCAAACAAATAATGTTCATTAGTTTAGCTAGGGATAATAAGGTATATAATTTTACTTTACAAGGGATAATTCCCTCTTTGATCACTTATATAATTGACTTTTATCAAGTAGGTCACATCTATATTAATTCATTCATAAAGAACTTTTAAAAGGATTACCCACCTTCTTAAAATGTTTTAAAAATTACATTGTTACTTACGTCGAAGAAGGGTTCACAACACAACATTTTTACCTCATGAGAAAAGCTTACCATTACTCCTTTTTTAAAAAACTATACATAGTTACATCATTGGTATTCGACATGGTATACGAACCCAAGAGACAAAACAATTCTAGGGAACCATGACTAGGGAACAAAAAGTAACAACATTGACCAAGAAACACTAAACTATTCTTAGAATTCCTATAATCCATTAAGGTCACTCAACAAACCGGTAATCCAATTTTCTTATATTTTCCACTAATTAACACAACTCCTAACAATAACCTTAAGGTCTAGTCACTCCGTACAAGAAATAATAAATACCAACCTTAAATTTTTCCAAAGAGAGAGAGAAAGGTATTTGAATCACTTCTTATCGAGTCTGTATTAGAACAGGTAATATGTTAACAATCACTGTATTTATTTTCCACTTTTCCTCTTTATATGTGTGTGTTTGTGTGCGTGCATGAAAATTAATCACACAACATCAGATATGTATAACACATCCATGTAAACAGATAGTATTTAAGTTCTGTTAGAACAATACTTAAGGAGAACATATTTATACAACTTCATCAATAAGACTAAATTTTCCTTCACATGTTTCCAAAAATTTGATAAAGCTTTTACTTATGAAATAAACATCTTCAGGACACTCAACTTGGATTGAGTTAAAAAAAATGAGATCATTAATACCTCTTATCAAACAAGTCTCAATCATCTCATAGAAGAACAATGAATAAAACACTTTGTATCGGTTGTACTAGTCTTCTCATGGGAAGGCAAGTTGAATCATAGGGTTCCAAATTAAAAAGGGAATTCAAGTATAATTTTACATCAAATACTCACTACCATACAATATTATTTTTAGGCACCTCGTTCCTGTAACTAAAGGCGGGAAGGTTTCGATTCAAAGACTCCTTTAACCACTAATGAAAACTCAAATGTCGTAGCTTATAAAGAAAGGAAAACATTATTTAGCAACCAAAACCACACAGAAATCCATATCGAGAAAGTACCAAAATTTGACATTGAATCCACAATTTCGGCATTTACCCAAAACCCCACAAAAAAATGTAGAATATTTCATGCAAGATTCAAACCCACATAGTCGATTTTAAACGAATGTTTTTTTTTGTTTTATTTGCAACAAATTACCACTAAAACTCGAAGTCTTTACATCATAAAATAAATCTAACAAATAAGTGATCATCCCTTAAAGGATTTACTCAAGGAAAATACCCAAATTACTTGGGAAATGAAATAACCTAATGAGAGAAAAGTAAACCATGCTTGATAAGGAGATCTCAATGACTTTTTCCTTTTACTTCCTTCACAAAAACTTCAAGATTTTCAGCCAAAGACAACCAGAAAATGTTTCCTTTTGAATTTTCCAAAAAGAAAACAATAACTAACCACAAACCAAACCACTCCTAGACTCCATTCAAGAAGAGAACATAAATTTCATGAGATTATAGAAATGGTAGTAGAAAATTGCATAGTTTAGGTTTAACATGCCTACAATAAGCATCCATGATGCAACCATGAGCTTGTAGAGCATCCAAAACACCACTACAGGCTTCCACGTTTGGCACAAGTAGTGAATCATGACTAGGGCAAGAGATGTAAAACAACGAGATGAAATGTCTGAAAAAGAAGTGGTCTCAAATACTGGAATGAAAGAAATATATACACAAAACGAGTTTAGTGCAAAATCCTATGAAGCTTCCATCAAAACGTGATTACCAAGAATACAACCAAACTCCACAACCTTTTCAACATCCTCCCATCCCTTTTTAGAGTGGAACATGGATATCTATCGAAGCACAATGGGGATTTGATTTTCACTAGGTGTGGAACCACCCACGAGGCATGTAACTATTTGACAAAAGGCCTTAAAGAGATGCGATCTCAATGTGTTTCCACAATTACAGGAAAGGCACAAAAGGTTATGCTATGAAAATGGTCCCCAATTCACCGTATGCAACCCAATAGGTGTCCAACCCATGCCACCCACACAACAAGGAAAAAAAAAAAAAAAAAAGTCTCTTCCCCAAATATATCCCACTAGAACAAAGGGACATGCCAACAAGAAAAAACCCATCAATACACATTGAAAGAATTAATGGAATACCATTATTATTCCACCAACCGCCACTAATAACCACATAAGGAAAATATCTTTTTGTTGTAACCCACGCATAGGAGACATTTCACCGCCAAAGTGGTGAAGGGGAAAATGATAGGTGGTAGTTGGAAAGATTAACTTGAGCATTAAAAAAATAACAACCCCATCAAATCTAGCACTACCCACTACCTCCTTACACACTCACAAGATATCAAGAAAATAAATCCAATTAATCTAGTTGATCCTATACCGACCAAAAGGTTAAATTGCATACAACCGACATGCTTTGGAGGAAGCAACATTATCATTTCCTTTAATTTAAACAATTGAAATGATAAGCAAGCAAGACTACATGACCAAGGGGAAGGAAACTAGAGGTTGATGTTCGAAAGTGAACATGGATCAAGGACCGAACATGGCACCACAATGAGGTAGTTCCCTTCTCCGTCATGGAACAAGGTTTGGTCTACGGGAGCGAATAAAATGATACAACAAAATGACATAGTGGTAATTAATATTCATATCGATTATGAACGGCGATAAAAATAAGATATATGTAATTTCTTATCGACCATTCGCTTAATAATATCATTTTTATCATTATTTTATTTTATTTTATTATTATTATTTTATTAAATTTTAGGACTTAAACAAAAAAATATTTATAATTCATAATAATAATGACGGACATCAAGCTTGACGATCCGAGGACATGATTTTCCTTAATAGGAATATCGTAAAGGACATTGCAAGGGCCAAAGAATAAAAATAACGACATGACATTAGAAGACATGACAAAGAGGGAGAATGTATATATATGTATGTATATATATATGTATATATATGTATGTATGTATGTATGTATGTATGTATGTATGTATGTATATATATATGTATATATATGTATGTATCTATATATGTATGTATGTATGTATATGTATATATGTATATACATATATATATATATATATATACATATATATATATATATATATATATACATATATGTATATATGTATATGTATATGTATATATGTATATATGTATGTGTGTGTGTATATATATATATATATATATATATATACATATATACATATATGTATATGTGTGTGTGTGTGTGTGTGTTTGTTTTCATCCATTTTTTTAATATTTTAAAATTATTTTTATTATTTAATGTGTGAGAAAAGTGATATATTTAAAATTCTTGATGGGCGGGGGGAATTCGATATGTCAAATATTTCATTAGTATCATGTCATGGAATGTTCGAGGTTTGAAAAATCCCTAACAAAAATTCTCTGTTCATTTATCTTGCTAATTAATTAGCAATTTAGATATGATTTGTTTACAGGAATTTGGCATTTTTTTCCTTAGAACACTCTAACTCAGTATTGCACCATGTTTTACGTATTTTCACACGTAGCATATTGAAGGCAGAGCTAGTGCTAACATTTCCATCATGCCGAAAGTTTAAATATTAATCACCACCTCGGGCCAGGACCCTAGTAATAAGGATGTGTGGGTGATTATGAGTATTAATGACCTTTCTTTTGGTATTATTAATATTTATGCCCTAATGATAGTGTTGACATTTTTTGCACTTGTGCAAAAATGGGCAACTCGAAACTTTGTTATGATGGATAGCCTTGGTGAAGTATACCTAAGCTAAGGGAATTTACATAAGATTATTTTATTATTGTTGATTTGGGAAAGAGATTAAGTGAAATCTGTAGCTATGTGTGTTATTAAAAACGCAATGTAAGATCACATAGTTTGCAATTTCACAAATATCCTCCTCAAAAGAGCACAAGCCTCGAAGGACAACTGTGTTATCTTGATGAAGACACCGGATTGTAGAGTATGTGAGGTGTATAGTTTTGGAACAATAGACATAGTGGCAGTTTTCAAGTAATCAGATTCACGGTTATTATCTTGGTGCCTATCGATTTATTGTCCTGTGTTCATTAAAGTTGTTTGTGATTAATGAGATTGCATCCATCTACACTGTCATAAATTATTAGAACTGACTCCTTTCCTACTACTTACGTCAAGAAAATACTAACAAACAAATGGTGACAATAATGTCTAAATGTAAGTAGTAGGAAGGAGTCAAGTTGAAAGGCATAGGCTAAGACAGTTAAACAACATACAAGGAGGCACATTTCATTCAATGGTTATCCAGTGGAAGTTACAGGTATTCACTTTAAGATTATCCCTTATGTTAATTCATTTTATTGAGATATTGAGTTGCCTACATCATTGTACAATCAAAGGAAAACTGAATGTAGAAAGAGATAATCAACTCATTATTTCAATTTAATGCTTTATTCATAAGAGATCATAAGTTTTCCCACACAAGCCATGGGATATGACTAAGTACCTCATCATATACATGGAAATGAGAATACTACATGTGCTAAAGAACAAGAGTAGAGGAGTAAAAAGGAACCCATCATTGCCTATCTGTCTTCTATCCCCGCTCCTCATCATCTCCATCTCCATCTCAACTCTTCCATCTTTCACTTCCATCTCCATTTTATTTTACCTGTAAGGCAAGAGCAGTATCTATCAAATTTTGAGCTCAGGTACAATGTTATTCCAATACTCATGTTCTAAAGAAAATACATATTCTAAGTTCAATGTATCTAATGGTACTTGAAGGAAAGAAATACAAAAATGTATGACACAGGATGAGAAAGAGATACAGATAGGCTAGCAGCAAAGGAAAAAGTAGAGTACATTAAGTGAAATGAATGGCAAGAGAAAATCAAAGAAGCTAAAGATTGTGTTAGAAAAGGCAGAAGCTGGAGTAGCTTGTAAAAGAAAAGGATGTGGAAAATAGCACATGAAGGAAGTTGGAAAACAACTTGCAGAAGAAGGAAAGAAGAATAAATAAACCACATGGATACAAGAGAGGCCAAAAATCCTATTTATTTCTAACTTATTTCTGAATTTTGTAGGAACAGGTTGCAACATTGAATGAAATCAGTTTATCTCGGTTAAGAGGAAAACAAATGACTAAAAGGGAGTAAGCATCGCTTTGAGATGATTTGTAGGAAGCATCAAGCATCAGAATGGGTCAAGAAAGACATACTTTGCAAATCAAGATTGGAAATCTGAAAAGGGAGAGAGAAAAAGGATTCTAATTTGTTTTGCGAGTCTCCCCTTGTAAAATTGACTTTTGATTTAAAACAAAATTGAAATACATGTTTTTAAAGCTACTACATGCTTTCTAAACTATCTGAGCTTCAAAGGTAATAAAAACAGTCAAGAAAAGTACATGTTTCATCACTTCTAAGTTGATATCATGATCAAATGAAACATACAGTATTCCAGATTTTCATCATGCTACAGCTATCAAAAGTTCTTTTTAATTTCCAAATTCAAGTGTGAATCAAAAGGCAACTACTTCACAATTTTCAGAAGTTTCAATGAATCAAGTAAAGCCAACATGGACAGCTCATTCAAGTAATCAGACAAGCAAGAGAGATGTTTATATCTTTTTAGAATGGTTAAATCATAAGAATCTAGAGAGAGAAGGATTCTGAAATTTTTTTCCAAAGTTTCCCCTTGCAAAATGGACTTTTTAGAAAAACAGAAATGATATTTTAATGAAAAATTTGAAATACAATTGCTACCATGACTTCTGAAAAGGAAAAGTCATTACAAAAAAGGAAAATAAGTATTTTCTTCATTTTTTAGAAAAGGAGCATCTATTTCATTATACATAATGGAATGCTATCATGTTTCCAACAAAGAAATAGTATACAATTTCCAGAAATTCATTATTCCAAGTGAACTGTCAAAGCTATAGAATATACAATATGGTATTCATCTTCCAACTGAAGAAATAAACTAAAAATCTTAGCAAGTATTCAATCAAAGCATGCTTTCCAGAATAGAGTTCAACAAGTCAAGCATGCATCTACAGTGAGAAATTACTCAAAAACAAGCATTTTTGCCTCTACAGAATGAAGGAACAAGTCATAAATTACAAATATGCATCTACAGGAAGGATGGAGTGGATTCCCAATACAAAATTTGACAAGTACCAAAGAAACTTCTGCAGTCAAATTTGAAATAAAATGGTTGTATCTACAAAAGGAAGTCCAAGTACTTTACACTTCTTTTACACTTGCAAATAATCAAGGGTTACAGTTTTCTCATTTCATGAAGAGAAAAATATACAAACTATGCATTTACAGAGTGAAAGAGTAAATGAAAAACTACCAGGTATGTATCTATCAAAAGAAGAATAGACAGAGTTTGAGTATAAAATGAGAAATAGAAAAACAGTTAACACTTCCAAATAATGAGCCATATCTATAAAATATCAAACTCATGTACAGAAAGGAGCCTTAACAAATCAGATTTTGAAATTTCACTACAGAAGCAGGAGAGAGACTTCACATGCAAAGTATTTGCAAAGATTATGACTGGTATTTCCATGTTTCAGAGTTGCAGAGCTAAAACTCGAGCTCGAAAGGAAAATAGAAAACAGTGTTGGAACTCACCGTGCCCGAGGACGAAGACAAAACAAACAAGAAAAATGATGGCGGCACTTCCCTCTACTAACTCGTATTTGAGCTCATTAGCAACTGAATCGAAAAACCAGATAGAAAACTAGAAGCAAGGCAGTCATTCAAATGGTCCACAAAGGATAAACAACAAGTAAATAGATTAAATGATCTTTAGATCATACTCAGAAGAGAAAAGCCAAGCTACGAAACGAAATACAAAAGAATACCTTCGAGCTCCTCAAAAATGCACACCCAGTCGTAATCGAATGGCGTCGAAGGTCTCCAAAATGAAAAATACGGTCTCAAAGACCTCCAAGATCTCCATGCTTTCATAAAAAATGCAGAGTGAGGAAAACATTTGCCAGAGCTTCACCCACAAAATGAAAAACTGAATGAAATGACCAAGTTCGAAGCCCAAGTGTATAAACCTTCCATCACACTAGGGTTTCAAAACCCTAACCCATGGTTAATGATCAACTCGATCACCAAATTCCAAGTGGAAAATTGAATAGTGATCGCCCACACAGGTTCCAAAGTGACAAATCCCCAATTAAATGCCACCGACCATAATTAATGACGAGGTTCAAAACCCTAACTGTAGATGGAGAATCGACGGCATCATGCATGCTAGTACAAATATCAAAGGCCCCAAACACTTCACAAAATCCAAGCCAAACCGCCCAAGGTTAAGTTACCACAGGCTAAGGTTCGCAAAGGGTGAGTCATCATGGAGGGGGCTAGCCCGTGGACCCTCAATTAATCATTACAGGGGACTTTTTCAAAATTCTAAAACTATAATACCAATGCAAAAAATCAAAACACATTATGTGCCATGATCACCGAAAAGGTGAATTATAAACTATGCATGCCAATGACCAAGGGTGGTCCTCTTTTATCAAAAACACATGCAAATTACCTAGTCCACAAAGGTGGCAACATCCAAAATTTCAAACAAATCAAGGTGGTCCCCACTTCAATTTCTTGTTATGCAAATATTGCTAAAGGTTGCATCCTTTTGCCTACACACAGGAGATGATATTTTGCATGCCTTCACAACAGGACAAAATAGAGAAGATGACGAGTTTGCATGTGCAAAGAAAGAAGACTTGCCTAGCAAGCAATTTGTAATTTTAGCAAACTATTCACCTTTCTTTCTTAAAAATAGAATAGTCAACTTTAGTTTGACTATATTGTATCTAAGGCTGATAATTCCTATTTTTATCACATACTTTAGTTTGTATTTTTATATTCCTTTATTTATTATTAAATAAAGGGTAAAATTAGGACACATGGGCGAGTACAGCTTTTAGGAAATTTTAGGAAGGGGTGAACTTTTGCTATATACTGTGTGCTATTGCGAAGCACAAAAGAGGGGGAATTTTTCAGAGATTTTTCCTAGAAAACTTTTGATATGAGTATTGAAGGAATTTCTACCAGTTTTTCCCTCTGAGTGTGAATTATTCTTGCCTTTCCAAGTTATTATGCAGTCTTGTGTATGTCAATATTAATCTTGTGAATCAATATTCCATGATTCATCACTTTACCCTTCTCCAAATTCACCATTTCCAGCTAAATCTTATTGTGCAAATTAGCTTACTAGTGTTGTTGTGATTCTCACTCAAAGACAAATTAAGTGTTTTTCCCTTATTTCCTACATAAATTATTAATTGGTTCATGCACCTAAAGAATTCTTCACAAATCAGTTGTGTATGTCACTCAGTCAAGTTCTCATCTCAAATTTTGTGTATCACCTTAGTATTATTTAAATTTATAGTCATCTTTTTCCCTTAAACTCCCAGAAAATAGTTTAGTGAACACCAATAAGGAACCGGCCTTTTAACCCCGGAGGTTCACCTCAAAATAGGTATACCCACAGACCTGAGGTGTCCCCATTATATCTATGAGAGAGAGAGAGAGAGAGATCTATTGCAGACTTAGAAAACCTGCTGCCATCTCTCTCCGGGTGCACTTTTGAGAGATAATAGATAGTCCCGAAATAATAATATTATGGAAATGGTTAGGTGAAAAATTACCCTTTGTTTACTGTTGTTGTGTGGAAAATTTAATATGGAGCACCGTGATAATAAATGTGGCACCCTTATTATGCATTAATGTATTGGTGAACGTGTGCCTAGGTATTATTTTATAAGACATTAGGGCCTTTTTATCCTTTACTCGGACATCGGAAGAAATTTAAATACCAAGTAGGGTTCACTTTGACCAATCTTTACGAAGGATATGATCGAGATTTAACATGACCGTGCACTTCTTTCACAACAACCCTATTTTTATTTTTAATCACTTATGATCATTTCTTATCAAGGTATGGTCATAAGTGATTTTGTTAAACCACCATCTGCTCAAATTTAAGTTTTTTTTCAAGGGGGCCCTCCCAAGGTGCCCAAAATTCAATTCTATCTTAATTTTTCTTTTCTAAGTAATCCTGGAATGGTCCCGCTCATTGCCAAAATTTGGAACATTACGCCACGTCTTCCATTTTATACCATTTTAATTTCATGGTGGGAGATGGTGATTCACCACATCATGAGGTTCTTCTATAGGTTCGCTAAATATGTGGCCTAAGTTCATTGGTGTGCCTATTTGGCTCTGCATAAGGAGTTTAGAATAATCTATCTAGTTCCCGATTCCAATCCTTTTGATTCTTATCTTTAGTTCCAAGCTACTAGTATTTGGCACAAGCTCAAACTTATTGAATACCATTTTTTCCATGGTGCGTAGATCCAGTCGAGACTTCACTTACTTAGGGTGGGAGATAAAGCCTCGAAAATATTTTTCAAATCCCTCCGGGCCAAGCATGCTTGTCAACAGATAAAATCTATTTATGATTCTTAAGCAATGGCTTACTAATCTCCTAAAGATCACTAATAAATTTTTCAAGCACTACCATATTATTTTTCATGCTTAGGAGTATTCAATGGAGAGTGCTACTACTCTGCAGAAATGTATTGATGTGGTGCCTAATAAAAATTTTCCCAGATATTTTCCTTGCCGCGACGCCCCTCTCACTTTGGAATAGCTTCATACAGCATTTCTCTATCTTACAGATGACAAGTCTCCGTGTATGGATGGTATCCAAAGAAAGTTTTGCAAAGCGATCCGGTCTTTTGTAGGACCTGATCTACTTCAGGTTTGCAATGAAGCTATCCAAACTTTTTCTCTTGGGAGTTTCATCAATGAAGGATACATCATGTTCATTCCCAAAGTAGGAAACCCTAAACAGATGAATAACTGGTGAACAATCACCCTGTTGAATGTTTCTTACAAAATTCTTGCCAAAGTGTTGCCACTATGCATTGCGGATCCTATGTTGAAAATCATTGGGCCTGAGTAGAATGGTTTTTTCAAAGGCCATTACATCTTAGGTAATATTATCGCGGTGTGAGAAGGCATGAAATGGGCTTGGGTTTCTTCACAGAGGCATATCTTCCTCAAGATTGATTTCAAGAAATCTTATGATCACATTGGGTGGCCTTTCATCCTTGTCATGCTCAAAGCCCTTGGCTTTGGTAATTTCTTTCAATCGATCATTAGCACCTTGTTTTCGAATGCTTTTGTCCAACTCACCATTAATTTTCACCATTCCACTTCCATCAACATTTTTTCCTCTACCAGACAGGGATGCCCTCTTGGTATGACGTTGTTAGTGTTTGCTGCTGATGCACTGGGTTATTTAATTTCTCAAAAATCTTACCAATGTCAGATTCAGGGGATTTTCCTTCCGGATCATGCGACTAAACTTATCATTAGCTAGTTCACTAATGATCCCTTTCTAATTATTGTTGAATAAGAGCATAATGTTTCCCGGGTATTTAAATGTCTTGACACTTTCTATTTGGCTTCTTGTTCACATATTTAAATGGCTAAAACCTTGGGTTATCGACAAAGTTATTTGTCTCCTCCGGACTAGTTGAAGGACTACCCCTAGAAATGGATTATCCATGGGACCAAATCAGATTTTTGGGCATTCTTTATGGCTTTAATAGTGGCTCTATGAATTTGTGGCATTATGTTATTATGAGGGTGGAGAAAAATCTACCAAGTTGTCTTCCAAACCCCTATCTTTGGCTAGAAAATTCCAAGTTTTCAGTAAGATCCTTGTTGCTACTCATGTCTATTACTCTGAGTGTTAGTGCCCTTCTCGCAATTTGTTCACCCAACTTGCCAATCTACTTCAATACTTTTTATGGTGTAAAAGTTCAATTTTAACTAGTTTTCACACAGTTTTTTGGGACATCTTCTTCCTTCCTCATGATCAAGATGACATGGGGATCATCGATGTCTACCGACATAGTGTTTCCTTATATGCTAAATGGGTTATTGGGTGTTTATCAGGAAATCAAGACTAGAAAATTCTATTGCGTCATTATATTGAGTATGGAGCCTCTTGAGGAAATAAGTACTAGAACAATATTGGGTTAGATACTATTATTATCGGTTTGGCTCCTTTAAAAATTATTGGTACCTTTATTGCCAAAACTACTTGGAAATCCTTCGAGTAGGTGAAACCTTTGATGCAATGAGTTGGTGATGGATTTCACACAGGGATTAATTTTTATTCATAGAACATTTGGTGGTCTCTTATCATTAGTAATGGTTATCTTCCACTTAGTGAAACTATGAGCATTAAATCGATTCGACTCTTCCACAAGGGAATTCATACCATCTGAGATTTAGTGAGCCATAGAGACTGAATTTCTTGGCCCGATCTCAAGAAGAAATACATTTTTTCCAATTCAGACCTTCCGTCTATTTGTAAAATTCAAGAGCTCTTGCCCAATGTTATTCTCCATATATTTGGGCTTCAATATCCTACAACTTGGTGGCATGACTAGAGGTGGAATTAAGAAATTACCTTCCTCCGATACAACACTTGAACCATTTATCAGTTGTTGAGCCTGATTTAACATGGCATTGATAAGCTTAATGCTCGGTGGGGTCACACTCTAAAGAATCCACTTGGCTTCGGCAGCTTTCCCATACCTGGAACTCTGTTCTTGAGCCTAAAGTTAACCACTTTCTCTGGTGTCTTGTTTTCCAAGGTTTTATTGTAGGTGAAAGGCTTAGTCATATTGGCATCTCTAATCCTAATTGTCCTTTTTTCTCTATCCCTTAGTTATTTAAACACATCTTTTGGTCTTATCACCGCTCTCGATAATCTAGAGGTGTATTCATTCTTTTTTCTTCCTTATAACCCCGATTTCTTCCTTGGCTCATGTCCTTATTTTCTTACTTGTGTCCTTCACCTCATTACATTGATACACTTTGGCATTTATTTCAATCTTGTATTTTGTTTCAAATCCTGAAACCTCACAATGCTTTAATTTTCAAGCATGATTAGCTTATTACTTTCCTTTCCACTAATAACAAGGTGATTATTCTTCCTACCATGGGCAAATAGAGTCAAACTTAAGTTTTCAAGGTTTCCCTAGAGTTTTCTCATTTGTAAGAGCTTATTGATAATTGGAGTAGTGTTCCTTGCACTATAATTTGGGTCCCGTCGGAACCTCAATTACTGCCATCTCAACCTTCGCTACCCTGATGGATGCCACCTGTTGGACCACATCAGAGGATCTACTCAAGTAGCCACTGTTCTGCCTCTCCTTGAGAAATCCCTTCACTCCTATCATCCTTTGGACTTGGATGGAGGTTGCCACCACTGGGGAAAGGAGTTTCCATCTCTCTACGATGGGGTTCTCCACTACCATCCATGCAGACCATTGTATAATCTCCTCCCACTTGTTGGGGAATTACGGTTCCGTCACAAATGTAGTATCATGATCACAATGGTTAATAGGTGGATCCTCCTTTGGCGAAGTGTCACGATGGAGATTTCATCCCTCCTCAGGATTATCCTACCCTCCTCTTGGTGAAGCAGCATGTGCTTGATGTTGGTGGTGTTGAAATTTTGTTTAATGTGCTCTTTGGTTGTCCTATGGACATGTTGATGTATCCCTTGTGGCGTTTTATAATTTTCTGGTGCTCTTGTGGCATTTTGTGGGACTGTTTGTTATCTAGTCACCCCTAACTATGTAAATATATTTTATTTTTATCATTATAAAGGGTAGTTCAAATAGTAAAATTTATGTTTTCCTTCACATTTCGTGGAGGAAAAAATCAAACTATCAATGTGAGGATAATGAGTATTGTGGTTCTTTTAGCAATTCTTTATCTAATGGAGATAGTTAAGGAGTTCTTAGTTACACATTAGTTTAAAGTGATGATATGCGTGAGTGTTGGGATTAGTGGTGGTGGGTAATGTAGATATTCAATATGTAGGATGTAATATGTGGGGTAAATCATGATATTATAACATGTTATTTGTAATATTCTGCCAAATGTACATGGTTAAATAAGTTATCTTGACTATTTAACTACTTTTAATAAATATAATTAAAATAATTTTAGTTTATTGTAATGTTTTTAATACACTCAATTTACTATTACATTGTTTTATTTATTATTGTTATCATTATTATTTAATTTTCTAATGAAATGACTCTTATATTACCAATAATACAATAGTACAACTACTCAAAAAAGGAAGGTGGTATTGTAACATGTTTCAAGTCCAAATCTGACAAAATACATGGGAAATAAAAATAATTGAGCCAAATTAAAGTAACGAATTACATGATCACATTATAAAATAAGAACAAAAAATAAGGATGCAACCGCTTTTCTTATGAATATTATGTGTAATCAATTTCTAGCTTATCATAATATTATTTTTCTAATCTATAGTATTAAAATTTATATTAATATCATGATTATATAATTAAAATTAAAAAATTGAAATATGAAATATAAAAAATTACTTGTATATATAAACTAGAGTTACAGTTATAGTCATATTCAAAGTCACAAATGAATCAAAGTTATAGTGTGTATTCATTATTAGAGTTAATATTTGAGTCAAATTTTAATCGTAGTCTATGTGATTGATTAATTCAAAGATATAGTGACAAATTTAGTCAAACATATTGTGTTTCCAATTCCATCACATTGTATATATTTTTTATAAACTTCAAATGTTTTCCTACCATTTATGGTGATGTTAGATGATGCTTTGAAAAATAAAATATAAAACTAGCAATCGTACATGAAATGTACAATGGAAACTTCAAGGGGATCTATCAAAGATGTTAAATTTGTGAGGGATAAGTAAAGGGAGAGGAAAAGTGGATAATAAGAAGGGGTTCAAGGGTGAAGAAGTGGAAGGGGGGAAAGTGAAAAGGGGAAAATGTGATACCTACACCTTTAACAATGACAAAACATTTGTGGGTAATGAATGAAGGAGAAAATGCATGTTCGTAAAGATGTAGAGGAAAAATTTTGTAGAGATTAAGGAGTGGTCAAACAATACTACTAACATGAATAATTGTGTCTAATTTCAACTTCTAATAATAAATTTTTCTCCTCCTAATCTCCTTTTATAATTTTCCCCAAAAATTGTGGCCCAAAAAACCTAAGTTGACCTTTAAAAATAAAGCAACTTATGTTTTTTTCTCCCCGAGCCACCATAGGGACATAAATGACCCCAAAAATAATATAACATTAAAGTGTTATTAGTCACTCTCATGATGTCAAAACATAAAGTTTTAACCCCACCAAGTCACTTAACACCCATTTCAATGCAAGAACATTAAAAATAAGCAAGGTGGAATACCCAATAGCCTCTAAAGTCTTTAGTAAGGCTAAGAGTAATGAAAAACCTTCTAGGCCAAATCCTCAAAATTGGGGACATTAAAATCCTCCACTCCTTAGAAATGTTTGACCCCAAGCATTATCTTTTCATGCTACAAAAAGATGAATACCACAAATTAAGATTCTCCACCTCACCCTACAGTCAAAAAAATATCAAGTGATCCAAATTAGCCATAACCCCATATAGTCATCATGACCTCCATGTTCTATAAGGAACAATGTTGTCTGTGAATTAGAATGATGCCCAAAACAACTCTCCATTGATAACGACATTAGGACTGCCAATTTGATACTAACATCATATGACCACTCACTACTTCTCGAATCAACTTTGTGAAATAATCAGTATATGAAAAAAATTGTGCTAATTGTCCCACATGACCCACACTTGTAGAGAGTAAGGATTCCCATAATGTATCTCAATTTTTCATGTAGGGAAAAAATCACAAGACTCTAGTAAATTGTCAATTGATAATGTCAACTCTACATAGTTCACCTCTTGTGATGAGTGTGAACCTACAACATAACCAGGTAACTGAGTCAACTCCATCCCACCAATGACTATCACATGGGTGAAATTCCAACCATGCCTAGAAGTAGTAAAATATATAGGAGAGTTATCCCCTGTTGAATCAGAAAATGATGAACTTGTAAGCTTTGATTTGTAATGATGATAAACCATACATCCCTTTATAAAGTTTATGATATCCTCCCTTAACTCATGCCATCTGAACCTCTCTTATATGAATTTTTAGTTCTCATCAAAGCTAAAGTGTCTAATCATGGAATAATAATGCATATGTCACAATATCTCCATCCTCAACCATGAATCTGACACAAGGTACAATATGCTCTAATAGAAGATCATCTCATCCCCCAAACTGTAGGTTTCATCCTATACACAACCATCTTGAATATCACAAGTCTGTTGGTTCTTGGAGTACTCAACAAGAAAATGAGATATCAAGTCTACCGAAACCTCATATTACCAACATAATGATAAATTTAGATGATCTGAACTCGTGACACCAATATTTGTAACTATCTTACATGCACTACTACTGGTCACACCCACATCTATATGACTCCACACCGGCCCATAGTAAAAAAAGCCTCATCATGCCATTTTTTCCTCTCCATTCCCTCATTTCCAAGCACTCTATGTGCTCCTAAAGATAATCCCCTCAAGATCACATTCCTTCCCTCGGACATAAATTTTAGCTCCATTGTCTGAAAGTTAGTTCAAAAATCACCAAGAGAGTGAAGCCACTACACTCCTAATACTATGTTGGTCACTCCCATACCAACAACGTGGAAATCATCGGTAACTTTGTAGTTATCCACGGTGAAGCTCAACTATGGAACTCTACATGTGCATCTCATATGGTCCTAATTAGCTATAATTTTGAATCCCTCAAAGTCCTTATGCAAAACCTCATCTCTCAAAAAATGATGCATATATAAAGTTTCGAGTAGCCCCACTATAAATGATTACCATAATTCGTTGACCTTGTATAGCTCCTCTAATCATGAATGCCTTGTACATCGGAGTACTAGACAATGTGGCTATAATATCCTAGGAAACTCTCCTCCTCTTGATCCATATCAGCATTATCCAATACAAATCCATCTCGCATCATCTATCTCATGGATGTCTAACTCCTTACATCTATCAACCTCACTCTCCTCGAAGACCTAAATGAATTGAGCCCTCCCTTTCCCTTTGAAATCATGCACCTGAGCCCAAGGGGTGCGGAAATTGAAACATAGTTTATTTCACCTCAACTCTTCCCTAAGCTCTCTAGAAATGACCGTCTTCTTTGCCACCTCCTGCCTCTATAGAGGATCCTTCTGCTGAAGTTCATCTGATCTAGATGGAGATTCCATTTGCTGAATTCAAGGTGGAAACCTCAACTTTCCAGTGTCTAACTCCAAATCATGTTCTCTCCTAATAGCCTCATGTATGGAATAATGCTCAAATGCCTTCACAAATCTAGCTAGAGAATTCATCAAACCTGTTGTGAAAAGTGAGGTCAACCTCATCTTCGAAACATCAGGAACTATGACTGATAATCTCTAAAAATATGCAATTTACTGATCTAAAGAAGATGTCTATCTTAAGTGAGTCAACTCTCTAAAATACCTGTCAGGGTCCCTCCTGTCAAATTTTCTCATCATCCTCTGTGTGAATTATGCATAAATATCAATATGTATATGCCCTTGTGTAATCAGTCCATGATGCCACCAGTCATGTACCTTTCCCTCAAGATTTATGATGGAAATTTTAATTGCATCTCCCTCGTGGATAGGATTCAATTCAAAGTATGTCTTCAACATTTGAATCTAGGACTATGTGGTACACTTCTTAAAACCATCGAAGTGTGGAATGAAATTTTTTCCCAATCTCCTCTTTAACTTAGGTACCTGTAGCTATTGATCCCTCTTGGGTTTGTGACAAATCCTCATTGTGTAATACTTTATGAAAGGCATATTATCCCTGAATCCGTTACTCAATAATTGGTAAATTTTTTAACAAGAATCCTCATCCAAATCAGGTGATGGCAAGCCACTTCGATGAAACTTATGGGTCCTTCAAAAAGGAAGGTTCATGGAGTCCTGAAGGCTTGGTAGTAGAGTGAGGATACAATTGTCTAAATTTTAATTTTCCCCTCTTTGAACCATGTGTCCCATGTTACTAGGTTCTCCCCTTTCTGTATGAGTATCAATCATGCCTTGTACCAATCTCTCAGTGAGTTGTCTCAAATAAATATTAGGGGTTTCCTACTACTTCACCATGTCAGTGAATAATTGCTTCATCAAATCCACTTCACATTCTTCACTGTCACTCATATTTTCAACCCAACAGGATACGGAAAAAAACACTCTAATAACACTGAAATATCTGATGTGGGATATCACTCAAAAACACACAAATTAAATATAAATTGTAGCAAATAGAATATTTGATTTTGGCCTTAAATACTCAGCTAGGGAAATGAACTATTTTTATTTATTTTTCTCAAAATATTTGGCCAAAGCATATGAAAATTTACAAGAAGCTTTCAATGATAATAAAGAACCCTAGAATAATGTTTTTGGTATTTTTTGGATAATATAAGACTACCAGAAAATTACAGAAAACCCTAGACAACTAGAAAACCTTAAAAATTCATATCTTCTCAAATACATATAATAATATTTTGACAATTTGTAAATAATACCTATAAATAATATGAATGAAAACCTAATTTCCATTCCTCGAAAAAGCACACTGAAAACCCTCCAAAATGCATTGTAAAATCCCAAAATGGGTCACTCCACTTGCAAAGAGACCAAAAATCTTCCAAAATTTCTTCAGAAGTGGTGCCAAAACTACCCTAATCGCTGCGATAAAATAGATCTGGAAACCGTTGATTTTTCTCCACCAAAAATTCCCAAAATTTCACCGAACCCTTATCTAAAAACCCTAAAATTAATCTATGAAAATAAGCATAGAATTAGTTCCAAATTGACAAGCAAGGGTGGATCTTACACCACCCAATAATTCGATGCTAGCTAGGAATGGATATCTCACCAAATGAAGCTAGGGTTCCTATGGGATTTTACTCCACAAGATAGAAAAAGTGGACAATAGTTTCTCAAAGGAAATCATGAGTTTGTATGCAATAATAATCTATTTTTCTCCTCCCGTCTCCTTTATAATATTACCCAAAACTTGTGACCCCGAAATGTAAGTCGGCCTTTAAAAATAAAGTAACTTAAGTTTATTTTCTCCCCCAAGTCGCCATAGGGACATAAGTTTCCCAAACAAAATAATATAACTTTAAAGTGTTATTAATCACCCTCCTAATGTTAAAACGTAATGTTTCCCCCCACTAAGTCACTTAACATCCATGGTAACACAAGAATATAACAAATAAGCAAGGTGGAATACCCAATAGCCTCTAAAGTATTTAGCCCGTTGAGTATGACCAAGGCTAAGACTAATGAAAAACCTCCTAGGAAAACAACTTGGAATTGGTAGCATTACATAAATACTCTCATATCTGAAAAAGTTTATTAGTTTGGGAGTCGTCTCTACTAGGGTTTCTTCCTTACAAACTTGTTATTCCATTGGATTTTTAGGCTCTCTCAGATATTAATACCATTGTTTTATCTAAGGTTTCTCACATGTTGGCCACCCCTATATAATGACCTCTCCCTCTTCAAGCTTGTTTATTACAACTGTGGTTGGAGATAATGGAGCTTTGATCAATTGCGCCACCTTCGAAAAATCCTCATAAGTTCATCTCGAAGGTCTTCCACAAGGTAATAATTATCCTCCTAATGTGGTTTTACCTATTCTTTAGTTTAATTCTTCCTATCAATGGTTGGAATAATTTTTTCTCATTAGGTATTTTTTGGGTCACATCCCCTCTAAAAGCATGCTCAAATCCTTGGTTAATACAAATCCAGGACTCCTCATGGGGTCCGGTTCGATAACATCCAAACTATGACTAAAGGATTCTTCCTTTCTTTCTTTTATGACATAGCCAATTCCCCAACATTTTGGCCCAATACACCACCGGTATGTTCGTAACTCTTTGTTGGTCATGTATCCATGGATCAAAGGCTTTGTGGTCTCTAAGTATGTTGCACTTAAATTGCATGTAATGGTACAATCTCCTAGCCTACCTTTTCCTTATGTTCATTTTGTGCATTAGATTGCTTCTTCCATTTCGAGGGTGGTCTTCCTCAAACTAGAGTAGTTTTACCATACTCGTCCACATATGCATGTCTCAGATTGAGGTACATATTTCTCAAGACCAAAATATTTTTGGTAATCTAGATGGGAGATAAGTGTTACTCCCATCGTATTCTCGTATATCAACTTTCTTAACACTTTCTTCTCTTTCTAGGCCTCTCGATCATAAGATCAAGGACTATCCTCTTTATGTTCCTCATAATTTCCTAGTTGTTAAAGAATCTTCTAAATCAACCAAACACGTGCATGAGCAATGTTAGAAAATAGTGGGGCGCCGAAAAATAAGGATAAAAATCAGAAATTGAATGCCTCTAGTTCAAATGAGTGCATGAACCAACTATTAAAGAACAACCCCATAGCTGTAAGCTAAGGAGCCAACTGTTGCTCCTAGAGAACCAACTCATGCTAACAACTTATCTTTCCACTTACCAAAATAATCCAAAGACGCCTAAGGTGGCCTCGGTTCTCATGGACCAAATAAATTATTTTTATAATGTCAAAATTTCGTAACCTTCATCATTGCTTTTAACAAACATCACATAGTGGCCAAGGAAAAGGTCCCAAAGTCCTTTTTGCATCTCTCAAGATCATAACCCGATGTGCAGTTTGGACTCAATAGAAGAGGAATATAATATGGCATATGACAAGCGAAAGAGAAATCTTCAGGATTTTTTGTAGCATAGCACTACTCAATTCCTACAAAAATGGTTCGACGCCCTTCATGGTTAGGATGCTAACGGCATGGATGTTGACTAATGTCTCCCATGAATTTTTTAACTTGGAATGTTTAGGGTTTAACGAGAATCCTGTCACTAGTATGTTGTTCATGAAACTTTGCAAATATTTACCAATTTATTTATTTTTCTTTTTGCAAGGGGTGAAAATTATAGGTTTTCAGTTACATGTCCTTTGTAAATCCATCTACCGTAACATCTTGGCCTTCTGCAGTAATCATGAAGCAGGGCGTTGGTGTTTAATTTCCGTTTTAGCTCCCAAATTTCAGCTCTTGTTGATTAACCATGGCATTGACCCCAAAAATGGTGCCATATATGTCCTATTTAAAGTTGATGGCCTCTCTTTTGCCTCATTAAAAGATATGCGTCGAACAATGCTACTTTGAAAGGTCTAATCTTTAGTGATGAATAACTTGAACAATTTTTATGCTTATTGAGTCATAAGTTACAATTTTAATATGGTTGAGTCACCCACTCGATAAATGCGGCCACAAGTTGATGATATTGATATCTAGTGAAAGGGAGGTGTGGTTTTGATACGAATATGGTTGGGTTTTATGACCCTAATTCTTCTCACTCTCGTACTTTTGAAGCTTCGCTCACCTTGTCCAACATTTGAGGAGGTTCAAATCGTGTTCTTAAATGGATCGATAGATCGATGCTATCATCTCAAGAATGTTTTATTTTGACAACATTTATTCCATACTAGTTGAGGTCATGCCTAATTTTGTACTATCTTATCATTCCCCTATACCATTTCGTATCACTTGGCATGATAAGCGTGCTTTTTTTTCATAAAGCCCAATTCTTTCTTAATACTGTCTTGATGTAGCATGGTCCCACACTCAATCATATAAATCGTGTGTGGATCTTAGCTCCACGGCTAAGTCATTATCAGAACTTTGATCCACCTATGCATGTCAGGTGGACTCAATGGTGGGATGATGTTATAAATCAAACTACTAGATTCCTTAGAATCTATGACATATAGTTGGCCAAAACGAGATGTCTCTCATACTCCATTAACACCTCCACTCTTAGCTGCGTGGTATTGGTGCTTCAGGGAAACCCATTCTCTAAAACTATACAACTTCAAGTTACAACACTTTGCTATCAATTTCAAATTGCTGATAATTACAACACTCATGGAGCTCAAATCTGTTTGTATGCATTGGCTTAAAATTGGCGACCGAGTCTTGAAAGAATTATTTCTTTCTCTCAAATCCAAAAATCCTTCTCAACAAATTCAAAAAATATTTGATGGCGGAGCTCGGGTCACCGACCCCTAACCCATGCTTTAAGATTTTTGTTACATTATAATCTAGTTTTTCGTGCTTAGTAACCCTCTACCGATACACAAGAAGCCCATGAAAAATGTGTAGTTGTTTAGTCGTGCAAGCTTTTCCAAGATGAAAAAGGTTGTGTGCAACTGAATGATCCACATTTATGACCTCCACAATGCATTCATGTAAATGGATAATGATAAGGCCTTGAGATACAATGGTTTCCCCTACCAATTCTATAAATCTTTACGAGGTTCACTTGGGCAAGACCTTATTCAAGTCTATCTCGAGGAGTTTCAAAACCAATCATTGTGGCCATGTGTCAACAAAGGGAATATTAACTTTATCTCATAACCAAGGCATCCAAAGAAAATTACCTATTTGTGGCCTATCCTTTGTTAAATGTCTCCAAAAATCCACCAAAGTTGTGGTTATGCAACTTCATAATATTCTCCCGCCTTAATTCAACTATAACAAACTAGGTTCATTCAAGGGTGCTACATCTTTAGCAACATCATTTTGGTATGGAAAGGCATGAAATGGGCTCACGAGATCCAATCAATCTTCTATGATATGTAAAATTGATTTTAAGAAAGCTTATGATCGATTGAATGGTTGTTTATCCTTGTCATGCTTCAAGACCTTGGTTTCGACCCCATTTTTATCCAATTAGTTAGAATGTTATTTGCTAATGCCTCTGCCCAAATCACTATTAATGGTTTCATCTTTGAATCCTTTGAAATGTTCTGTTTCATTTGAAAATGGTTCTCGTTAGAGCCTACGCTCTACTTGCTTGCTGTCGAAGGTTTTGGGTGTTTTCTAGCCCATGCCAAAACCCAAGGAATCGTTATGGGAATATCACTGCATTCTACGAAAAATTCTCAATTGCTTAATGGTTACTTTGTAGATGATTCCTTTCTCATGCTCATTGAGGAACAATCCAATATCCACAATACCATGCACTACAATTAAATTTTTTTTACTATTTGGTTCTTCCATTCAATGCCGGAAAACTCATGCTACCAGAATCCTTCCTCTCAAAGACCCACATGGATAGCCTCTTTTGAGTGGAAGATTCTTGCACATGGTGAAATGTTTAAATATTTTGGCATCCCTTTTTCCTTTAAAGCTTCATCGGATGAGAAAAATAATTGGATTATCTGGATTACTGCACCTTTGTCCTTGTAGGAAAATTCCAAATTTATTCCACAGTACTTATGGTCATGCACGTTTACAATTTTTCATGTTGGGTTCCTTCTAGAGCCTCTATTTAGAAGCTGGAAAAAATCCTCAAAGGATTTCTTTGGGCCAACATGTCCACTAGAAAAAGTTTTCATCGAGTGGCTTCAAAGAGATGTTTCCTTCCCCACAATTATGGGGGTTTAGGCATTACTCACATACAATGCCAAGGGCAGGAACTCTGTGCAAAATGGATTTTTAGATGCATCACAGGCCAAGAAGTGTGGAAAGTTCTTCTCAGGGCCCAAGAAGCATGGAAAGTGCTTCTCGGCCATGACATCGAAGAAGGTTCACCTTATAGTTGCCTTGCATAAAAAGGTTAGTGGTTTTTTCTCTAGTTCCTATTAAAGTGGTTGGCACTTTTGTGCTAAAAATCATTTGAAAATCATGGGAATGCATCAAACCTTGACTTCAATGGAAAGGCGATGGTTTTCGTAATGGGATCTCCATTAACAATCATTCTCTCTCATGGTCTCCGATATTCTAGACTCATGATAAGTGTTTCAAAGATATCCTAGGGATTCCTGTGTCAAACGTTTTAATGATGGAATATACAAAATCTAAAACTTATTCTCAGAAAAACATTTCAATCCTAGTATCAATGGCTAAGTTTAAAGATTAGTTTCAGCTAGCTAACCAGATCAGGCTAGTATTAATGAAGTGATAAATTTGGTCCCCGATCATATGATATACAAATTGGTGTGCTCCACTCGCCCCGGTTGATGGACTTGAAATGGTATGTTGATACCCCACATCGTACTTATTCGATAATAAAGGATACTACTTACTTTTTCCTCATCTTCCCATGGTTGAAAAAATCAACATTCGATGGGCGATCGCTCCACTTCATCTTCCCGGAATTAATGATTTGACACTTTCTCGGTCTATCTATGTGGAGCCTAAAATTTTCCAATTTCTCTCGGTGTTTTTACATCAAGGTATTACCATGCGGTCTCAACTTATTAAAATTGAGATCCTGGCTCCCAAGTTATCATTCTACGACCACTTGGAAACTTTAATGTATCTCTTCGGTTTTTTCTAAAGCACATCTTGTTTAGAATTGGATACACTCATTTTTCTCTCCTCTTAAACTATGAATGCTTTACTTGATAAAGCATATCCTTTTAGGAGATAACCAATAACTTCAACCTATGGTAACCAAAATTTGGCATGTTTTAAGAGGGGAATTCTATTTTTGATATGGAAAGAAAGAAATGTTGTTTCCTTTATGGATTCTCAAGTTGATAACAAAAATTCAATGTATAACAAATATATGGTTATCTCCAATGTGCTACTTTTTGTAGATTCAAGTTCATGTTAACAAATTTACTTTCAAGGTGGAAAATATTCATAATCAGTTGTGAAATTGGGGTTATTCCTTGTGTAACATCACCCAAGAGCCACTCTTTCCATCTCGTTACTCCTCTCTCGCATCTCAATTGTGTTCTTTCATCTGGTCTCAAAGCAATCACCCCCCTCAACAATGGAGGATTCATTCGCCACCATCTTGTTAGGAAGGTTGTGGTCTCCTCGATCGCCAACATGGTTGGGAAATTTTAGATGCTAGAAAGGAATTCCCATGTTCGGGCTGGTTAGACGATCATGATTTTCCTACTTAACGAATGTTTGTTCTTGTTTCTTAATTTTGTGCTCGATTGTTTCCTGTGCACCTTTGCTAGTTTGTTTGTGGTTTTGGGGCATGCTCTCATACCACCTTCTTTTTTTTTCTAAAAGCTATCTTGTATTTTATTTCATTAATATAATATAAGATGTCTTTTCATAAAAAAAAATAGTCACATATCATATACTTATTTCACAATGTAGATAGTTTCAACCCAAAAATATCTACAATCTATGGTCCACTTTATAGTTTTGAGCTTGTTTGAAATACTCACATCAGTGTAATTTGTATTTTACAGGGCCAAAGTAAATAAATAGAAATTCCATAAGTTCCAATATTTAGGACCTGATTGGAATGTCTACTTCTAGTCGAACATTTTGGCCCCCATTTCCAAATTTCGCATGACGTTTAATTTGTTAAAAATGTGAAGATATTATTAGAAATTCAGAAATAAAAAGGATATAATTAAAACTTGACATATCTTACACCTAATATACCAATTATATTTTTCATACCAAAATAACATCCGTTATATGCGCTCCAATGTAGAATATGAGGTGTGTGAACAACCTTAAATAATTGAAGCCCTCAAACAAATAGTCATATCAAGGAAAGGTAGATTCTATTTGTCAATCAAGCTTACCATTTTTAATTTTATTGCATGAATTTATTTTTTTTGGAGGGCATTTAATTTGATAAGTTAGATGTAGACATGAATGGAAAGTTAGAAATTAGAAGGTGGGAATTAAATAAGTGAATTCCCAACAACTATTTCATAGAGTGTATTGCTCCCACTAAAATGATATATGTTATTTTTATCCACTTAATTGCCTCATACTCATGTGCATTATTCATGTGAGTGAAATGTGATCTTAAAGGGTCCAAAATATAAGAGACTTATGTGTGTGTGATTAGTGCACTTGGAGGTTTCTTTATTTGTGATGCTTTGGGAAGCACATGTAGTTGTTGGTGATGCTTTCGGAGGTATATGGAATTTTTTTGTGATGTTTTGGAAGGTGTTTGGTGTTGGTTTTATGATTTATGTGTACTCTTGTGAGTTGGGTTGTGTTTTATGATGTTTAGGATTCATGCTCCTCATTTTTGCATGATTTTGTTTCCATATTGACACTATGTAGCTATAGTTATTGTCCCAAGTTGTGTGAAAGCTATGTATGTGTAATGTTAGCAATTTTGTATTGTTATAGCATGCTTATGTTATGAGTACTATTGTTTCAGGCATGTGTGTGTGACATCTACTATGTTATGTGGACTGTGTATGTTCCTTTCAATGGTTTGGTTGAGTTTTTTTCATGTGATACAATTGTGTGGGTATATAGCAATATTTCATGATGACCTGTAGTGTTGTGTTCGGGCCATGTGTAGTATTGTGATGTCATTTTTGTTGAGCACCCACAAAAATAAACAAAATCTAAAATAATGAAATATTAAGAGCTTGAGATTGATACATATTCTTAAAAGAAAAGAGTAAATAGGTAATAATATAAATTGGAACTACCAATCTTCATAGAGCATTAAGAAATTGTCAAACCTTGTCATCTTCTTTGTGGTCACCCTTTGGAAACAAGTATCATTTCACTGGTGACATGAGCCGTTGATTTTTTTCTCCTTGCTCATGAGTACCCTCTTTTAACCTTGACATTACATCGCATCGAGGATGATGCTCTTATAAGGGGAGGGAGATGTGGTTCCCTGTATGAAAAAATATATAAATTATTATTTAACTAAATTAAATTATTAAAAAAATGGTGGGAAATGAGTGTGTTTGACTGGGAGTGGGTGAAAGCAATTATGGAACCCATGTGGAAGCACATGTTCTCCCTGACAGGGGAATGGGCACCTCAACAAATTTTAGACCTATCACTTTCATTGCATAATTATTCAACCACTTTATTGTGATCTCCGGGAGTAGCCATGTCGAAACCTAGTTAACATTATAATTTAGCAATGACTGGATAGTTGAAGGCTTTTAACATGTACAATATATTTTCGGACTGCGCTAAAGGGATATATCACATTGAAGATCCATACAGCCATAAGGGAAGGATATCGCCTATCTTTTCTTCTCACTTTGTAATATGACGCACATACATTGCTCTCTAAATGCTTCACTAGAGAGAAGTAATTTTGACTTCTTTTGTACTAGTGTGCGAGTGGGCAAAGGTTCTATGTGCTTTGATACTTATTACGTGTGAAGGTGGTTGGAGCAGACTTTGCAAAGAATGGAATTTTATAGGTTAATTTATCTAGGCCTCCCAATAGAAATATATGCCTTGCATAAGCTTTATTACAAATTTCTTATCAAAATGTCAATTTTCTCACTTTTACAATGCTTAACCAGACAAAGTTATTTTTCACTGTGTTGTTCATGTACTTGATTTTAGGGCAGAAGTAGACCCTTCAACAAATTGGATCCCTAGTGTTATTGATAATTGTTGCCTTGCTTCTTAGGATTGGACAACACTCTACCTTTGGTGGTCAACATCATAGTGATGTACCAGATATATGTATCATGCTAAAGTAAAGAAAACTGGAAGTAATTGTCTCAAGTTTCTTATAAAGGATAGATATATTTGGGTCTTTTTTTATTTCTATGGTTAAAATTGAGCATGAATAGTGGAAAAAATACCATACATAACCTAAAAAGATAAATTCTATTCATCCTGACATACAAGGTTATGCAATACATTTTTCTCAGTAGTGGCGGGAATTGTTGAATTTGACTCAGTAAAATAGATAATCTCATAAAAACTCTCACTTTCGAAAGAACATTTACATATTCAATATTCAAATTCAAACTAAAAAAACATTTGAAAATTATTAGGAGAACCATTGGAGAGGAAATTTGTTAGATGTTGTTGTTGCTCATGATTTGGCAGACTAGTTTGTCAAAAAAGTAGAAGCTTTCAACTGGGACATGACTTGTTTGAAAAGATAACCAAAATATTTTGGTGGCTCTAGTAGTGACTCAGGAAGTGTAAACAAATAAATCAAATCATTGCAGGGGCACACTCGGTCGAGCTTTGGACACGCCCCATATGGCTGCAAACAAGTGCAATTTGATGGGTTCATCTCTCCCTTTCTTTCATAAATTTTTTTCTTTAGTTGTTCATTTGCAGCGAAATAAAATTTTAAAATGTAGCATTATCATATAATTAATAGTTTTAAATAAACTTGTTTTCAAAACAAAATACCTCATCATCGTAGCTTGCTTGATTAAAATATTCCTTGGTAGACAAGCATAAACTCAAACCCTCATTCTGAGACAATGTAAAAAACTTCCTGATGAAACCAGATTTCTACAGTAACATTTTTTATTGACAAGTTGAAGTTGAGCACCCTGTAAATATGTTGACCACTCTCTTGTGAAAAAAATAAATCACAATTTTCGAAGACTTGCAAAATAACCTTCCTAACACTGGAACAGAGATGTTAAGTTTCCTAAGTGTACCTTGTTATGTAAGGAGTCACTTCTATCCTTGAATCTACCTTAAATGATCATTTGTGATCTTTTTGATGCCCTTCTTGGAGCCTTGTTACACTTTGTTTGTAGCTTTGTAGGATAATGCTAAATTTCAAAATTTGGGTTTCGTATTGGCTCGCCGTTTGAATTGTGAGAAATGAAATTCCTATCCGCCTTTGAAAATCTCTAGTAGTTTCCTATATAATTACCTGGAACCTTCATTTTTTAAAAACACTCTTCTTTACAATTTGGCAATGAAATTTTTAGGCATCTAGTCGTGGTTTGACCGAGTCAAACTAGACCAATTATGATAAGTGGCTCCGAAAAACTTATAAGCATTTGAGAACTAATTTCTAGTTCTCTCGTTGCATCGAATCTGGTGAATTATCCATATATAGGGGAACTTGTATGAAGTTTCTCATTTCCCATTCATCCATTGAACATCAATTTTGGACATGGTTTTCTTATCCCTCGAGCTGACTTTTGATTGTTTACAACTATGTCAATTATGACCGATGGCCTTGGAAAATCGGCCACCAATTGTAAACCATTCACCAGCTTCTAAATCTCATCAATTCCTATGTATTCTTGGTGTATGGAAGGACACGTAGAAGCTTACCCGTGGTGTGTTTTCTCATAAAAGGACAACATTTGAAAGTGGTTTCTTCACCTCAGAGCCTTTACTCGAAAATTTTTACAAGTAGTAGGAAAACATAAAAAGTAAGTTGTAGGATCCCTATTGGGTTGGAAAATCATTGTGGAAACTTGTAATAAATTACTTGAAACCCTACTTGTATGACATTTTGTGTGAAATTGAACTTTTGGCGAAATATTGTTTCTCTCTCTTCCCTATGTCTTTCTCTCTCACTTGTTAAGAAATGAAGTGAACTCGAAATGAAATAAATATGTGTCTCTAGCCTTCTCCTTTCGAATGTAAATTATTAATGTTATTATGTAAATGGGAAACTAAAAATGATAATTATGCTAGACTAGGGTGGATTTCATTCCATTGATTTATTGTTGATATCATGCTCACATGGTTTTTCAGGATGGAAGTAAGATGGCGAAAATGCATGGCATAATTCATTACTTATTATTTTAATTTATATATTTTATTGGAAAATGTATATATGTCTAATTTAGTTACGAATGTTACATAATATTTTATATTTGAAATTTTGTAATATGCATGAGATGCTACTTTTATGAATTCCTTGGGAAATATGCATTTAATCTTATGTGTCATTTTGTTTTGATTTATGTATATTTAACAAAAAAGAAAAAAGAAAAGGGGGTTGGATATATATGTTAAATGAATTTGAATTTAAGATCTTGTAGTGCATTTCTAGTGTGCAATAGATGAAATAATAATTGGTGTTTTGTTTCTTACCTTGAAAATGTAATAAAGCAATCTAACCACAATAGTCAACCCTAGTACAAGATTCGTGCATAACTTGTCTTCATTTGTGATCCTTATTAGCGTAGAAGAAATTAAAACCGTAGAATGAAATTAATTTTTTTCGCTTGATGGAACATCCTAGTTTAGGTAAATAAGACCACTAGTTTGTGTTATCGTCATGGTTGGTATGGTCAGCATTGTCGCCATGAATCTGATGGTTAGGAACGACTTGGAAAAACTTTATCTGGAGTAAGTAGAACTAACACCTCCCTAGTTTCATAGTTGTCTACCAAGTCTTACGAAGTTAGATATAGGAATTTTCTTAATCATTGAATGAACTCCTTGGGGATCCGGACATCACAAATGGACCTAGTGAATAGTTGTACTTTGAGTTAAACTCTTGTTAATGATCTCTTTGTTTCATCACAACTAAATGTGTTACTTTTGCAAGTGACAATATAGCATGTCGATATTTTATGGAGGGTTTATTGGGTAAATATGTTTTCACACCTTAATATGATCCATAGTAGGGCATAGAACCCCGAGTGACAATTGGAATTAAACTAAACCTCGCTTGTTTAGGAGGATAACTTGTGGGTAGAATATGGTAAGAAACTCCTTTTTAATGAAATTGATTTGAAATTCGTTGACCATAGAGAACCTGAGAAACTGGATTCTTGTTCCCATAATCCCTTGTTATGCCATTTTATGACATTAAGAATAAAAGAAAATTCACATGCGGAATCCTCAAAAGCGAAAACCTAGGATCTTATCTTAAACAAAAATCACTTACGGTTCATGTGAAGTTTATAATAATTATAATCATGCACTTATTCAAGATGTTAAACATGTACTTTCATACCTCTTTTGTTATAAAGTGATGCTAATAATGAGACCTTAAAGCGATGTAAGAGTAAAGTATACAAGAGTGAAACAAGATTCTAGGTTAGGAATAATGTCACTCTTGGAGTCCTTATAAATCAATTAAACAATTCATGTGTTACCAAGAATATGAATTTCCCTTGGTGAGATCAAAATTTGAGAAAACAATATATATATATAAATCTAAATATAATTTCTTGATGTGGAAATGTTGAAAGGATTCAACAAATTTTTGAACTATTTTAATTATGGTAGGGAAATACAGATACTGTGATCGAAGAATGTTTATGGGAAACATCTATCTTGAATCTAACCACTCCTTAAATCCTAGATTTCTTTCTGAAGCAATGTTAAAATTTAAACATTGAATAAATGTTTGAGAAACATAAGCTTAACATAAGAACGAGCGAATTAGGAACTTTGTATGTAATTTGAAATATTCCAATTAATTATGTAAGTTATGGAGATTGTTGTAAGGGATAAAGAGCTAATCTAAATGGTCGAACGGTGAGTTGAATGTGAAATTAATTTAAGAACCTATAGGTGGAAAAATGAAAAAATTATCATCGCACAATAATGTTCTTGGAATGTTAACCATAACTAAGATGTATTCACGGGAGTGATGTGTTGTGGGTTTGCTAATCCTTGAGTCCCTTTCTTGCAATGGTGGGTCATTGTTGGTATATTTTTGTTAGGGAAAGTGTGGCATCAACATGTATATGGTGTTTTTATTTTTATATGTTATTCGATGACTTATGTAAGTGTCTTATGTGTTTTTGAGTTTATCTGTTTGGAATCCTAGTTGCATTATGTAGTGAGCAATGAAAGTATAAAAAAATTAATTCAGTATTTTTACTATTGTATTTGTGTGTGTAAAATGTGGGTGTTACAAGTGAAGTGTGAGCTTAAATGGTCCAAAATAAAAATAGGCGAGCATTCAATAAGTTCTAAGTTTTAAATTTCCCTCCAAATGCAAGATAGAAATAGACTCAAAGGACACCTATAAAATTTCAACCACCACCACTTTTGTTACCTATACACTATGTTTTTTCCATTGACATGGTCATTGATAGAGAGAGGTTATGCACAATTAAATTTTGTTGAAAAGGCAAGGAAATTCAAGTATGTAAATGCCTTCAACGTAAATATTGAGATTTCTAAAACATTATCAAATCACAAATGTCTTTTTGTTATGATATTGTTAGTATGTTACTAAGCTACAAAGTATGTGCATTTTAATTTGATTTGACCGAGAAAGAATATTTGTTATCTTTTTTTGTCCTCTTCTTTTAAGGAAAAACAACACCAATGATCTATTAAAGTAAAGTTGACATTGGTTGCATGGAGTCGAAGAGGGTGGAAAGCTCTTTTCCTAACTTATTTTACATGTCCCATTGAGGGCCTTGCCAACTGCTAGCTTTTTCTATAAATTTCCACAACATCATTTCACCATGGCACAATATAAATAAGGTAAGGTCCAAGTGTAAAACCATGGGCATTGGAAATGGAAAGTGGGGCATTTTTTACTAAAAATTTCTCCTCTTGTTCCTTATGAGAGAGTATTTTCCTGTAATTTAATTTGTGTATTTCCAAACTGGAAGAAATAAAAAAGTAAATATGGATGAAATTTTAGTTAATGGGTTTCGTATGCGAGCCAAGGAAATAATGAACATGACCACGAGCTAACCAGAAGTAGATCCCAATTGGAAAAAGAGGAATTGAAAGGATGACTAATAAAGATATTTAATTAATTTGTGTCCAATGTATTGGCTTCCAAGGCTTCTCAACATCTCATGCCTTCCACATATGTTGTTCTTGACTTGCACATTAGTGTTTTGGGTATGCTTTTACCTTCCTAGACAAGTGCTTTGTACTTGAGGAAGTAGGTTTCCCTTCTTTTGCTTCCACGAGAGTAGTATTTGTGCTTTGGTCTCATCGGCGTGGTCCATTTACCACATATTCATGTGTAAATTTTGAAACAAATGATATGATAGTATCTACAGTGGTAAGCTAACACCCGACATCATATTCTTGTTTCAGTTCTATTGAATGGGTCCATATGCAGGCCATTATAGCACAATATCACATGTTTTACATCTTACACCAACTTCTTACGGTGATTTTAGTGGGCAATAGTGCGGGAGGGAATATCCCTTATCATGCTGCATTACAATGTGCAGATACGAAAATGAAGTCACTTGAAATCAAAGGATCCATTATGCTTCAACCTTTTTTCAGAGGATAAATTCCAATCAAATGGGAAGTTGAGATGTCGGACCCAAATCTAGCTTAGCGATGCATCAAGGTGTTCTAGAAGTTTGCATTTCCCATGGAAGGAAAGCAATACCATCGCGCATGTAACCCCTTTTGCGAAGAAGCTCCGCGATGTGAGTGGTGTTCGAAATAAATATTTTCTCCCATGAAGACCTCAATATAAAGGAGGAAATTGTAAGTGTTTTACATACACAAGGATTATATTGAGTCATAGCTCTCGACATGGAAGAAGACACACTCATATCAGATCGAGTCAAGATCGACATGGAAGAAGATTTATGCACACATAGAGATTTTGTTGAGTTATAGCTCTGACATGGAAGAAGACACTTGAAGATTGTATTGAGCCGAAGCTATGACATGGAAGAAGATGCACACAGACTTATTGAGCCATAGATCTAACAAGAAAGAAGATGTACACACAGAGACTCTATTGAGCCATAGCTCTGACAAGGAAGAAGACACACATATATAAAAAAATTACATTGTCTTTGAAGCTATAACATTGAAGAAAATATAAATGCACGTAGTGTTGATTTGAGTTTGCAATAATCTATTTTATTTGTAATTATTTATTTTATTTCTATTGTCTCATATTTTATTTGCGTAATTTACACAATTTGGTATCATATAATCTACTAATTAGTATCAGAGCGTGGTTTATCAAATGGATGTAAAATCAGCATTCTTGAATAGTTTTCTTGAAGAGGAATTTTTTCTGAATCAGCGAAAAGGTTATGGTATCGAAATTCATGAAGGAAAGGTATACACGTTGAGAAAAAATCGATATGGTTTCAAGAAAGCAACTAAAGCTTGATTCGAAGATCAGTTTCCTGATATTTTTACAAAGGATTTTGGAAATGCAATTTTTGAGTATTAGATAATTTGTTTAGGATTTTTTCATCGGGAATATGTCAGATCTGCAAGTGCACACTCGATTGTAGAATAATAAAATTTTGAAGGTAGATATTAAGGAGAGTGTTGGAAATAGATAATTTCTCCCATTTATGCCTTTGCTATTTTTAGGAAAAGCAAAAAGTAAGTTGCTTTTCTATGCATAGTTTAGTTTTAAATAAGTATCTCTATTTTTAGGAAAAATAAATAAATTAAAAACATTTTAATTCATGCACAAAAGCATGTACTAGTTTTAGCTGATAGTTCTATTATTAAGATGTTTTATTGTTAGATGAAAGAACTCAATATAAAGCAAGAAATTGTAAGTTTTTGACACACACAAGGATTGTATTGAGCCATAACTCTGACATGGAAGAAGACACACGCATGATGTATTGAGCCGAAGCTCTGACATGGAAGAAAATGTATGCACACAGAGAGATTTTATTGAGTCGTAGCTTTGATAAGGAAGAAGACACTTGTATATTATATTGAGTGAAGCTCGACATGGATGAAGGCGCACATAGAGTTATTGAATTACAGCTTCGACAAGAAAGAAGATGTACACACAGAGACTTTATTGAGATGTAGCTCTGATAAGGAAGATGACACACATATATACACATACCGTATTGCACCAAAGCTCGGACATTGAAGGAAATATATATGCACATAAGTGCTAATTTGAGTTTGCATAGTAATTTGTTTTATTTTCAATTTTTTATTTTATTTCTCTTAGTTGTTATTTTATGTGCCTAATTTATACAAATTCATATCGGAGCGTTTATGATTGGAATTGTACCAACCTTCATGTATAAAGTAATTCTTTTGCCTAACTATTTTTTATTTTTCCATATGGCAATGTACGTCCATGTACAACTCATCTGCAAGACATAAACATACCCAAAGCACACCTACACACTATCAATGATCACATCTATCACCTATAGGTGATAATTTTGCATCGCCAAGATGGTTTTTCATGCATACTTTATGCACCATTAGACATTGTGAGAGATGTCATTATAACTTAATTAAAAACCTTGGACATAATGATACTAAGTCATTGTGATCTATAACTCGATTGAAAATTTTGTGTTGTGTCCTTGATAAATGAATAGACAAAAGGTGAAAAGTGTTCAAGAGTTTGAAATATGAGTCATGGAAGTATGTGTATAATCAAGTTTACACCTTTAAAAGGATTTAACACATTCGTTTTGTGAATTCTTGGGTCTCATTAAAAATATGGTATGAAAAGGTATGATATCACCGTGTTTTGGTCTAAATCAATTTTCATGAGATCGCGTTCAAGTTCAAGAAGAAGTGTATAAGTCTATGGTGTTATTTTAAACTCAAAAGCTAAAATTTCCTAATGTTTATATCCTTTATCTCTACAAATTTTTTTACAAGGTGAGTATATGGTCTAATTGAACATTATGGGGCAAGTTACAAGAATAATTTTCATCTATGGTTCAAGTCTTCATAATGATCAATGTAACGAGTATATTGTTCTTGAAAAAGACATGTCTATTTTTTTGTTGTTGACATATATCTTGTGGCTCTGTCAATGATGATGCTAAGAATATAGGTCAATGATCATACATCATGAATCTAAATATGTAGTAAGAAGAAGGTTGGTCTGCCATGCTATGTGAATGATTCACAAATGAGTTCATCATGGTTTTGAAGGTCTTCGAGCAGCTCAAAAGTGAGTATTAATCCTGCAGTAGTGTCTCAGACATGTACTTAAAGGTGTTTACAGGTCTGGGCATGGTATTTAGTAATACAATGGTGTTTCTTTGGAGTATAGATGTGTATAAAGCTTGATAAGATCTATGGATGTCAAAAGGTAAGTTCATCAATTGATAGGCAATGTGTCATGTCAGTCTATGGTTGTATCACTAAGTATGAATAAAGATTGACACGAGAAGTTTTTCTAAGTATGAAACATCATATAAGTCCTTCAGTATGAAATTAATCCAACTGGTTTTTGGATTAGTATATTTGTTTGTATTTTGGCCCTCCTTCTGTTACCGCCCAACATATCACATCTAACATACCCATAACAATAAAACATGGATTTGCATTTTTATTTAAGACTACATATGTCAAGGTACGCTTATCGATTTTTTAATAATGTCACCACATGCCCAATAGAAAGCATGAGATGGAGTCGGGGTTGTGGTGGGTCATACGAGATAGGTGGAGCATGCAGTTCACCACTACGACTTCACCCTTACTTGCGGGTCACTAGGGCTTGCATCGTGCCGAATCCCACACGATGCCATCCATTGTGTTGTTGGCGAAGTAGTAGGTAAGCCAATGCCTTGGGCAAAAAGGTTCTCTCTGAAAAAAATAAGGAGCCGCATATGATCTTACCAACATTCATTGCATTGAATCCCACCATAATAAACCGTGAACATGAAAACAAATGCAAAAAGATGGTTTATGTTTCTTGGTTTTGAGGTCTCACACATGGACGAATGAGATCATTCTCGTGCTTTTAACGAGTCCGCATACTAAAGCCATCCGATCTTTGTCCGTTCTTAGGCAGCCGCAACCCTAAGTTCAATCGAGAGCGTCTCCAATGTAATTACATTTTTAATCATAACTAAATCGCAATCATGAACTAACTTAACTACGAGATTAGGAATTCAAATTTGTCTTTTTGGATAACTTAAAAGTGACTTAAAGGTAACTAAAAAATCTGAAATATTTCTATAAAAATGTTGGAGTGATCCCTTCCATGCACCATGACACGACATATTTTTAAACCTCATAAAAGGACATGCACATGATGACCAAGTTAATAAATGCTCATGTAAACATGCCCTTAAAATGTTTCATACCCACTCCTCCCCAAGATGATTCTACATTATATCCGACACCCAAAGATGATTCTACAATCTTCTGTTCTTGGACTTCAAGGATATAAAAACAGGAAGAAGAAAATAAGGGAATGATGGAGTGAAACGGATAAAACTATTTAGTGTTTTAGTGGAATGAAATAACATTAATTGAAGATCCAATCTCAAAAGTAATACAGTGGATAAGATTTGGTATCAAGGATTAAAACAGAATATTGTTCGCAGTGTCAAATAAATAATATAATTAATTTAAATAAGTAAAAATGGCAGAATATATTTTCACTTTTGACTGGATGGAGAATCACACATATGACTAGGAATTAGTACAACACACGGCGACCTGCATCAGTGCCTGAGAAGCGGGCTGAGCATACAAGTGGTTGCTGGCATGTGACCGTGGATCATGTGTATGCTGCTTAACCTGAATTTTAGTTTTTTCGCTGATCTTGACAGAGAGACTGAGGATCCCCTTGGGCTTTCCCGAAGGGGTTACCAGCTGACACTTGTAGCTGCTGAGCATACCATTTTGCTTAAGAAGAAAGTATCTGAGGGGCACGGTCACATGGCCGATCGGATGAGGTCCCCAAACTGTGGCGCTCCATATCTGGACAGTAAGGAACAGGCGGTCCTGTTGAAGGGAGGCCTCGTGGAGGGTGAATGACATTGCCTCGTTCCAACTTGGATTTCTTCCGTTTTCTTTGTCCACGTTTGTTCTGTGCTCGCTCCTGCTGCTGCGTTTTCCTCCGCCCTGGACGAACACCACCGCGTAGGCCTTGGTTTTACACAACAAATTTGGTCTCTTCAAGTTGCTCGCAGATTTCACTGTTATTTCCATGCTCCTCATTTCCATTCTTGTGCTTGCAAAATGATCGATTTGTGAGGGGAAGTGCGGTGAATGCTATGGCTGAGGATTTGCAGATGCATTTATAGGGAGAGTGTTTTTCATGAGTTGCTCACGTGATGCTAATTTTGAGGGCCGTTACACGTCGATGACAATAAGAGCTCTGATTTGGGCGGCTATTATCCGATCCGATTCGCTTCAGGGAATTGAAACAAGGTGGAAGAAAAAGTGATCATTCCCATATTCAGTGAAAGAGAGAGGATTGTGATTGGGATATTTCTGGTACACGCTATGTTAATCGAGAAACAAGCAAGATAGCTTCTATTTTTCCTTCTTTTCAATCAAGCACGAGGATTAATGTTTCGCAACGTTAGTCAATAACCTCGTGAAAAATGTTTCCAATAATAACTAAGACAGCTTTATTATCCTCCAGAATTTATTGTGACGGATTGTAATCCATTCAGATTTGGTCTATACCTTTCATTTATATTTTGATTTTCTCAAATTTTTTTAATGGAGATAGGTTGATGCCTTACTACACCGAAGCTGTTGGCAGTGGGCACCATTAGAATCAGCATGCCGTTCTCACAATATCTAAAGTTGCATAATCTATTTATAAATGGTCCAAAACTTTAGCGTATAGATTATAGAAATGATGGTTGACATTGTTCTCGGGTGTTCTACACGTGTTCTTCCTTACACAACACTTCCAACTATACATTTCGTCAAATAAATAAATAAATTCATTTGTTTGATGGCTGTTGTGCCTTACCAATAGTGTAGTGTCCATCAAATTAAAAAAATAATAATTATTAAACAAAAAAAAACTTGTAGAAATGACAACAGAAGTGAAATTACTGAGGTTGTTGAAGAAGTAATAATGGTTGACAGAAGAAGTAATAAGAAGTTATAGAAATGACAATAGAAATGATGGTTGACAATGTAGAAAGGAGGCGTGTTGGAGGAGGCATGTGGGGAGCAGGGGTTAAATTTGACGGCCACCAATGCCTGTCAAACATATTTTCAGTGACGATCATTTTTAATACCGCCTTCAAATATACAAAATAATGTCAATTATAGTATTTATTTAGTTATTTTAAAGATATATTTGAATATATTTTTTATAATTTATGTATACATATATATAAAAATGATGGTCAAATTTTAAATATGCAAGTTACATGTGACGGTTATTACAAATATTTGCAAGTATTTTACGGTTAAAATAGCAAAAACGTCTAAACGGGCGTCAAATTTAACCCTTGTGGGGAGGACAGAGGTTCTTGTCAGAGCCATTTTAGCAGGTGCAACAGGTATGGAGGTGACATGTCGACCTGATTTTTGTATCCTTTCACAATAAATCATGCACTTTAATTATGCCTCCAGTTGTTTATCACGTGAAACCTGGGCTAGCATTAAAATAATTACCAGTAGTTGGATGGTGGGTTGTATTTTTTTACCTGTTGTGTCCTCTCGAGTTGTGCCAAAATGTGAGCTTTGAGTCCACGGTATTTGTTTTGCATATGAATCCGAATGCATGTATTGATCTTTTATCTGAGGCACTATATCTTGCAATGTTGAATAGTTCCTAGGATTGGATAGCTGCATATTGGCTCTCTTCCCTGTTAGACACTAACGAACCTGATTTTGGAACCACGAACTCACTCTAAGGAGTCTTTTCTTTACGTAGGCATATTTCAATTTCAGATTTGGAGAATGCTATTTTAGTGAGGTGGAACAATACCACATATGTATCTTCCAGATTATTGATCTTTTACTCTTCCTCAACGTGGAGCCCTCTGTTTATTTTTCCATTCTTAATTCCTATGTTAAAAGGGGATTGGCTGCTAGGAGGGCATAAATTGGTTGGGTTTGTTGAAAGGCTTAGAACTTTCAAGAAAATACGACTGACAGGTGCAAATCCGAATTCCTTCTCCTTTGCCAGCATCCTCCCATCATGCACTGTAGTGGGAGCTCTAGAGTAGCGTAGTGATAGCCTTCAAAGAATAATGGTTTGTCAGATGTTGTAGTTGCAAGTGCTCTGGTAGATCTGTATGCAATATGTGAAATCTTGTATAATGTTTAAGAATGCATTGGTTGTGAGAAAGGTTTTGAGAAAAGTATGGTCTCATGGATGCCTTTAGGCTTTGAATGTTTCAGAGAAAGTTAATAATAAAATACAATATGTATAATTGCATTCATATGTGTGAATGATCTTCCTTGACCACAGATTTATTTTGAGGAAACTCTAAACTTTATCATCTTCAAGGAAATAAAACATTTGATGTCTGCATGGAGGTGTTTTTTTTGGAGTTTGAAGATTGTTCTAGGATTGATGGAATGGGTTGAATTATGCATGGCCCTAAATTTTTGAAAAGGCGTTAGATTCTTAGAAAATGAAATGACAAGTGTTAAGCTTGGCTCCAAAACCCGAAAGCTTCTTTTCCTACTGCCACTTTTTCTAAGCTGTGAGTTTGAGTTGGGAATTGGATGACCTTTGCGTTGTATGACTATCATTTTACTTTTACCCCAAATGTGGAAGCATGTGCTTGGCATGCAAACTACTTGACAGAATGCCTAAAGGAGATTTGGAGTCTCATGAAATGTTGTTGGACTCGCATGGAGCCCTATTTCACCATGTCATTCTTGGAAAGGCATGGTCTTGTTACTCTATCTTATATATTTTTCATAATTTTGTTCTTCATTTGCATTATATTAGAAACATTAAACTACTGAATAATTTTACAATTATATATGTAACAAAACTTAAATAGTGTAAAGCAATAAAACCCCACCTTGTGATTTTTGAAACTGCTTCACCATTTGAACATCAACTATGGTTGCCACCATAGCCTCATATGATACAACTCATGCATCCGAATGAGGTGCTCATGTTTGCTGATATTGTCCAGAGTTAGATGATTCGTCAACTAAATACAACCTTTCTCTTTACTTGCAAAGTTGTAAAAACACCACTTTTAGAGACTTGCAAAACAACCTCTTGAACCCCGTAAAAGAGAGGTCAAACATCGTATGTGTTCCTTGATATGAGGAGAGTCACATAAAGCTTTAGATTGACCCCAACCAACTTTTTGTACTCTCTTCACCGCTTCTCTAGGAGCCCTGTTACTCTATTTTGTACTTTTAAGTAGCTCTTAAAACTGAAAAGTTGGCTTTCGTTTTGACCCACCATTTGGTCCCTGAACAACAAAATGCTTGTCCGCCTTCACAAACCTCTAGTATTTTTACTAGAATATTTCTTGAAACCTTCGGTTCAGGAAAATCAAACTCTGGTTAGTTTGGAAAAGGAATTTTGTAGGGCTCTTGTCAAAGTTTGACTAGGTCAAAACTCGACCAATTACGATTGGTAGCTCTAGCAAACATGTTGTCAGTTGAAAAAAAAATTTCTACTTATTAGTCACGTCGACTTTGATGAGTTCTCCTTATATAGGGGAACTTGTAGGAAGTTCCTTGTTACGTGTTCATCCATCGAATGTTAGTTTTGGATGCGGTATTTTGAGACCTCGAGCTCACTTTTGATCATTAAGAACCAGCTCATTTGTGACCGATGGCCCCGAAAAACTTATCACTAATCATAAAGTGTTTGGCAATTCTGAATTCTATAAGTTCCTATAAACTCTTGGTATATAAGTAGGAATGTATAATTTTAACTGTCGTGTGTTTTCTCATCGAAAGACAACGTTTGAAAGTGGTTTCTTAGCGTCTGAGCCTGATTAGAATGTTTTTTGTAGCTAGCAGGAAAATGTAAAAAGAAAGTTGTAGGACCCCTGTCGGGTTTCCATACCATCATGGAATATTTTTCATCATGTAAATAACTATTCGAAAACTCTATAGTGTAACTTGTTGTGTGAAATAGAACTTTTGACAAAATGGTGTTTCTCTCTCTCCTTTCTCTTTCTCTCTCATTGGTTATGAAATGAAGTGAAATGAAATGAAATGAATTCATGTTTCTAAACCTTTTCTTTCGAATGCAAATTATAATTACTATTATATGTAAATGGGAAACTAAAGACATTAATTATGTTAGATTAGGGTGGATTCCATGCCAATGAATTTATCACTGATTTCATGCTCACATGGTTTTGCAGGATGCAAGAAAGATGGTGAAAAGGCGATGTGTAATTCATTATTTATTATTGAAATTTTTATAGGTCATTGTAAAATGAATATATGTATAATGTATTCTCATGCTATAGAAATGTTATATTTGAAATTCACTAATATGCATGGGATGCTAGTTTTAATGATATCTTAAGAATTGTGCATTTAATCATAGGTTCAATTTTATTCATAGTTGCGTATGGAAAAAGGGTTTGATATATATAAAGTAAATGAATTTGAAGTTAATACATTGTGTGGAATTTTTAGTGTTCAATAAACGATTAATTATTTATTCTATCAGATTGTATTCTTACCTTATAAATCTAATAAGGAGATTTAATCAAAACGCTCAACCCTAGTATAAGATCTCGTGCATAACTTATCTTAATTATGTGTGATCCTTCGTAGCGCAGAAAAAAATTGAAACCATAGAATAAAATTAAACCTTGTACTCAATGGCACCTCCTAGGTTAGGTAAATAAAACTCCTAGTTAGAGTTTACCGTCATAGTTGTTATGTTTAGTGACATTGTCATGAACCCATCTTTTAGGAATGACATGTTCCAACTTTATCCAGAGTATGTGGTTTCCTTCTAGTTTTGGTAACCACAAGGAGAATGTCCTCTCTTCATGCCCGACACCATGTTGAGTGGTCAAGACTTCCTTGGAAGTCACCTTATGAGTCCTTGTTCAAAGCAATGACTATGTAGTGTAACCTTACCATCTGTGGGGTAAGTAGAGCTAATACTCCCTTAGTATCCTTTTGGATTGTCAGGTCTTATGAGATTAGATCTAGAAATTAATTTCATCAATGATTGAAGTCCATGTTGGATCCAGATGACGTAAATGGAGATCGTGAAATAATTGTTCTAGGCCTTAAACTCTTGTTAATGAACTCCTTAGTTCCTCTTAGTTAAATGTGTTACCTTGGTTTTTATCAACATATCACTTTGGTCTTTTCTTGAAGGTGGTTTAGCATAAATATGTCCTCTTGCCTTAAACTCATATATAGTTAAGGAAAAGATCATTAATTATATTTGGAGTTAAACCAAACCTCAGTTGATTAGGAGGTTAACTTGGGATTCATGCGGTGTAGTTATAATGCGTCCAATCATATACTTTTTCAAAATGGTAAATAAGTACCTTCGTAAGTCTTTATGTTATAAAGTGACGCCAAAAAGAGACCTAAGAAACAATGTAAATGAAATGAGGAACAAGAGTATGTGATAATGGTTTAGGAACAAATTTTCATGTGGAGTCCTTATGGTTGATTTACGCTTTGACCTTTTGTTAAGAATGGTTCCAATTTGTTCTTGGTGGGACTAGGCATCTGAGCCAGTATAGAGTCCACTAAAAATAAATTAAAATAAAATTATGTTATGTAAATGCTTAATTGAGTCAAACTAATTTTGGAACTAAAACAACCATAGTACGAGAACAATTGTGCTTCTAATGGAAGGAAGTTTATAGGAAAGGGAAAATTGAACCTTCACCTCCTTTGAATCATATTATTTCTCCCTCGACAACTTATGGTTGGTCCCCTTGCATAATGAGGGTAAAATTAATCGTCAACTAAACATATTTTGAGAAACAAACTTTTACATAAGAACAAGAGAATTAAGTACTTTATATGCAATTTGAATTATGCCAAATAATTATGTAAGTTATGGAAATTTCCGTAAAGGATAAAAATCCAACTTAAAATGGTCGAACTATAAATTAAATGTGGAATGAACTTAATAATCTGTAGGTGGATAAAGGAGAAAATTATCTTTGCACAATAATGTTCTTGGAATGTTAATCGTAACCAAGATACAATTAAAGAAATGATATGTTGTGGGTTTGCCTATCCTTGGGTCCCTTTTCTTGTTGTTGGGTCATTGATAGCATTCGTTCATTGGGGAAAGTGTGGCATCGACATGTATATGGTGTTGTCATGTGTCTATGTGAGTCGATGACTTATGTAAGTTTCATTTGCGTTGTCAAGTTTCTGTACTTCGACCCTTGTGGCATTGTGTAGTGATCAATGTAAGTAAAAAAATCTCATGGTATTTTACTATTATTTTTCTGTGTGTAAAATGTGGGTGTGACAAATAATATTTGGTTGCAAGTTTTCAATCATAATCCGTGCAAGGTGTAATTAATGCCACATGAGGACTTCCATGTCTTCTATTTTTATTGCCCAACTCATCCACCATTCCTCTTGAACCACTCGTCTGCTCATGAATCACTTCATTCTTCTTTTTCTTCTTTCAAATAAAGAGATTAAATTTTGCTTTATTATATTATATTATTATTTATTTACATATATGCATATTTATAAAATAAGAAAATCTTATTATCTATATAAATTTTTGATTAAGTGGATACATGGTACTCAATACATATTTAATCATGATATTCACCCACAAAATATGTTTTAATAAAACCTAGGTATATGAAAAAAATCAAAATTTTCACCTCTTAAAAATTCAATAAAATAAATCCGGTCTATCAAATTTGGTATTAAAAGTACAAGTTTCAACCCTCAAACCTATTGATTTTTGGCATTTTTTATTTTAGCCACTTTAAGCATAAATTGCACTCATGTGAATAATGCGGGAAAGATCGAGATGATACAATAGTGAATATATAACTTATATTATTTCGAGAGGAACAATCTAATACGTGGAATAGGTGTGAGATAGTTCATGTCTTCATCTTATCTAATGAATTAAATGTCATGCAATCAAAAATATTAGTGGCATAAACAAAAATTAACAAAATAGAAAATATTGATCGACAAAGGAAAATATTCCTATTTTTCATAAATACATCCCATGTAGGTTATCAATTATCAATGATTGTTCCTTCCTTTCCTAATTTTATATTATTATTTGAGATTAAATTTGAAAAGCTTGTATACAAAGTGCTACAAGAAGCAGAAGTGTGTTTCAGCTTTCAAACTTTGACCCTATTGCATTCTCACTAAAAATTTATTTAATACATTTTAAGCTCACATTATGCTAATGTAAATAATACACACAAGATTGAGATGATTTAGTGGACGATAGATAGAAAATATTATTTGTGTATAAAAAATTTGCTGCATGGAATATGTGTGGGACATGTAGGTATGTAATTCCCACCTTTTAATTTCTAACTTTCCTTTAATGTCTACATTTTACCTATCAAATTAAATGTCTTCCAAACAAAAACCTTGATGCTATGAAATAACAAAACATCATCCTTGATTGAAAAATAAAAGATGCCTTTTGCTGATATGAACGATCACTTGAGGGTATCAATAATCGATGGTTTTTCACACATGACGTATTTTCTTAAAATTTCTTGATCTTAAAACTTGAAGGAGGATAAAAATTTCCATACTATGGAAGCATTCCCATTGAGATTCAACCATTGAACCTTTTTTATTTTCCTCATATATTTATTTTTGCTCTTTATGATATTAAAATGCTTAAATGGAGCACAAATAACAAATATTATTTGGGTAGGAATAATCTACTCCATGGAATAGGTGCGCTACACATATGTATTTAATTCAAGCCTTGTAATTTATGAAACTTCACTCATGTTTACATATTATCTATCAAAATAAACATCATCCGATCGAAAACCTTGATGCCATGAAATAAAAAGATAACAATGCTTGATTGGCAAATAATATCTACATGTCGGCTTGAGGAGATAAATTATAAACTAGTTTGCATGCTATGAAACTAAATCACACATTTGGGTACATCTCAATATGCTCCATGGAATATTTTTAGCGTGTAGGTATGTAATTCCCACCTTTTAATTTATAAATTTCCATTCATGTCTACATTTTACCTATCAAATTAAATTCCTTCCAAACAAAAACCTTGATGCAATGAAATAAGAAAAAATCATCCTTGATTAACAAATAAAATCTACCTTTCGCTGATATGACCGATCACTTGAGGGTCTCAATAATCAATGGTTTTTCACACATGACATATTTTTCTAAAATTTCTTGAGCTTAAAACTTGAAGGGAGGATAAGAATTTCCATACTATGGAAGCATTCCCATTGGGATTCGACCATTGGACCTTTTCAATTTTACTCATATTTTTATTTTGTGCTCTTTGTGAGATTAAAATGCTTAAGTGGAGCACAAATAACAAATATTATTTGGGTAGGAACAATCTACTCCATGGAATAGGTGTGCTACACATTGGTATTTAATTCATGCCTTTTAATTTCAAAAAATTCACTCATGTTTACATATTATCTATCAAACTAAACATCATCCGATCAAAACCTTGATGCCATGAAATAAAAAGATAACAATGCTTGATTGGCAGATAAAATATACATGTAAGCTTGAGGGGATAAATTATCGAGGATTTTTCACACAATCGAAACTAAATCACACATTTTGGTACATCTCTAGGCTCTAAACACATACTAGCAAACATATATGATTCTTAAGAAATAAAACTAGTAATTAACTATTGTCATTGAACACTATATATCTTCCTAGAAATATTTCAAATTCATAAGTCAATTCCATCTTCGATCATCTATATAATGAATTTATTCATCGTATTCCTCCATCTAATCAACCCATCTTCAAGTCAACTCAAGCTTTACATTTTTATCCTAAGATAAGTTTAAAGTTATAGAAACAATTATTACATCTCTTAAATATGAAATTCAACATCTTAAGGGTGTTTTTCAAGCTCATGCTTGTTATTCTTGTACATCCATCCTAGTGTATCCCCTTGGGGTACACCGGTGATATTTTTAAATATGAAGGACGGATCTCTGCGGTTGTGTATTAATTATCACACCGAACAAAGTAACGATCAAAAATTGTTATCCCCTTCCATGCATTGATGATTTGTTTGATCGATGAATGGGGCCACAGCTTTTCCAAGATAGACCTTAAGTCAAAGTTATCATCGCTTGAGGATTTTGGAGGTAGACATTCATAAGACTTCCTTCCATATGAGATATGGCCACTACGAGTTCACAGTGGTGCCTTTTGGTTTGATGAATTCACCCGCAATGTTTATGAGCTTGATGAATTGGGTGTTCAGGAAATTCTTGGATCACTTCATGCTCATCTTACTTGATGACATCTTTATTTAGTCACGTACATGTGAGGAGCATGAGGGACACTTTTCGCAAGGTTCTTCAAAGTACTCGTGAGCAAAGCAGCTTTACAGAACTCAAGAAGTATGCATTATTTTAGACAGAGGTGTAGTATTTGGGCCACATCATTTCTGGGGAAGGTATCGTAGTCAATTCTTCCAAGAGTTTATCTATTATGGATTGTCTAGCACCCACTAGTGTGACAGAGGGTGCGCACTTCATTGGCTTGGGAGGTTATTACAGGATATTTGTTCAGACTTCTCTTGGGTCAGCACAACCCATCACTTCCCTTCAAAAGAAAAGGAATAATTTTGTTTGGCCACACATATGTGAGAAGGCCTTCAAGAAACTAAAGGAATGTCTCAGGATAGCACCTATTCTTGGAGTTCTGGATCTGCACGGTGAGTTTTTTGTATGCATGGATGCTTCTTTGGCAGGGGTTGGAGGTGTGTTGATGCAGACGGTAGAGTAGTTACTTTTTGAGTATCACAAACACAAAGATTATGAGCTCAATTATCCGACTCATGATCTTGAGCTTCCAACATGTGTATGCCTTGGTTTGATGGAGAAATTTCCTTATTGGCTGAAGATTCACACTCAAGACTGATCACTTGAGTCTTCGCCACCTCTTCATGTAGCCCAATCTCAATTCTCGTTAGGGGCATTAGATGGAGGTGATTTTTGAGTACGATAGGAGATATAACATGTGAAAGGGAAGGAGAATCTGGTTGCATACGCTCTTAGCGAGATGAATACATGTGGTTATGGCCATTGTAGTGAGCATATATTTATGGAGTAGGATTCTACAACAAATTCCTCACGACATTTTCTACATTGCATCTAGAGCAGAGATCGAGTCTTAGAGACCCCTTGAAGGGAATTTTGATGGGTTTTCTTTAGAGTAATATGGCCTCCTCAAACACAGAGGCTTGAGGAAAGACATCTTGACAGAGGCACATCGTGCACCCTATTCACCCATCCCATGGTGAAGAAGATGCACACCACTTTGAGACAATTGTAACACTGGAGGGGAATTCGTAGAGACGTGGCTCATTTTGTGTCACATTTTTTAGAGGGTCAGAAAGTGAAGGTTGAGCATCATCATCTAGTTAGCCTTCTCTATCCTCATGCTATACCGGAATGGAAATGGGACACCATTTCCATAGACTTAATTATTGGGCTACTGATGTTGAGATATCACCATGACGCCATCATGGTCATGGTGGATAAATTGACAAAAGTGGATCATTTTTCTCCAATTAAGACCACCTCTACAACTAGTGCAGTGGCACAGGTGTATCTAGATGAGATTGTCAAATTACATAGGATTCTGTAGAAGATTATTTATGACCACGATCCTCTGTATACTTACCACTTTTGGACTACCATGTAGCATGCCCTTAGGATGAAGATCAATTTCAGTACTACGTATCACCCTGAGATAGATCAATAGACTGAGTGGGTGAATCAAATTTTATAGGACATGCTTAGGATGTATGTTATGGATCATTAGTTGAGATGGGAGGAGTATTTATACTTGGTGGAGTTTTCCTACAATAATAGTTTTCAGAGTTTGATAGGCATGGCTCCTTTCCAAGAACTATATGGTAGAGAGTGCAAGACACCTCTTAGTTGGGATAGGTTAGAGGATAGGGTTTCTCTTGGGATAGCTTTATTATAGGACATGGAGCAACAGGTGGTTATGATCGATAGAGACTAGTAGGAAGCACAAGAAAAAAATGAATAAGTATGCATATCAAAGACAAAATGGACCATATTTTTTTATGTGGGCATGAAGGTTTTCCTTCGTGTCAGGCCACATAAGATCCCTATCCATTACGGAAAAGGTTCTAAGTTAGCTCCTAGATTCGTGGGCCCCTTTGAGATCTTGGAGTGTATCGGTCCTTTGGCCTACTGTCTAGCGTTGCCACCTAGCTTGTCTCACATCCATGATGTGTTTCATGTTTCAGTACTTAGGAGATATATTATATACCCTTCTCATGTGCTAGATTGGACCTCATCAGAGGTGTAGGATCGGGGGTAGGTGATAGTGGATCCTATCCGCATTATATATCACAGACCCTAGGCCTTCGAGGAAGAGAGATTCACTAGGTTCGAGTGCAATGGGATAGATATGATGAGGCTGTAGCTACATGGGAAGATTCTACTTTGCTACAGGTTTAGTTTTCACACCTATTCCAGTGACAACTAGGAGGAAGTCAAGTCTAAGGGGAGGGGGGTGTAATGCCCACCTCCCTCCGACACCTTTTTGTTGTTGATTATGATACTGTCGACTATACTTATGAACATTATTGTAGCTTTTGATTTGGCATGATGTTAGATGTTAGAGATCATGGACTATTGTTGATTTCGATTCACATATGATGCATGTGGATTATTGGAGACATTTTATATTGATGTTGTTATGATGTTGACATGGTTATATATATGTGTGTGTTTGTGTGTGTGTGTGTGTGTGTGTGTGTGTGTGTGTGACATGTGTTATTTCATCATATTGAGTAGACCTAGAAAATTGAATTAATCTTGTGATCATATGGTTATTGATGAAATTGTAAATGATATTGTTACTTGTCTAGATGATGTTGTGATTTATATATAGATGATTTTGGAAGTTATATTTTATATTTATTTTGGATGTTTTGATGTGGCCATAAGGCCGAAGGAGGTATTTTTGTTTTGTAGGTAAACATGTCACAACAAACATCGGGGATTGGAGACCAACCACATTGGAATTCTAGATGAATTCAACAAGGGTCACCATGGCAACATGTATTTGTTATTTGTGTATGTTTGTATTGTTGTTAGGGATTCTTGTAGGGGGATCACCTTCAAATGTGACCAAGGGGTTATGTGTATTCTTTTATTTTGTCCCTTTGTTTAATTTTAGTATGTGATTTTTAGTGATGTATTTTCCCCTTCATTATTTATTTAATTAGTGTCAAGATTAGTGAGTAATCATGTTGTTAAATTAATTACAATAGGTCAAATGAATGCATTTATTAGAGCTGATGGCTCTTGGTTTATGTGTTGTGAGTAATATGTAAGTAGCTTTGAGTTAGAAACACTCCACCTTCCTTTTGAAATTCAGATTTGTCCTTAGGGGCTGATTTTGGAGGACCTCTTAAATTGTTACACCAACCTTACCTATGGGTTGGGGAGTCAAAATTAGGCCTCAATATGTATTTTGGGAAGGAAAGTTGTAAGTTTTTATTTCACCTTCTTACATAAAATTAATTTTGGTCCTTGGGGTGTGGACTTGGTTTGTGTGTGTAAGTAAAAGGTCATTTATTAACCCACCTTTTAATTGTTCTTTGAAGTTTGAAGTTGACTTGTGAGGTGGAGTTGAGGATGAGTGATGTGGCATCCTACATGGAGCCACCTCATCCTCCTCTCTCCCTTTTCTATTTATTCGAATTATTTTGTTTTTTTGGGGTTACTTCAAGGGGTTACTTCATGTTGGTTTAGGGGAATCTTGTAATTGGAGAGATCTAAATATTTTGACTTTTTGTGGATTTCTTGGTGCTTGGGACTGTTTTGATTTGAAGAAGCTTGCTTTTGAACTTATGGATCAAAATCTATCATGGAGAGGTATGAGCTTGACTCTTGTAAAAAGGTTTTCTTTCTATATTGTGCTTATGTGAATGTTTTTGAATGTTTGGTATGTTTGCTGGTTGGTTGGGTAGATTGCTTAGGTGTCAAGTAAGAGAAGACTATGGGGATATTTGTGGGGAGGCATAAGAGTTATTTTTGGAGGGAGTTTGGGTTGGGTGTTCCACCTTGGACAAGAAATAGCTTGCATTTCTTACTTTTGGGGGAGGCATAAGAGAATGGGAGGCATAAGAGGTACTTGGGGGAGGCATAAGAGTATGTAGGGGTTTGTGATGAATATTTTGGTAGATTTTAAAGGTTGTAACCCATTCCCATTCGGAGGTATAAGAAACTTCCCCATAGATCTTTCTCTCTTGGCCTTTGTGTCATAAGGCCATGTATATTTTGTTATTGTCCTTCTTCTGTGGATCAGAATTACATTTTATTTTGGACTGTGATATGATTATGAAATATGTTTTGTGTTTTGGAAGCTTGTCTTATTGTTATGAGTTGAATCCATTTCATATTGTAATGTGGTTGGGGCTTGAGGGCCAATGAGGAGGATGACTTCTCCTCTTCATTAGAATTCTAGTTGGGTGGAGAGCGTTGCCTCTCCCCTTGTTTTGTTGTGACCAATTTGAAACATGGCATATCTCCCTCTTGTTGTTGTACGTGGAGCTTGTGTGAAGACAAATTTTACAGTTCTCCTTGGGTCCCTTATTGTGAAATTTCCCACTTTAAGTGGATGGCATTGTAATAATATTTGTAGTGAAAAGCTGCTCTGTTTTTGGATATGAAAGTTGTATTTGTATGTGAAAAAGGAATGAGAAAGATTTATTTTGTAAGTTGTCTTTTGGTGAATAGAAAAGAAGTTGTAAAGGAAATTATCTTAGTTTAATAGAAGTTGATTTACTTTATACAAAATGGAGTTGCTCTTGCTTGGAAATTTGTTGATTGAAATACTTTTGTAAACTCTCTGTTTGAAGACTGAAAAGTCTGTGTTAGGAAATATTACCTTCCTCTGTATTATTTGAAAGGCACGTGTTTGAAAATAGAACTACATTCTTGCTCTCCACACATTAATTAAAGGAAATTTAAACATTGTAAAATTGGAATGGAATGAACTTAAATATTTAAAGTATGGTAAATGAAAATAGATCAATTCGGGTTTAAGTATGTTTTCCATTTGGATTCACTATAAAACCTACAAATAAATATCAGAAAAACATACAAATTACCTTGCAACAATGAAATTCAAAATGAAACTTTAAAATGAACTAAGGATGAACAAATCACATCATGAAACAATTGCATTTCCCTAGTAATTTATTCAAAACTCCAGTAATCGGAAAGAGGCATAATAATGTAGTTTCACTAAAAAGAAAAGAAATTTGTATTGTAATCTCAACCATTAATCAATTAATCCTTACAATCCATTCAAGTACATTTCTCCATGCCTATTTGGTGTGTTGAAGAAGAAAGAATAGTGAATTAGATTAAATCTAGCAGTTGAAAAGTTTAGTTCACATTTTTATGGCAGAAAGATGTTTTCTTAAATTTCACCCATCTAAGTTTGTTGAAAATAAGATTTTGTGCTTCCTATGCAAAGAGTTCGAGCCCTTTCCAAAAAGTCCTTATTTTCTCAAATCCGAGCTTCCAGTCAAAAGTTATGGCCTTATGAAGTTTTTATTTTGTTAAAAAAAAAGGGAAATTTTTAAAAATCAAATCCACGAGCCCAAAAATTACTTAGGGAACTTTTTGAAAAAATGTAAAAGGTCACAAGTTCGTTCATGGCCCCACATCCTTCACTTTGACTATATATATATATACTTCCGTAGGTTTGCGGGCCCGCACCTTCAAACTTTCCTTTTTGAAAAATTGGTGCAAAATATTGAGTACCCACACAGGTTTTCTTCCTTGCCTATCACTATGGGTCTGACATGTTTCTTCTTCTGGCATTGGTAGAGGTGCAAATTGTTTTAGACCATATCACTTTTGGAAAAGATTGGCAAAAATTTCTAAGTTTCCCCATTGGCTTGCCTTCCCGCAAGTCACTGTAGGACTAACACATGGCTTCACTAGGCATCGGCAGAGGCACGGGTAGTTTTTAACCTTCACTTTTTTAACAAAAAAGTCTAAATTTTTAGGCTTCCCCATCGTTTGTTTCCCCGCTTGTGATTTTGGGCATGACATGTGGCCTCTCCGAGCGTTGACGGAGGCACAGATGTTTCTAAACATTTTCTCCCTTTCAATAAAAATATTTAAAATGATAAGTTCCTCTGGTGACCCACCTTCCCACGTTTTCTTAAAAATGTGTCATGTGTCCCTTACGGATTGGGGCAAATTTTCTACCTTTAGCACAAAGTCCCACCGCAGGCTCGTAGGCGCGCAAATGAAAATTGCATTTTTTAGAAAAAGGCGCAAAGCACCAAATGTATCCCGAGGTCTCGCCAAAGGTGTGAAACCTTCCCCAAGTGAAAAGTCTTCCGTAGGCCCGCGTTTGGAAAAATTTCCTCCCAGTGCCCGCCGGCTTGTAACTTAAGAAATAGGAGGAGTTAAGAGGACTTCTTTATATCATTAGAAAGGGGAAGAAATTTCCTATCTAATGTAAATGTTTTTAGGAAACCTTAAGTTCATTTATTATGTGAAAAATTAGGTTGAAGTGAAAATATGAGTCGGAGAGTGGGTAAGTGGGAAATTACCCCTTTTTAACATAAATGTTTAACTCTAAAGAATGGGTTGGCCTTTTTAAGGGGTCACGTCAGGGGATAAGAGAATGATTTTCTATCCCATGTAAATAAGAACCCTATGTATTTTTAGACCTAGTGAAATTAAAAACCTTGGGAATTTAATGGCTTCAGCCCCTTTGACCCTCTAAAATTAATTATGGAATATTTAACTATAGTGTTAATGTAATTATTTATTAAGTTAACACCTAAGAGAAATTTAGATATATTTGGATTAACTATACTCATTACTTTGGTAATGTGGATCTAATATTTGTTGCAATGGGAAAATTTTAATTTATTAAATTATAATTGACTTTCAATATTTTCGTGAAAACTGCATTGCTTGAAGCCCGGTAGTGGTCACACTTTTTCAAAGAAAAAAAAATTATTCCATAATTTTTCTATCTAAACCTAGGTTTCTCTTGGGTCTTGAGTGGTCGTTTTAGTGGGCATTACACCTTCTATGTCTTCTACATGTGATCATATTAGCAAACCCCAAGACTTAACGCTCCTTGTACCTCTCAAGTTTGATTTCAATACTAAGGAATAATATATTCTTCTGCATCTCCTCACTCATCAATTTCTCAACTTGCCATCTACTCATTTTTATCCTTATTATCAGTTTACAAAATATCAAGGTCATCCATATTTCCATTATCATCGAATCAATGAACATAATGACAATGATTTTTATGTTTTTAAGTGATAAATTGGCCATGTTAAACATTATGGTCTCATCTCTTTTGCTACACAAAATGATCTTACATGTTCATCTCCAATTGTTACATCCCACTGGGTTCCTAAATATTATTCATCTATGTCTAATGAGAATCATGCCATCGTTACTCATGTTCCTTCTACAATAAGTCAAGATTCACCTAGACAACTTCCTCTCAAAATCGGTCCAACCCATCCTCCTCTCAAGTATTCTACAACATTACCAAGTCAAACTAAGCAATCACCTCTCAAAATTAGTCCATCCTCATCTCTTCTCAAGTATTTTTCAGCATTATCAATCCCAACTAAGCCACCACCATTCAAGGTCCCTATCCATCCTACACTTAAACAATCAATCACTTTTGTCATGCAAATTATTCCTTACATTGATGGCCAAGACATAGTTCAAACACTTCCATAGATATTCATCTCTTACAAACTTGGGGGATAGCACACTTACTCCCCCTCCTACTATTAACAATTGCCCATCATTCCTACTATTACACTATGTGTTTCATACTTCATATTTCCAATAATTCTTACACAACTTGATACACACAACTTGTATCGTCATCACCCTATGACTCATTCTAGTTCCATATTTCATACTTGATTATTGAGGGTATAAATCTGAAATGAGCCTTACCTCATTCACTCTTCATGATATATGCTTCATGATGCATATTTCTAGCATGCCCCTTTAAAACCATTTCCTGAAGATGCATGCTTATTATGGGGTTCATCTTCATTCATCGAGGGGTATTTTATAAATAAAACTCGTCTCATTATCATCCACATCTATTGAAGGGCATGTTTCTCCTATCACATTCACATTCCATAATATCCCATCTCACTCATACATAGCATACTACATATCTTGGTTGTACCTATTCTTTCTTTATTATACTTACATGTACAGTTTGTTTCCCATGATAGACAGATACTTAATATGTCAATGTCTTGTCTATATACACATGCACGTTCACTAGGTATTTCATTATAAAGGTAGAATTCCTACAAATCTTTACATGTGAAAATGATTCTTAGCACTATACCTCTTACTAGTCCCATCAATGTTATTGAGGGAATCTAAATTTACTACTCTTCTACATTACAGGTGTTATAAATTCATTTTCTACTACTTCCTACTTTTACTAGCACACTACTTATCCAATCGATACATACACGCTTTGACATATTTTATATCTTTCTAACATGTTAATGGGTGCTTTAGGTGTAGCATTTACTTTGCATGTCTATATGCCACCATGGTTTTTTATTACACTTTTCTTGACATTATTTGCCTTTGTATGCTATTGTTTGGGGCTTATGCCATTTTTCTTGTATGCACATTGTATGGTTTGGCCATGTTGGCCCTGATTGTCTTGTGACATTGTGAGAGATGTCCCATGTTTGAAACCATGAGGGAACATGAGGAGGAAATTAAGGAATAACATCATCCTGTAACATGATAATGAGAACCAATGAGATGATAATAAATCTCGCATGACTACTGAATTAGATAAGGATATTAAAAGAATCACTATATACCCATGTTTTATGGGACCGCTTTACAGATTGAGAAGAAAACTTGGTAAGATAAAGAGAAAATACTTTCTAGTTAGATATTTTTCTGATGGAACCAAAGCTTATAGGGAGATTTTTTTATCTCTCTCACAATGCTTTCACTTGGTGGTAAAATCAAAAAATGGAACTAGGAATTGATCCTTTATCTATAATTTGGGAAAAACTCAAAGGATATTAATGTCAATGTTTGCTTCCCGGACTTTATTTATACTAGAAAATGATAGAACTCCAAAGTTTAACTCAACATAAATTGTTCAGAATCGATTATTGGGAATGCTTCACTAGGCTTATGAATTATGTTCCTCAATATGAAAAGGATTAGAAGTTTTGAATTTGTAAGTTTATTATGGGCTTAATCCTAACATATGAGGTAAAGTGGACATGTATGGACCATCCACTATAGAGGAAGTCTTTTAAAATCTATTAAATAGGCACAAAAACTATGTAGGATCTTTACTTTAAGAGAGGAAAAATGTAAAGCGGTAATAATAACTATTCCCTCTTATTTTCTAGAAAGACACGGAAAAGATATTTGACAAGAGGGGGAAACATGAAAATAAAATATTGTAGAAAATTATGTTATGAATAACATAAAGGAGAGAGAAAAGAAATTTATATTTCATAATAGAATTTAGAGGAAGGGACCCGTAGGGGTTGTCTTAAATGCAAAGGTGATCACTATGCTAGTAATTGTATCCGAATAACCAGGGTAATAATCAACAAAGTGGACAAAAACTTTGGGAACAAAGAAACATATCAACAAAGGATGCATGTTTTTGTAGGAAATTATGAGACAAAGAAGTAGGTCGATTCTATATAAGTCAAGGGTAATTTGTTTGGATTTCATATTACTATTTTATTTGATACTAGAGTAACTAGATTCTTTATTTCTTCTAATATATCTTCGAAATTATCTAGAAATTTTTGATACATGGAAAATTCATGGATTGTTAAATATGGTAATAATGTTATCCATAGAGTTACACAAACTTTATTTGAAGCAAATTTAGAATTGTTATAGTTTACTATAGAAGTGAACTTGTTTGTAGTCCCTTTGGGAACTTATGATGTTGTAATAGGGAATGAACTTGTGCCTAAAGACCAATAATTTGTAAATTTCCTAAGAAAACAAATAATATGCATTGATGATCAATAGAAAATAGGAATAATAAAGGGTATAAAAAGAAATTTTATAGTAAGAAAAATCTTTGCTATGTAGTTGAAAAAGGATAATAATAAAGCTTGTATGTTATATTTTGTAAAAATAACATATTCCTAGAATGAAAATGAGCCAAAAATAGATGAGTGTCCTCTTTCAAATGAATTCAAAGTTGTTTTTCCTAAGGAACTATCGGGTTTACCTCCAAAATGAGAGTTTAAATTCATCATAGACCTAAAACTAGAACTAAGCCACAATCAAAGAAACCATATACAATGATAACATCCGAGTTTGTCGAGTTGACAACTCAACTTCATGAGTTGTTGTCTAAAGGATATATCCACTAAAATTTATCTCCTTTGGGAGCACCAAGAATATTCTTAAAGAATAAAGACGGTTCCTTAGACTGTATTGATTAGATAATGTTAAAGAAAGTAACAATTAAATACAAAAACCACTTGCCTAGAATTCATGATCTTTTGGATCAAATTAGGGGTGTTTCAAAGTATATTCAAAGATCAATCTACAATCTCCCTACCATCAACCAAGAATCAAAGATAAATACATCCATAAAAAAACATATAGAACTTGTTACCGGAATTATGAATTCACTATTTTACCTTTTAACTCACTAATGCACCTCAATCCTTTATGAATTTGATGAACAAAATATTTTGGGAGTACATAGACTAGTTTGTGTTAGTATTCCTTTATGAATTACTTATAGACACAAAAGATATGGAGGAACATAGTAAACATTTAAGAATAGTTTTAGAGATTTTAAGTAAACATAAACTATATGGAAAATATTCAAAATGTACTTTTACCAAAGATAAGTACAATATTTGGGTGACATAATCAATAAAGAAGGAATTTTAGGTGATCCGTTGAAAAAAAGGCTATCATGGAATGACCATGAGATAAATATGAGCATGAAATTATAACTTTTATGGGATTGATTGACTATTATAGAAAGTTTGTGAAATATGTCGCTAGAGTGGTAGGTCCAATTAATAACTTGTAATGGAAAAAAAGAATTATTCTTGATAATAAGAGTGAAGAAACATTCAACTTAGTAAAGAAAAAGTTAATTTCAACATGAATTTTAAAATATCCAAATCCAAATGGGAATTTTATAGCAATAATCGATACTTTTGGAGAAGGATTGGGAGGAGTTCTTCAAAATGAACATGTAGTAGCATTTGAAATTAGAAAACTAAAATTACATGAACAGAATTATGTTCCTCATGATTTAGAGTTTTCTAGTATATGCCATGCACTAGAGGTTTGGAGGAACTATTTATTAGGGAAACCATTTGAGTTAAAAATAGACCATTTAGGTCTGAAATACATCTTTTCATAGCCAAATTTAAATACAAGACAATGTAGGTGGTTATAATTTTTATCACAGTATGATTTTTATATAAGTTATATAAAGGGAAAATAAAATTGTGTAGTAGATGCCTTAAGTCGTAGGAAACATATTTCTTCTATTGTTACTTTAAGAATGCATTTGAAAGATAAATTTAAAAACAAATTCAATTAGGTCCTTGTTATCATCAATTTAAAATAACACTAGAAAAATACTAGTGACAAGAGGTATGATGGCTTCAAAGCTATACATGATGGAATTATGTGTTATTTTAGAAGAGTGTATGTATCTTTAGTGAATTAATTAATAACTAAAATAATTAAAGAAATTCATGAACAACCTTATTCACGCTCATCTAGTAGTAACAAAACTATTAGCTGATATAAAAATGCTATACTTCTATACAGAATGAAACTAGATGTAATAAATTAGGTAGCACACTTCTTAGAATGTCAAAGGGTTAAGGTGGAACATTTACATCTGGCGGTATTGTCGTATCTACTTAATGTACCACATTATAATTGGAAATTCATTAGCATATAATTGTTTCGAGGACTTCCCATGTCCAAAAATAAACATAAATTAATTTTATTTGTGGTGGATAAGCTCATAAAGGTCACACATTTTATACCTAGAAATATGAAATATGATTCACCATAACCTGGAAAGAATATTTGTTCATTAAATATTTAAATTGTATGGAATACTAGAGATGATTATATAATATACAAATCCTAGAATTAATTTCATATTTTTGTAGATGCTTAATGCCACTCTGCAAACAAAACTAATTTCTATTCATCTTACCACCAAAAAACCAATGGAATGACTAAAAAGTTAAATTAATTCCTCAAGGATATACTAAGGATGTATTGCATGGATCAAAAATACAAGTGGGAAGAATATATTCATCTAGTTGAGTTTTCATAAAATAATATGATTCACTCAACGTTGAAAATGGATCCTTTTGAAATCTTATATGGTAGAAGGTTTTGAACACCTATAAGGTGAGATAATATTGCAAATAGGGAAGTTGTAGAACCCAAATACTAATTGAAATGGAGAAAAAAAGAAACTTATCTGAGAAATGTTAAAGGAATCATTAGACATACAAAATAGCTATGCTAATATAAAAACTAGAAGGAATTTTAATGTGGTTGATAAAGTATATTTAAGAGTAAAATCCAAAAAGCACTCTATTACTTCGGAAAATCTACCAAGTTATCACCGAGATTTGATAGAACATTTGAAATTTTATAATTTATATGTCTTTTAGCCTATATTTTATTTCTACCTCATGCATTTTCCAAAATGCACAATGTCTTCCATGTATCCTTCCTGAAGAAGTATATTGCTAATCTGAATCATATATTAAATTGGGATTAATTGCAGGTGTATGATCCAAGAGTTGTCACACTTTAACCTATAAGGATCTTAGAAACCCACAAGTTACATCTAGTAAATCATGATATTTCACAATGTAAGGTCCAATGGGACCAATACTCTGAAGAAAATCAAACTTGGGTCAAATATGGATGATATGTTACTTGTTTTTCCTTTTCTTAATTGAAAAATAAAAAGAAAAAAATACTTTTCATTACTACCATATGATTTGAGATGACTATATTGATGACCATTTGAGTAATGATTAATTATGAAGTTTTAAATTACTTTTAATCCCAAAATTGATACAATTTGTAAACATTTTGTAGGTGAATATTTTCTAAATCATAATTAATATATCTTAAATATTGATTTTTTATAATGATTAAATGTAATTTTTTTATGCATAAATACATCATCTGGACTATGACTATTTTTTTGGGGGAGTATGTAACATCCTTCCCTTTCTAGCCCCAAAAATGATAATCTTATAAATGGTCAATAAAACGTCAACATAATTGAAAAACTTTATTAACTGGGAGGCTTAGCTCGCACCAGAATTTTTGTTAAATATTTGTTATCATCTACTAGATAGTGATAGTAAGGTGGTTTTATCACATACTAAAATCAATTGGTTTGTAATAGTATTTTATGAAATCATGTGGTAGGTCTATGAATTGTGCTAACTTTGTGTGTGTGGAAAATATAAACCTCACTTGAATATCTCGAATAAGTTGTAACTACTTCATCATTGGAACTTTGTGTGTGTGTGTATTCATATATATATACATATACATATATACACACACACATATATTTATGTACACACACACATATATGTATATATATACATACACACACACACACATGTGTGTGTGTATGTATACATGTACATATATTTGTATGTATATCATGATCTTGTCTCGACTAAATATACATTTCCAAACCAGTTGATATTAGTCACACATGCATACAACAAATAGGATGGTTTTGGAAACCTAAACTTGTTTACGGTTGTGATATGATTTATTTAACTTACAATAAATTATACCACTTAATATAAATGGATGGCATGTATATGTGTGGCATATAGATGAATATTTTCTTATGAGGTAGCAAACATGTTAATGTTTCTAGATAGAGGCACATACATTAACATTATTTAATATTAGACATATATTAATTTTTTTGTTAATGGAGGCATAAATTTTAAGTTTAATATTTATATGGACTATGTAAACATTAACCAAACCTAGGTAAGTGTTATGAGAAGTTAGGTTTAGGCAAGGTAATATGTGAGCAATGGTGTTGGTTAATATGGTAGTGGAATGTTTACATGGCATGGTAAGTAACTTGTTAGGTTTATGGTCAAGAGAATTTATTACAAGTAACTTCTCGACAATGGTTAGATTCCCTGAGAACCCAACCTAATTAGGTCACATCTCTCTTTGTATCTCTCATTTTGATCATGTTATTATTTTGAAATGATCTACTATTATTTATGTCACAGAGGTAATGGATCTTATCCACCACTGTGCCTATTTTCAGCCAGCTAATGATTGTAAACATGGATACGGTGTGACTTCATTGAAAAGAGAAATGTTTCAAGATTATTATTAGTATTTTTATTTTGAATAAGGTTACTGGAGGGAGAAATAAATTTTAACAAGGGCATGCACATACCAAGCATGATCTTCTTCCCTTACTCTTTTTAACATGTTAGTTATATTCTAGTAATGCAAACTAGGTGTTTTCTCATTTGTTTACATGAAGTATATAGATAGGTAGTTATAGTATTTGGTTTATCTAAGTAAAATGCTTTACTAGTAAACTATGAACTAGGTATATGAATCTATGTGACTATGAATAGAAATGTGAAATGGGTATAGAAATTTATGTAAATTTGAATGAAATGTGAACTTGATATAGAAATATGTGTGACTATAAGTAAAATGTTAACTGGTTATGTATTATTTTTAATATGTGATGGCTTGAATTGTGTATTGCTTGCGTGTTGAAATTGTACATATTTTGATGAATGAAAAATCAAACAAAAACTTGTTAGTAATGATTTGTTTTTTTAATTTATTAAATTATGTATGTGGGAACTATATCATGAATTAAGTTTTTAGGATGAGTTACAACTAGGTATGTTTTTAAAAAATTGTGGTTATAAGCTTTGAAAATGAGAGTGTGTTTGGAACTTGAGTTGGTATTTTAAGGAAACTCTAAACTTTGTTGTATTTTGATTGCTTGATGTGAATATATAATGATTGAAGGTAAAAGAATTGTTTTCATAATTTGTGTATCTATTTGAGGATAAATAAATAAATGCAATATTTAAATTGACTATGTCTTAAGGAAGTACCTTATTCTTTCATTTGAATTTTAGATTCTTAGTAGATATCGAATTATCTTCGCTTTAAGTTAATGTTATAAATGTGATATAACAGTTTAATCAATACCAATAAATGAGTTTGCATGATACCGGATATTGTAAGCTTCATATAGTATTGTCATTGTTTCGTGTGTGTGTGTGTGTGTGTATAAATATATATATATATATGGGTCAATGTATAATACTATGTCCCACTTTGTTTCCTAAAAATGTGACTACGTGGTTGGGTAGGGTTGGAAACTATGGGTGTTCATGCAAACACCCCATTCATGCAAAAACCTTTTTATAAAGTGACATGTATCCCATAGAAGTGCCATGTATGCCACGAAAATGGGTTTTCTGAAGGGGTGTTAATGCAAACACCCCTTGAGGTGAACACCCTTCGATTGAATAACTAGTTTATATATTTGTGGCGCGTGGAGGTTCTCACTTTTCCTCCACTGCGCACTCCCATTGCACGAAGATTTCTTGCCCTAACTAGATAGAGCCAAACCCCGCCTACTCGCACTAAAGACATTAGAGATAAGTTAGATGAATTTAGAATTTTTACTTGTAAAAATTTTTTTTTGTAAATATTAGGCACACATTTCGTTTTCGATTGGTTTTTGGTAAAATTTGTTCTTCCTACAAAGAATTGAAACCCTAGATATTTTTCATGCAGTTTGAAATCTCTAGGGACATTGAAGATATTACGATCATCATGCGAGATGTAAATCAATCAAATTAATCATACATGACCATGCCTTGAATGTATGTCCCAGTCCTAAAATCCCAAATCATTTTTTCATTAAATGTTGGCAACAAAACTACCTACGTAATATTCATCCCTTTACTTAAATATCCGGTATCATGACCATGCTCCACAAATTTCGGTGTTCATTACGCATCATGACTATGTTGTGATCTCCTTTCAATGTTCTTATTAAGATGGAAATTACTATTTTTATGAACCTAATAGAGTATTCCCGTCTATTATAGTTTAACAGAGTTTTCATTTTACATGGAAAGAACAAAAATTAAGCAACCAAATTATGATTGTTACCTAGAACAGAACAATCTTAATTCAACTTAATATATATATCCACACCAGTCCCCGGTTCCTCATTTATGCTTTTCCATGTCAATATGACTTGGGATCATGCAAGAAAAGAATGTAAAGAGAACACAAACCCAATAAGCATATTATTCTTGTCATTTATTTGTAATTATATCTATAATTAAGTTTATCTTGGTTTGAACTACACATGATGCTCTTCGTCCAATGTAGCAAAAATTCTATCAACACGATCTTGCTTCATGTCATTTGATCCAAATATTTTTCTTGTGGAACCTTATGCAATTAGAGTAGACAACATCATAATAGTGTACTAATAATTTTATCGGAAGTGGATTGATATAGCTTTGAAAAAACATTCATCTTGGGAAATTGGAAACAGAACAAAATGCCTAAAAGCCAATTTTGCCCCTTTAAAAATAAATTCAAGTAGACTTTTATCTGTTTTAAGGGTTCCGAGTGGACTGAATTAATATGAAAAAAATATGTTAAATGGAACGTTGGTCATTGTTTACTTCAAAATTACCACATCCATTGAGAAAAGAAGACCATGGGATGGAGAGGACTTGTGGGGATGTATTTTTTCTGACACAATGTCATCTCATTCTCATTCCAATCAAACAATATTTTGTTAAATCACATCACCAAATATCACCATATTAAAATTGGGGAAACATGATAATTCAACCCTAAATATATTGCTTTAAATTTTAATATAATATTAATAGGTCTGATATCCAAATGTCATAGATCCCAAGTTTTGTGGTAAATTGGTTCTCAATTGCTTTTTGTAAAATTGGTTCTTGCTTACAAATGTATCAAATTTTCTTCCAATGAATAATTCATTTTCATTTACATGATGTAAGTTTTAGAATTTTAACAAAGAACTTCCTAAGATCCCAATGATTTTATCTTCCTTATGACCCATGGACCGCTCATTATGAGGATAAAATTACCATCTAGTCACTATATTGAAGACCAACCAAGATATTGAAAATATTCAATTCACATATAATAAAATTATTTAGATATAATAAAATTCACATATTTAAGGTAGATAAAAGTAAAATCTCCTTTTCAATATCTTCGATAATACTATCTTATGCCATCATGCCCTTCAATTTTTTTGAGTTACCTATTGTAGTTCCATTAACTAAAGTTTTTATAATCTCATTTGAAAAATAGTTGATTCATATATGAGTGATCTTCTAGAAAAATATAGGAAAAGTGTTGATCACCATAAAGTCCCATATCAAATATAACATAATTATGAATCAAGAAGAATGAATACTCAATATAATAGGCATACATATAATTTTATATACCATTTCCTCATTAATAATTGATGTCGATCCTACAAAAAATCATGTTATTCTTGAGATGTTTTCCCATGAAGGATTAGTATCACATCAAATCATTTCTTGGGAATATTGGAGTTATTAAAAGGTTCATACCTAACCTCACTAATCCATTCCATCCATAAAAAACCTTCTAAAAAAATTAGAGTGGTGCCATTTAGACACAAGATTTCCAAAATTCCTTTGAGTTAGTAAATAGGTTTCTCTTTTCTTTTCTCAACATCACACCACCAAACTCTGACCATCCTATAATTTTTTATGAGACATTTTTTCCTTGCTTACATAAAATCATAAGAATATGAAGATGAAAAAGAGAGAGACTCATTTTTTTATATGTCATGTTCTTCTTGATTATGATACAACATATAGCCAAGTAGAGAAAGAGTTCCTTTTTGTCATATTAACTATTAAATAATTAAGGAGTTATACATACTAAATTAATCATCCCACTCTTTTTGTGATCCCTATTGGAAATTGGATCTAAGCTTTGACAAAATTAGTACATATAACTAAGGGAATTACATGTATTTAATATTATTTTAGATGAGGAAACGATTTTTTTCTAGCCTATTGGGTGTTAGTCTTTATTATATTTTACATATTGTTTAACTATTGATTTATTATATGTGTTTGGAAAAAGTAGATTTAATGGGGACTATTGTGTATGTTTATGGACTTCTAAGTTAGATATATTCCTTCATTTTTGAAAGTATTATTATACTAGATACAATATTATTACACATTAAATTAGTGTTTCTATGATTCATGTATGATATTTTCTAACTTGGTGTTCATATGGAAATATCTAATATAGCCTTAATCATTTTCTATACTACTGAGTTTGCATGTATCATAGACCATGAAAATGAAAAGTATATATTAACATAAATACACAATATTTAAAGTAATTTTGTTTCAGCATGTAGGAAACGTATATGTTTTAATATTATTATTTTTAAGAGAAATTTAAATTTATGTGAAATTTTATCAATTTAGGGTTTACCATTTAAAAATAATAATTCTAAATCGAATTTTACTTACATTTTTGTGAGTCATCGATTCTTCAAGCTCTACTAATTTTTTTGATAGGAATGATGTAGAGATATGAAAAATTATCATCTATTCTTGAGGATACAACTACAATTGAGAAATCTAAAACAAATTGTGAAAACATACTTATAGATCTTCAAAAATATAAAGAAACTTGAAAAAATACAACCCTTTCGAGCCTGAGTCACTAAAATAATTTATGGATGAATTAAAATCAAGTGTGATAGGCAATGTGGGGTATATTGAGGTTATAACACGAATTAAGGTGTCGTGTTGGTTGAGTTATTCCGTTCTAAAGAAAATAAGGGGATACTATGTAGGGAAATTTTCATGTCACCTTTGTGCACCCTTTATTTATCCTACATTTGTGGCCTCCTAAGGACAAGTCCCTAATAATGAAAAACTACCATTATATTTCATATTGAAGCCACACGCCGAGGTTGACCTAATACTAAAGGTGAACTATTTTCACATCCCTAGTTATTTCAAGAAGGATAGTTTCCATGTTAGCCACAGGCCTACATGTTGATAGGGGAGCTCCTCTAGTTGTTGACGTGCAACATCTTGTAGAGATTCCACAACCTTTATTTTTGTCTTTCGGATTTCTCTATGCCTATCATTATGAGTTCTCGTGATGGTGTTATAGAGGGTATCAAGAGAATTTCTCTTGAGACCCAATTGATTTCTTCGACCATGTGGTTTAGTACCTTGAGAGATGCGGTACTAGTAAATGAGGAGCTAGTAGCAGCAGTGATGAGTGTTGTGAGATATACATTCATGCAAAATTGATATCCCCTAATTAATTAGAGCAATTATAGATCCTACTGACACATCAGTGGGACACATCATCGCTTGCTGAATGTTACATGAATATGAGGTGATTTCATGACACTGTGGAATTCCACTATCGAGGGTTTTTGGATTTTATAGAGAAGAGTAGTATTGTTCTTGATAGTGTATCTTGTATTCAGGTTACTACTACAAATACTAAAGTCATACCTCCTATTCCCGAGATTGTGATACCCGAGGTTGAACACTTTTCTATGTATTGTTTCAAAACTAAACCTTAATTTTATAAAAAAATATTTTATTTCATTATTACGGATAATTTATTAATATTTAAATAGATATATAAGATCTAGTGTTGACATATAGTATTGAATTTTTACTTATGATTTAAGGATTTTATTCCAACCCATGGTGGTGAGCATTGTGGTGTTGCACATCCCACATCATTTCCCCATATGACATATAGACATATCTTGAATGAGCCCAACATGGATCTTTGTGTTCAAGGCTCTGAGTCAATTTGACTCACTTGGCTCGTTATTTGTAGGTGTTGACGTCGTGGGTTAGCCATGACGGTTTTCAAAGGGGCCATCCCATAGATTTGGAGACACATTCTACGAGGGTATATATGTAGAGATCAATCTATTTTTATTGTGTTTTATATTTATTATTTAATCTAAATAAAAAATTAAATTAATGAATTTTATTCAAAATACTTGTTTATCGCTTTCTTACATTTAATTTATTTTGTTTCATAGGGATCTATGGGACAAATATCTACACATAGTGTAGATATTCCCAACATCGACCCACAGATATATACTGAGCTAATCAATTACACCTCTGTTATATGATTTATTTAATTAATCAAGAAATTATTGTACAATTTCACTTATAAATTTTAATATGGTATGTTATATATAGTTTATGATGTGTATATTTCTTTTTATAAATGCAGGGTGTAATAGAGCCTATCAACGGATCTAGTCTTGGCCTACTAGATGAAAAATACTATCTAGTTTACATGTTGTACTCTTTTTAATCATGTACATATATATAGTGTTTACACAAGATTTTGATATATGACTTAGACATGCATATATATGACTTAGACATGATTTTGATATTTGGATAAATATGACTTAGAATTTTGATATATCACTTAGACATGTACATATATGTGACTTAGACACGATTTTGATATTTTAATATATGACTTAGAGATTTTGATATATTTCACTTTTAATAATATTACATGTTACAAACTTACATTGATATGGAATTAACTATTTATCTAGTATCAAGTGCAATATGTCATACAACCAATCATAACATTTATCAAACCAAATTAATGTCTTCCTATGTAGTTTCATTATTACCCAAGGTTGATTACTTGTATAATGAAAGTTATTGCCTCTACATAGGAATCTCACTTAAATTGAGCTATTAAATATATCATGTGTATTATATTTATCACTTCACTTTTATCGTTAACTTGCTTTAAAGACATTTGTAAGCTCATGTGATTTCTCTACAAGATGAAAAATATATTTTCCTAGTGTAATTTATTGAGTATAGAGGGAGTGAAATATATCACACACAGAGTATAACAATGTTTCTTTAAAAGGATGTATAATACCTTGACAAAAAATGTATTTTATGTTCAAATCATATGTTTGATATGTTAATTGTTATATACAAGGCTTAACTCATAAAATGTATTCACTTTTAAATTTAGATTGTTCTTGATGTAATGTTGGTATGCGCTCGTATGTGATTCTTATATGCTTATTTTTAATATATTGAATTGGAAATTATTATTATAGATCTAGCAATGTACTCAAAGTTACACTAGGGAGATGATAAAACCAATCTATATCCTTTCCTATTAATATACTCTTGGAAAAGGTATTTAGAAATAAATTGCACTATTATATTGTTCCATTGAAAATAAAATAAATATTAAGATGTAAAAGTGGACCACCACTTATGTCAAATAATTATAATGTAGGCATGGTGAAACCTCTAGGAAATTATGTATGAAGAATATTATGCACAATTGGATTCCCATAAATGGCATTAGATTTGATTCATGCATGGTAATATTTACTATTGAGTGCTAATGTATGTACTTTGTGTTGCAAAGCACCAACAACATACATGCGGTCTATGACCTCTTGTGTAGGTATAGTAGGATTATTGAGAGGTTCATTTAGAGGTTGAATTATACTATTAATTATTTCTATTAGAACATTGTGAGGGGATAATATTGCAAGGAATTTATATTGAGTTAATGTGGATGGAATTGTATTACTAATAGAACTAGGAAAGAATCCATAAAGATTAAGCATAATACTATGAGATTCAACACCTAATAGACTATCATTACATGTATATTCTAGAAATATATTTTCAAAAGTGTCATAGAAATAAAAATAAGGGTTGGAAGAATTATATAAAGCATTGGCATTATTTCCCAAATCGAGAGAAGAAAGAGGAGCATAGAACCATTTGTACCATTTAATATTTCAAGAGAGAGAGAGAGAGAGAGCATATTGCAATCAGTTGTAACTTTTTATATTTCAAGAGAAGAAGATAGATATATATTGCATTCATTTGAAGCATTCAATATTTCAAGAGTGGATACATATATATCACAATTATTTATATCATGTTTCATTTCTAAATGTTAGAGATAAATTTCAAGAGATGAGATATATGTCACAATTATTTGTATCATGTTTCATTTCTAATGGAAAGAGACAAAAAACAAAATTTGATAAAATTTGAAAAGAGGGTTGAGGGGACCCTACCCCATTACATAAAAAACATATGGAGACAAAGATATATCAATAATGATCAAGTGGATCCAGCCTCTTCCAGCAGCACAACAAGGAAACAACAAACAACAAAACAGGAAAAAACTTAACCAATAGACCCCTTCCCATGGGATCTTAAATTTCTTTTAAAGGCTTCATTTACATTTTTCCCTTTCTTCTTTTGACTCACAGTAGTCCAGCCCATATCGATATTCAGATCTTCATTTTCATTTCTATGAACCAATATGATGATTTCAAAGTTCTCCTTCTCCATAAGAACATGGTGCTTAGTTGAAACTAGAGGGGGCTTATTTCCATCAAGTGAAATAGAAGGAGGAAGGGGTTCCTCATTCTTAGAAGTTGACTCATCCTCGCTATCTGAAATAGCCTCTGAATCACTTTCCAGGGGACCTTTAACAACCAATTGACAAGGATTATAATTCTTCCACCACAAAGTTCTACTCTTGACGACTTTCCTCACAATCTGAAAATTCGAAGCTAAGTGACCAAGAGAGAAACAAGTTCTACATCTGAAGGGGAACCCTTCATAGTCTAAATTTTGAGCTCAATAGATGTAGGGAAATCTATAGAAATATTCAAATCCACTAATATACGGGCATAGGTGGTGTAGTCATAGGCCGAAGTCTTTGGGTCAATAGCTAGACATTTACCCAAGGTATTCCCAATAGACAACAAACATTTCTCACTCCAAAATTGGAGGGGAAAATTTGGTAACCGAACCCAAACAGGCTTGACATAGAAAGTTTTGGTCAACGGATTAAAAATAGGGAACCAAGGTTTCATCAGCAAGAAATGGGATTGAAAATCCCACACTTTACCAAAGATCAAATCCTTATCAGAGGTTTCAAAGAAACACAATAATAAAAAAACCTCTAGATTGAGGGTAAATGTCTAGTTTACCTGACATGAGAGGCCTCCAGTGATTAGAAATCCAACCATGCAATGCTTTGAGAGACCAGGGAAGAAATTGTTAAATCTGCATATCAGTCCATTTTTCTTGAAATAAGTCTCAGATTGCAGAACCTCTGCCCCAAATCAAACAAAGGAGGATTCTTTGCAAACACCATGGGTTTAGCATGGTTCAGGGTAGCGGATCTAGCAATAGCCACAAAAATTTGTTTTTCCCCCTTTGGGCCAGAGGCGATCTCCTTGTTTGTAGCCGTATTCAACAACACAGGAATGCTGCCAGAAATAGGGGATGAGCTGTCAAGATTCAGAGCAGGAAAGCCACGCCCGGTGAGTAGAAACCATCCTGGAGCTACTCCACCATGATCTAGACTATCGCCACCTTCACTTCCAAAGTGCCACCTCCGACATTTTCGGCCCTTGCAATAGGGCGTGCTCGAGCGAAGCATTGCCATAGAACTTAATCACTTGTTGTTTCAATATATAGACAAATTTCATAAGCACTTGTTGTTTCTATATATAGAAGAGGAATATGAAAATAAGTTTTTAACCTTTTCTATTTTAAGATACGAGAGAGGAATATTACAAAAATTTTAATTTTGAACAACATGTGCCACTTGCATTTAATCTCATTACAGAATTGAGAGAAGGAATACAAATACATGCTTCATTTCCTCTTATCACTATAATTATCATTATAGTCACCATAATTATAATCATTTTCACCACAATAGCCCTCACGTATGTCATTGTCACGAGTTAAGAAAATATGATAATTAAAAATTTGATAACCATAGCTAAATATCACATCATGGGTGGAGTAAGGGATAAACACACCCTCTTCACTAATGTAATCATAAAATGAAATAAAATTTGGCACATGTATGTCATAACTAATAAGGAAATGTAAGGTATTTGTATCACCAATGGATGAGTGTTAAAGATATAAAACCCACCAAAGATTCTGATAAAATCAAAACATATTCCATTCAAAAGACATAAATATATAATATTATAGGTACTTCTATATATTACCAAGTGTCTCAGCTCATTCAATGACATATAATTTTTTTCATGATCTTCTAAATCTATTCTCCATTTTTTGTGTGGACCACATGCATTCTTTACGTGATGTAATTGTAACTGATAGAAATTATGCAATAGCTGTAATGATAAACCTTTTTGTCTAGTTCATAATCAACAAAGTGAATCCCACTTTGTTGAGTTGTGGAGCTCAATTTCAGCCCAAATAGCATGCTTTATTAAATTTCTATAATACAAAATAACTAGCTTCAATTGGGTAACCGTCATTAGTCACCTAGGGAACGCTATCGATCAAGACAAGAAGAATGGGTATAGGTTGGGGTAATCAACATTGGTTACATGTGCGTGATTTATTTTATTTAAGTCAAGGGAAATAGATCTAATATTTGATACAAAGGTGATCTAATGGTTGTAATAACATAGCTAAAGTGTGCTAAGTTTGTATATGCCTATATAAGCTTGAAAGATAGAGTTAGAAGTAAGATTGATCATAATTATAAGAAGGAATTCTTGGAGAGAGGAAAAGAGAAGCTTGTGGGGAAGAAAGTATTGTACATCCATTGAAGGTGTGGAATATTGTATATCTTTAGTGTATATCCTATATGAAGCTTTGATTAATAGATTAGTTGTTTCTTAGTGGATGGAACCCACACTTTGGTGAACCACATTATATTAGGGTATTGTTCTTCTTGTTTCTTTTTGTATTTTTAATTATATGGTTAGATCTAAATAATATATCCAGCAAAACTAACGTTATTAACCCCAACAACCGGTATCAAATACTTCTGTTTGAGGCTTTTGTGTGTTGACATATTTACTCACATAGGGATTTCTAAATGAGTGGGAACTACTTTGCAATGGCATAAGATAACAAATACAATGTAGAGAAGTTTGATGGCTGTAATTATCAATTATGGGAGATGCAAGTTGAATATTAACTATATCGTATATACTTATATTTACCATTGGATGCAAGTACGAAGCCTACAAAGATTACTGATGAAGAATGGAAGATTTTTTACAAAAAGGCTATGGGATCTATAAAATTGAGCCTCGACAACATTTGTAGCTTCTAATATTACTAAGATTGATCATAATTATAAGAAGGAATTCTTGGAGAGAGGAAAAGAGAATCTTGTGGGGAAGAAAGTATTGTACATGCATTGAAGGTGTGGAAGATTGTATATCTTTAGTGTATATCCTCTATGAAGCTTTGATTAATAGACTAGTTGTTTCTTGGTGGATAGAACCCACACTTTGGGTGAACCACATTATATCGGGGTATTGTTCTTCTTGTTTCTTTCTGTATTTTTAATTATACATCCATTGAAGGTGTGGAAGATTGTATATCTTTAGTGTATATCCTCTATGAAGCTTTGATTAATAGATTAGTTGTTTCTTGGTGGATGGAACCCACACGGGTGAACCACATTATATCGTGGGGTATTGTTCTTCTTGTTTCTTTCGTATTTTTAATTATATGGTTAGATATGAATAATATATCTATACAACTAACATGATTAACCCCAAAAACTGGTATCAAATATTTCTTGTTTGAGGCTTTTTTGTTTTGACATATTTACTCACATAGGGATTTCTAAATGAGTGGGAACTACTGCAATGGCATAAGATAACAAATACAATATAGAGAAGTTTGATGGTCATAATTATCAATTATGGGAGATGCAAGTTGAATATTAACTATATTAGAGATACTTATATTTACCATTGGATGCAAGTGCGAAGCCTACAAAGATTACCGATGAAGAATGGAAGATTTTTGATAGAAAGGATATGGGATCTATAAAATTGATCCTGATAGCATTTGTAGCTTCTAATATTCTTGAAGCGAAACTACGATAGATTTGATGAAATATTTAGCTAATCTATATGAAAAAACAAGCACTTCGAATATATTTTATTTGATGAAGAGATTATTTAATTCTCAAATTCAAGAACATGGATCCATATCAAACCATTTAAATGATTTCCGGTCTATAGTAAATTAATTAAAATTGGATAATATTTTATTTTATGATGAAGTGAAATAACTTTTATTCTTATGATATTTTGATTACTTGGTAAATTTGTTAGTAATGCAACATTTGCTTATGATATTTTAAAGTTTGAAGATATGGTTCTTATAATCCTAAATGAAGAAATACACATGAAAAGTACAGGGGAATCATCATCTGGAAATGCTTTGAATGTGGAAAGTAGGGAATGTAAAAGGATAGATCCAAGAACAAGATGAATGGGAAATCAATGTCTAAGAATGGAATATCTAAATAAAGAGGTAAAGGAATAACTTTGTTAGAATAATGGAAAGAAATGACATGCAAAGAATTATTGTTGGTTTATGGAAAACAAAGAGAATGTACTGCATAAAGGTAAAGAAACAAATGTTAAATATTTCGAGGAAATTAAAGATGCCCTTAATCTCTCATTGGATAATAATATTGAATCACTGATTTTATATTTAGGAGCTTCTTTCCATGCTACCCCTAATAAGGATTATTCTAGAAATTATGTTTAGGGTAATTTTGGGCATGTTTATTTAGGAAATGATGAACCATGCAATATTATTGGTAAAGGAGAAGTTCATATAAAATTATAGAATGGAAATACATGGATATTGAAGTATGTGAGATATGTGCCAAGTCTCGGGAGAAATCTAATTTTTGCTTTGGACAACTAGATTATTCCGGTGCATGGTTACATTCACAAACAACTCTTGAAAGTTACCAATGGATATATTTTTGTGGAAAGAGGAAATAATATAGGAACATTATATTTTTATACCTATATTATCGAGTCCTTTCCTATGCTATCTACTTCGGATGCGGATGCAAACATGTGGTGTAATTGGCTAGGCCATATGATTAAAAAAGGAACGCATATCTTAAAGGCTAAGGGTAAGTTATCAAATTTGAAAGAGGTAGATCTTGATTTCTGTGAGCATTGTATTTTTGGAAAGAAAAATAGAGTGACATTTCTCAAAGTTTGGGTAACAAATAAAAAACTAAAATTAGAGTTTGTGCACTTAGATGTGTGGGGACTAGCTTCTCATGGAGTATGTCAATATTATGTGACTTTCCATAATGATCCCACAAAAATGTATGGGTTTATTGTATTAAACATAAATCTGATACTTTTGAGATTTGTAAAATATGGAAATATCTTGTGGAAAATGAATCAAAACTAAAGTTTAAAAGCCTTAGATCTAATAATGGTGGTGATTACTCAAGAAAGGTTTTTAATGATTATTTTTCAGTGAATAGAATATGTATAGAAAGAATGGTTCTTAGAACACCAAACAAGAATCGTGTTAAGAAAATAGTGACCAATACAATCATGGGGCATACACGAAGCATAAGGATACATGTTGGATTATCCTTGCAATTTTGGGTAGAAGTAGTTGACATAGAGGTTTATTTTATTAATCATGGGCCTTCAAGTGCACTTAATAGTGGAATACCGTAGAAGCTTGGACTGGAAAAGAGGTGAATATTTATTTTCTTATATTATTTGGTTCAAAATATTTTTGCATGTTGATAAAGAAAATAGAAATAAGTTGGATTCTAAATCCAAGAGGTGCATTTTCATTGATTATGGTTCTTGTGATTTAAGATTCCATTTTTGTGATTTAGAAGATTCTAAGAATATTAAAAGTTGTAACATTGATTGGATTTAAAAGAGAATGTACATGGAATAGGTTTTGGTACCCAAGAATGAACTGGGTGAATATTTTGTTGAAGAAAATAGATTCTTAGGTTTTAAAACACCATCTACAAGTACCGCCATCGCTTAGGGTGAGTGGTGTTGATCGAGAGAAGGATCGATGTTAATTGGGTGAACTGACATCATCTATAAGTGAACCAACATCAATTACACTTGACCCATGTTGGTCACATCGAAGTGGACATGAATGTACAAGATGTCTAGATTGAGCCACAGGCAGCCCAGTTTTTCGTAAGAAGGTCATTACAGGTAAGTAAACCTCCAAAAATATTTTCACCTTCCTTATCTTATTTATTATTGATTGATAGTGGTGAACCAATATTTTTAAGAAGCAATGTAGGATGAGACCCATGTGTAATGGTATCATGGCATGGATGAGGAGATGGAATCCTTGGAAGAGAACCGGACATGATATTTGGTTAAGTTTCTACAATGTAAGAGAACATTGTAGAAAAAATGGGTATACAGGATCAAGGAAGAAGATGGTGGACATAAAATATACAAGACAAGGCTTTTGGTAAAAGGATTTTCACGAGAAAACAAATATTGACTTTGGTGAGATATTTTCTCCTATAGTAAAAATGAATTCTATATGTATTGTTTTGATTTTAGTTGCGGTAGAATATTTACACTTTGAGAAACTTGATTTCAAGATGAATTTCCTTCACGATGATTTTGAGGAAGAGATATATATGTAACATCTTCTTGGTTATGAAGTCAAGGTTAAGGAGAAACTTGTGTACATGTTGAAAAAAATCTTGTATGGAATCGAGCAAGCCCCAAGGCAATGGTATATGAGGTTTGATAGTTTCATGCATGAGCATGGTTATATGATATTTGAATATGACCATTGTGTTTATTTCAAGAAGCTTGAAAATGGAAGCTATATTATTTTATTATTGTATGTGGATGATATGCTTATTGTAGAATCTAGTATGTAGGACATTGGTGAGCTTAAGGAAAAGTTAGCTCATACAATTGGAATGAAGGATTTGGGAGATGAAAAGAAAATCCTTTGCATGTAAATTCACAAAAACAAGAATAATATGAAATTGTATTTGTCTCAGGAACATTATATCAATAAGGTGTTGGAAATGTTTAAAATGAAGAATTGAAAACTTGTAACTACACCTATGGATGGAAAATTAAAATTGAGAAAAGATCGGTGTCCTACATCACATGAAGAGGTTGACTACATGGTACGAGTTCCATATGATTCAGTAGTTGTAAATATTATGTATGTTATAGCTTGTACCAGACCAAACATTGTATAGGTAATGAGAGTTGTGAGACAATTTATGGAAAATCCAAGTAAAGAGCATTGGAAAGCAATCCACCGGATTATCCGGTATTTGAGAGGGACCTCCGACATGCAATTATGATATAGAGGATTAGATACTTATTTATGTGGCTATGTTGATTCATATATGGTTGGAGATTTCGATGGTAGGAGAAGCACCACCGGATATGTATTCACGAGTAGGCAACCAGCCAACTAGATTCTAAGATTACATAAGGTTGTGGCCTTTTCTACTACATAGGCTGATTATGTTGTAGCTACAGAGGATAGAAAAGAGATGATATGGATGAGTAGGTTCATGGAAGAGTTAGGAAAGGAGCAAGAGGATTCCATGTTGTACGGTGATAGTAAAAGTGCAATTCATCTCATAAAGAACTCAACGTTTCATTCAAGAATGAAAATTATTTAGTTGAGATATAACTTCAACAAAGAGGGTGTTGGAGTATGGGAAGCTAAAAGTGGAGAAAATTTATACAAATAAGACCCTGTAAATATGCTAACGAAGCCGTTGGAAAAGATAAGTTGGAAATTCACTCCACTTCTATTGATCTTCTTGTTTGAGACTTGAAGATGGAGAAAAAGGCCAAGGAAAAGGATCCAAGGATGGATTTGTACGGTAATGCAAAAATTCATCTCCAAGTGGGATATTTTTAAGTTGTGAAGCTCAATTGTTTCACAAATAGCATACTTTATTAAATTTTTGGAATACACAGTTATTTGTGTCGGTTGGGTAACCATTGTCAGTCACCTCAAGATTGGCATCAGTTAAACACGTAGGAGTTGATATCGATTGGGGTTACTGCCATCAGTTGTCTATGCGTGATTGCTTTTATTTAAGTCATGGGAATTAGATCTAATTTTTGATATAAAGGTGATGTAATGGTTGTAATTGCATATCTAAAGTGCCCTAAGTTTTTATATTACTATATAATCTTTAAATCTAGGGTTAGAAGTAAGATCGATCATAATTTTAAGAATGAATTCTTAGAGGGAGGAAAAGATAATGTTGTTAGGAAGAAAGTATTGGACATACATTGATGGTGTGGAAGATTGTAGATCTTCATTGTATATCCTCTGTGAATATTTGATTGATAGATTGGTTATTTCTTGGTGGCGAAGCCCACACTAGGTGAAGCACGTTATATCTTCTGTATTTTTCTTCTAGTTTATTTCCGTATTTATTGCTTGTATGCTTATATCTGAATAATATATCTATACAGCCAATGTGATTAACCCCAACACACTTTTGAGGGGTTTCACTTGTTGTAAATATGTTTGATGCACTACTGTGAGCCGAGTATAAAATGTTGTCTCCTCACTTGTTATTTCACATTTTAGCTTTGTTCTCTCTTATGTGCAATAAAAAAGTAGTACTCCACTTTCTCAATATTGTCTTCTTCTATAATGATTACAAATACATCACGTATGAAAAAATCATTGTCAAATAAATTTTTATTTTAGAGTTAAATGCAAAGAAATATTCAATGATTTGTATATATATATATATATATATATATATTCAATTATGAAATAACATCCTTTTAAACAAAATATACCTTGTTTAACAAGTCCGATATGTGGTCATAATCGGTGAAATCAAGGGTACATATTCAAAACTATCATCATGATCGATCCATATATATCATCCAAAACTAAAGGAAGTTGCTTCCACTCACCTACATACCCACGTTTTTACTATTTCACTCGAATATAATTTTGTCATACATTCATAACAAAAAAAAGGAATAATGTCTTATACATATTTTCCACTTATTACTATCCGAAGCATCACAAAGTACAAAGACCTATTATTAATAATCCGTTCACATCCATGCTTTGTCTTTTAGTCAATACAAGATTAATCATGTACAAAATCAATAAAGTTTAACAAACATAAATGTTACGAAAGATAAATTTTTACATGTACATAATTGTATGTGTAACTTGTAATCAATTTCACATCAAGATATAAATGTTTTAAATGTGTGTACTTGTTATCTCCTAAAAAACTCTATCCTGGGGTTGAATCCTATGAAGTTGAAGCCTATGAGGTTGAATCCTGAATTGCAAATAGTTTCTTATAACATTCAACAACGGTGTGGGCATCTATCAATTTATCTCCCTCATAATCAAAGCTTTGTTTCTTTAGAGCACGTTTGATGCATGCACCCACACCATAATGTTCTCCCTTCCCATATACACTCTCATAAAAACTCTATAAATGAGGTATTTAGTGATAATGATGATAGTGATTGAGTGCAAAGAAAGGGAGAGAGGATAAGAATTGTGATGTGCAACCACCCGACCAAAAAAAAAAGTTTCTCTATTTGTAGTCATCAACGATGAAGATATCAAAACAATAAATCAAAACAATGTTGCACAATGTGGGTGTCATGTTCCTTGCCATCACTTATATATAAGTGATACTCCTTAATCACCTACTTCACATCTTTACTTTCAAACCCATCCAAATCCAATTGTGCATGCCTATAAGATACATGAACCATGATGGTAACCTTGAGGAGTATCATAATATTGTGTTTGAATATCTTTTGATGAAAAATAAGTAATTCTCAAAAACTCAACCACAAAAATCTGGAACCAATAGGGAATGTGTTTCTATTGGTCTTGAATTGTGTATCCTACCGCTTTGCATAGCGATAATGTTTGATGTACGGACTAATCAAACTTCAGAAATTTTGCATGAATGCAACAATGGGAATTTCCTCTTCTACCAAATCCAACCTAGTTGCATTCTTTCCAAGTCGTGTTGAATACTTTATGTATTTGAACCTACAAAATCAATACATAATAGACAAATTGTTATATTCATTTGCAGTAAACACAAAAATAAAAATAAAATATGTACATCAAGATTTAAAATTAATTATATATTCTTTATTTAATAATAGCCTCTTGCAAGTTATCATTTGAACTGTTTCAAAGTCTTCATTTGTTTCTGTTAACAAAATAATTAAATAATACATTGTTTTAGAAACTTGCTACATAGTTCTCCACTAGGTTCTTCTAGGACATTCCTTTCTAGAACATTCTCTTCTATCAACTTTTGTCACTATTCTAGATCTTTCTTCTCCGTGTATATATTCAGGTGTTTATGCTCATTCTCTTTATTCATAAATAAAACAATTTATTATGTGTCTAATTACTCGGCCTATCATTAGTATCAGAGTGGGACCAGTGAGAGCGGAAAGAATAGGCATGGAGTAGCAAAGGCAATTCAACTCTGAGATTTAGTGAGCTTGTGTAGGAGTCTTAAGATTGGCGCCCATTTTTTTGGCATTTTTCTTGCTCTTTTGGCGTATTGGCTTTTGTAGCAGCATAATCGACCTGCTATAAAAATTAGACCTACCATTAGTTAGAAAAAGTGGCCTGTGCGGATCTACAAGCATAGACGTCTCATCAATGCGATCTGCATTTTTTTGCCAAAAAGTGGCCTTCCTTGGCGTTTTTCTCTTCCTATTTTTGGCCTGCATAATTTTTTGGAGGCTGCGCGGAGATTTAAAGAATAGTTTTGGCATTTGTGGAAGAAAATCATACCTTGACAACTTTGGTGGACTTCATTCGACTTATACTTGTGCATTTTTCTTTTGGAGCAGCGTTCAAAGGTGGTTGAGTCTTCCTACACTTATTTTATGCTCATATGGAGATTGGCGGATGGGATTTTGAGCTAGAGTTTGGATTTTATTTTCCAAAAATCAGATCTATTATCCGTTCCATCGGCCTGCATGCATAATTGGATTTTTTTAAAACAATTAGCTTTTTTTTGTCTTCTTTGCCTGTAGATTTATTTAGAATCAAGTCGAAATTTTGCAGACCAATGAGCTTAATTTGGCACTATGTCAACTTTGAAGATCTTGATCTTAGATGCCTAGCTCTTGAAAGGGTCAAATTATGTTGTATGGAAGATGAATATGCAGACCATTCTCATGTTTGAAGATCTTTGGGATATCATCACTGGGAAGCTCCCTCATCCCACTAACAATGATGATTGTATCAAGTATTACAAAACTGATGTAAAAGTGTTAATTTTGATCACTCGAGCATATTCGATGAGGTGAATCCACACGCTTCAGAATGCAACAACATCGAAGAAGGCTTGGGATATGCTCTCCATGATTTATGAATCCAAAAATTAACAAAGATTCTTCATCTCTTGTCAAAGCAGCATTCCATGAGCATGTAGGAAGGCAAGAAAGTGGAAGATTTTCAGTGTCGACTAGTGGAGTTATGAGTATAGCTAGTTGTACTTGGATAAGAAGTCAAAGAAAAGTTGTTTGTTCCACTCACACTACGAGATCTTCAATTCCAGTTGTAAACGTTTATCACCACATTGAGAATCACTCAAAAGGAGGTGAGTTTTTCTAAACTGGTGAATTTCTTGCAACAAGAAAAATCCATTAAGTCATTACAAGAGGAGTTTGAGGACAAAGAATTGATCTCTAAGCAAAAGAAGACAAATAAGCCTCATAAATGTTAGAAAGCGAAGGCATATAGAAGAAACCATAGAAGCAACAACCGAAGTAGAAGTCTCAAAAGGAAGATCAATGGTGTCACATTTTCTCTACAAATTCACACAACAATACAATCTCTTGGTATAGTATCCACCCGCATGATACAATTCTAGAGAAGAGAGCACATCTGGACAAGGTGATTCAAATAAATCCAAGTGGCATCCTTGCAAGAAAGAAGTAGAAAGAACATGTTACATCCCAAGCAGATGATGACATGAATGAAGATACTCCGAATAAGTAAATTTTGGTACACATGAAGATGATTTGGTACTTTTATCGCAAACATCACAACAATTGGATAATATTTGGTTAATAGATTTAGGCACCGTAGAAAGCACATGACTAGTGCTAGAAAGTTGTTTGATTGATTAATAAATTGACCCACTAGAAATTGGGTTCATATTGAAGACAACAAGTAGTATACGGAAGAAGGAATCGACAATGTGACCATTCCTCTAGGGACAAGAAAATATACTCTCACAAAGGTAGTCTATGTTCCTGGCCTAACCACAAATCTCTTATATATCTCTCTCGTTGTTGAATTACAAGCTTAAGGTGGAGTTCCTAGTTTATAATGGGGTCAAGTCCTATTTAATATTTGTAAAAGGTAAGATAATTTCTAGAGCATTTTTAAAGAATCGTTTATTTTCACTAGATGTAGTTTTATCCTTTGGAGTTGTGTTATCGTTATCTACCTCCACGATGGCATCCACTACACTTCGGCACTATCGATTTTGAAATTTTCTACGAGCTCCCTCTACTAGCTTAGTTTGAAGAAATGGTACGAATACTTCCTCCTCTCTCAAGCATTAGCTCTCTATGTTGGATGTTTGGTAGTGAAAAAACATTGGGATCTACTTGAGACAAGTACATTCCATGCCAATAACCATCTAGCGGTCATGCATAATGGTTTTTGTGGACCCTTTCTTTCCTCCTTTAAGGTATGTCTCAGTACTTCAAGTTATTCATTGATGATTACTCCCACAAGATTTAGGTGTTCTTCATCTAAAAAATATTGAAGCATTTAAAAAATTCCAAATATTCTATAGGATTATTGTTCAAAGCACAATGGGAATCCCATTCAATTCCTCCACTCAAATCGAGGGGGAATAAAAATTAAATAAATTCTTGGCATTCTTAAAGGATCACAACATCACATAGTACCCTCTTTGCCCCATATACTCCCAGCAGAATGGAATTACAGAACATCACAGTCATAATTTCATGGAGATGGCTTGTTACATGCTTTTACTTTGAAATTAGAGAACATATTTTAGATGAAAGTGGTCTAGATAGCTCTATATCTTATTAATTGAGAATGTACATAGATCTTGAAGGATAAGACACCTAAAGAGGTATGTAGAAATCACAAACCATCTATTTCTCATTTACGAGTATTTGGTTGCACTGTTTATATGCATGTTCCAAATAAAAAGAGGAATAATCTTGATACAAAGACACACCAGTGCATATTTCTTAGATACAATACCACCTCCAAATCCTATCAACTTATGGATCTTGATATAAATAATATATATGAGAGAAAGAACATTTTTTGTGACAAGTCATCATTTGACTCATTTCCACAAAAAGAAGATTCAGATTGCCTACCTCCTCTTATAGAATTCTCACATATCTAGATGATGACCATGATGATCCTATAAAAAGGAGGATGAGCTAGAAGGAGAATAGTTTGTTAATCTTCAAAATTTGGAAAGAATTTGTTCACATCGGTAGTGGTGTCGGCATCATCAAATGGGTCCAAAACACCATGAGAGACTCCCACCTGAACTATCTTCCTAATAATTTATCAGGAGTTCATACGAAAAGTCAAGCAAAAATTGAAGTAAATCTCACACTCATGAGTTCAGTGATTGAAGGCATCGAACCTAGTTAAGTTCACGAGGAACTTAGTGAGCTAGAGTGGAAGAAAGCCATGGATGCATAATATGACTCTTTGATACAAAATCATATGTGGAAACTTTTCGATCTTCCTACAGGTAATAATTCCATAGGCTATAAGTTGATTTTCAAAATGAAATACATGGTAGATGAATCTATCGAAAAGCATAAAGTATGGCTACTTACAAAGGGTTATGCTCAGCAGGAAGGAATTGAATATGATGAGACCGTTTCACCCACTGCAAAGATCAAAACCATCAAGTTTTCTTTGTCCTGGTAGCAAAAAACAAATGGAGACATTAATAGATAGACATTTAAAGTTCTTTCTTGAATGATGATCTCAAAAAAAGTATGCATGACCCATCCAGAGTTAAGGATTTTTCGATGAACAACATCCTTAGAAGGTATGTCATTTAGTTAAGTCTCTTTATAGGCTTAAATAGGCACCTAGGGCATGGTATATAAAAATAAATGATCAACTATTATAACATATTTTTACGTGGAGCCCCTTTTATACAAATATGTATATCGAAAAGATGGAAATAGATATTTTCATTATGGTTTTTTATGTAGATGATCTTGTGATAATAGAGAGCTCGACAATCTTGTTAAAGATGTTAATAATTATTTGAAGAAATCCTTCGATATAATAGATTTGGGGTTACGTCACTATTGTCTTGTCTTGGAGATATGGAACAAGAAGAATTATATTTTTGTCTCCCAGATGAAATACGCCAAGACACTCTTGGAAAATTATGGCATGACAGATTGTAAACCTATGTCCACTCCCATGGAAAAAGGTTTGTAACTTTTGAGATTCCTAGATTCACCTCTAGAAGATGGTACTCTCTACAAGAAGCTTGTTGGGTGTATCATTTACATGACATATACCACACTATATATTTTCTTTACGCTTAGATATCTTTCTAGATTCATGCAAGAGCCAAAGAAATGTAACTAGGTAGCAGTAAAGCATGTGTTAAGATACGTCTCAATTCATCGTTGACTATGGTCTAGAGTATCGAACAACTCTCATTTATTCTTACAAATATGTACAGACTCAAACTATGTTGAATTCGTTGATGACAAGAAATCAACTTCACAAGAAATTTTTCATCTCCGGTCTAGTCCTATCTCATGGATCACTAAGAAGCAAACAATTGATGTTATTTCATCCATTGAGGTAGAATATTCCACCACACAAGAGGTGTGTGTGAATCAATTTGGTTACATCGTATTTTATCGATGTAAGAATTCCTAAAGAAATTCTTCTCATCATTCACTACGACAATCGGGGTGTGTCACAACTCGTGAAAATTCTAGTTTTCCATGAGATAACCAAGCACATAGAATTTGAATGTCACCGTAGACACCCATAATTACTCTTGAGCAATTTAAATACTTAAATTGCACTAATTATCTCCCTTCTTGCAAATTGGTGACATATCATCAAAAAGAACTCGTATTCTCTCTTATTGTCATTAATTAATTACACTACGCTAATTAATTAAGTCGCCTATCCAACAAATACCCTAATTAACGACCTTCCATTAATAAATCACCCCTTCTATCTAGACTAATTAATTATTATTAATTAATCAGCTTTCCCTTTCATTTAACCAATAAATCAATATTTAATTGATTTAATCCCCTTCTAATATCCTAAATCATACTAATATTCCTCTAATTAGCTTCTATAAGCTTTACATCTACCTATTAGTTAATCACCTTTGATTAATTAAATCCACCCCAACTCCCATGACTTGTTAAGCATAAATTAAACCCTTCTAAAGTAAGGTTACCTTTTATAAAGCAACCTTATCCATTCCTAATCTTGTTTTACCTTTTATCCCACATGCAAATGGATGAAGTGTTTCCTTTATGCATTGGGCTATATAAGGAGCCCTCCTTCTACCTTTATACCAACACCTAAACTTCTTGAGAAGACAAAAGCAAAGAATATAGCAAAATAGACTAAAAGGTTTCCTTTGTTTTCTTGAGAGTTCACCACTTGGAGAGTTAAGCCTCTTTTATAGAAAAAGTTCTTAGGTCATATAGAAGGTGTCAAAAGGGTCTTATAGCCCAACTTTGATAAGCCCCCATTCTTAAGTTCTTGGAATATCATAGAGCAACCTATTTGATTATCATGGAGCTTACATAGGTTCATTCATTTATTTGTTGTTAATTAAGAGAATAGAGGATTTAGAAATTTAGCATGTTAGTTTCAAAGCTTTAAATATGATAAATGTTAGTGTCTAACCTTGCTTAATTCTTAATCTTGATGGTGCTTTGTACTTTGTTTTAAGCTTTGTTAATTAGGGCTACTAGGTGTTAGTCTCTATTTTTCATTAACTTAGCTTAAAGCACAAAACTATGCACACATTTGGCATGCCCAATGGGACCTAGTCCCTTGGCATTTTAGTTTAAATTCTATTGTTTTGGCTAACTTTTGATATGCACATGTAGTAATTAATGTCCATTTTCTTGGAATTTTTACTAATATTATATGTGTAGGTTCTTGTTCATAGCCATCATTTTAATGGGTTGTTGCCATTTTTAAACTAACTTGCTAAAAATTTGAAGTATTGTGAGTTTTTGTCTTTTTTGTTGTGTTTTGGTTGTAGTAGTGGTGCAGGTGCACTAACAAGAGCGGAGGTACGTTTATGGTGGCACACAAGCCTCTCAGGTGGGGCAGGCACACTCTTGAGTCTAAATTTTTGTTTTTCAACCCCAGCGCACATACAATAACCCTGATGAACATGCCCTAACCAATGTGCAGGCACACTAAGCTGGGTGCAGACACTATTTTGTATTGCACCTTCACTACAAAAAAAAACCTGTCAAACCAACGCATACACCCTAACCCAGGCACATGCGTTCCTCGGGCAAAAACATGTTTCGGTGGTGCAAGCATTCTCACCGAAATTTGATATTTTTTTAATATGTGGTGGCGCATAATATTTTGTGGTGGCACACATGCTTTTATGGTAGCACATGAACTTTTCTGGTGGCGCAAGCACTCTGTTTTTGAATACGATCTTGTTTTAATCTTCGGTGGCGCACATGCGTTTATGGTAGCGTAGGAAATTTTTTGATGGTACAAGCACTCTATCAAAATCTGAGAGTGTTTTAAAATTTGGTGGCGCACACGCTTTTCTTGTGGCACACACACCTTTTGGTGGTGCACACGCCTTTCTGGTGAGCACATGGCACATACACCTTTCTATTGGTGCGGTGTCTCTCGTGGGGAAGTGCACATGCGTAAAAGGGGACGCAGGCATCAAAAATATAATGAAGCAAACTTTGTGAGGGAACTTCATAAAGTTAGATACCTTTGGTATACCAACTTCTATCACAAAACTCCCAAAATGCCCCGAAGACCTCCAAAAATGCAAATTACTAAAAACTGTTAAAAAAGTGCAAAAATTGGATTTCTAGAATTTTTTGATTTTCTTGGTTTTCTAACTCTTGCAAGGTTCTAACAAGTGGTTTACAGGTTTCCTTTGCATTAGGTTTATTTATACTAACTTAATAAAAAACATTTGCATCTTTATTTGTGAAGGTTTGAAATGCGTATGCTCTTCCCTTGCGCCTTTCTAGGTGATCTTGGGAATTAGAAATGTTTCATCACTTTCTTCATACTTGAAAAATGGTTTAAATATCTTTTAAATTTAGGTAAAAGGAACTTATTTTCACATTGTACTTAGGAATTTTCCATTTATTACAAATTTGAGTGAGATACCTTGTTGCATATGCTCTTTCCTTGTGTCTTATGATGATCTGGGAAATCAAAAACAACATCTTATCTCCTTTATATGACGTTTTGGAAAATTACTAACCTTGGTATGTAGGACCAAAATCGCTTGTCAAAGAAAGGAGACATAAAAAAACACAAAACCCTCTAATACACGTGTTTCTTGATAGGTTGCCAAATGGTGTGCCACTTAAAACCACATTTAAGTTAAAAAGATTAAAAAACACCATATTCAAAACACTGTATTGTAAGTTTCGGAAAAGGGTATGTCCCTATCCGCTCAACTGGAACATAACCCCTTTGGCATAATGCCTTAAGTTACAACAATGGGGGTGGTTCTAGGAACCACAAAGTAGTCCATGCAAGAGTGAACCTTGTGGAAGAAACGGAAAGTTCTCCACACTACCTACTTGACTAGCGATTCCTTTGTGAGATAGTGTTACCGGTTCTCCGTATGGTGATCCCAGTAATAGTACACGTAGATGCACTAGTTTCCTAGTGTTCTTGAAGGGGGTAAAGTAAAGCCGAGATACTCCCAAGATAGTCGGGACTGTTTGGGTAAATCGTGCTCGCTTAAGACAACTTTGTAACACCTAGGACGAGAGAACCACCTAGGAGAATATACTTTGGCCAAGAGCCCACTTTGACCAATTCAAAATGGTGTTGATGTTGTGAGCCATCTTTTCATTATGAAACATGTGACGTGTTACTCTAGTTTAGTTTTTCACTTGCCTTAAGGCAAGGTGAAACTCTGCTAAAGTGAAGCCAACATTTTTCATCCCCATTTTGATCTAATTCCTTCACATTCTTTTGACACTTTGTTAATCAAAAGAAGGGTGACTACCTTTGTGTTATCAATCAATTGCTTCTGCCACTTTTTTTTCTGTTTACGCCCATCCATGTTTGCAGCTGGGTAGTTAAACGTTTAAAGTGTATGGAGGTGTATTTATTTCATTGGTAGCCTTTGTGATCTTGATACCCATGTCAGGATCATCATCATAGTTAGGATTGATTCATCATTTTATCTCCCTTTGACATGTTACCTCATTTGCATTGTCTCGACATAATTAAGATACTTATGTCATGTTTCTCATAAACATGATCTAAGTTTCTGCATTGTGGCATTACGCTACCCACATTTTAACACATCCTTAGTATACTTTGACTTAGTTTGATTTCAAACATTTTCCCAAATCTTGAAAGGTGTCGCTTACTTTGTTTGTGTCATTTCAATACCACTTTGACACTAATATCTCACTTCTCTGCGAAGCTTGATAGATGTGTCCAATTGGTGTGGTTACATGGCTTACATTTGTAAGCCTCACCCTTTAACATTTAGGTATTGTTGATTGTTGAACTTGTTGTGGTATTCTTTGATTGGGAATTGCATCTACCCTTTGTTAATATTTACACCTTGTTCATTTCGAGCTTGACGTAAATATTGACATTGTGTTGATCATTTTTGCATCAAACTATCACTTTGCACATGCATTTGCATAGGGTTTATTTCCTTGTTGATTGGATTTGTGTTTCACACTTGCATGATTGTTCCTTGTGATTATTCATTCAAAAACTTATTTTCTATGACAAGCCCTCTCAATATCATTGAGATTGCATCGTCACGATGTTTATTTTTCTTAGACCTTCTCTCGGAAAATCACACACACATTTCCATACTTACGAAATGTCTAGCTGGTTTTCCTTATGCTACCAAAGTTGACATGTCATTTCCTTTCCTTTGAAGGATTTCCATCACACTATCAAGATCTAGACATTTGTTCTTACAACAATGCTAAAAATGACTAACTAACGTGCGCCCCATACTTACAAAAATATTGAATCTAGGTTTAGCAATTCAAATCAAAAGATTCCCATTACAACTAAACCTTGTTTGGTTCTTCATGCTTTAGAGAGCCCATATAGGTAACTTGTTCCCCACATTCATCTCATAGTTGGTGGTATGATTTGGACACTTCGATCCAAATTATTATTCGTGTTCCCCCACTCTTCTTCTAATTCTAATCCAAACATTGCCTCTTCTTCTAATGATTCCAGTCCAAACATTTCCTCTTCTTCTAAGGATTCCAATCCAAACATTTCCTCTTGTTCTGAGGATTCCAATCCAAATATTGCCTCTGAATCTTCTGATGATTCAGATCCAAACTACTATTTGGATTCATGTAATTCGACTCCTAAGTCATCTAATGTGACTCCTATGTCATGGTCCTCCCTATCTTCGCAAGAACCTCTTCATCATACATTTAATATGACTCCTATGTTGTGGTCCTCCCTTTCTTCGCAGGACCCCTTTTATCAGTCACCTCAACGACGTATTCTTCCTTTGAAGATATGTGCAACTCCAAATCCCTCCAATCAAACATCTAATACAATTCTCAAATTGTGGTCCTCTCTTTCTTTATAGGACCCTTGTTATTATTCATCCGATGTGATTCTTGAATCATGGTCCTCCCCTTCTTCATAGGACCTTCCTCATCAATTACCCCCAATAAATCTTCCTTCTTTGAAGATTCATATGACTCAAATTCCTTCAATTCAAATGTCTAAATTGACCCATGCGTCACAATCTACAGACTTTAGAATTAATCCTACTAGTTTATAGATGATATACCATTGTATAGGTAGGTCAACACCACCTTCTTCTACTTCTAAGACATCTAGCTACACATCTTCTTTATCCCCTCCCATCATCTTCTTCTATTAATCACCATCAAACATCTTCGAATTCTTCCACATCAAGTGGACCTCTTTCTTTCAATCAAACCCTGGTGGTTGCTCAACAGCTCATACTAATTGATATCTTTCATAATGAAGAAATAATTAGGGAATTTATAGGGGCATATGAAGATATTCCTTTAGCAGATTATGAAAAAGGATTCTCTTTAGACTTTGATACGTTTGCATATTGTGAGGAAAAGGTTGATTCCTTTTATCAAGAAATGGAGGAAGAGCCTTAGATCATGCAACTTGATCCTCCTCTTAATCTTCCATCTTCCCATTCTTCATTATGTGATGAAACTCCTTGGTCTTGCATTGATCCATGGCCTATCTTCTCATCACCCAATAACTCTTTGTCTATCATAATTCCTCAATCACAATCTCTTATGGGGTCAACGCCAAGTATCCCTTCATCTTCATCTAGGTGTGGGTCACCTTCTAGTAGCCCTCCCTCTGCTATTTGTGGGACATTTTCAAGTAGTCCACTATCTTCTATTCTTGGGGCATGCCTAACTAGCCCCTTGTCTTCTAGGTATGAATCACCCCGGGTAGTCCATCATCTTCTATTCTTGGGCCACATCCTAGTATCCCTTCATCTTCTATCTATGGGTCACGTCCTAGTATCCCTTCTTCTTCTATTCTTGGGCCACATCCTAGTAGCCCTTCATCTTCTATCTATGGGTCACGTCCTAGTATCCCTTCTTCTTCTATTCTTAGGCCACATCCTAATATCCCTTCATCTTCTATCTATGGCTCACCTCCCGGTAGCCCATCTTCTTCAATCCTTGGACCGTATGCATTTCATCCATCACATTATTATTCTATCAAAGATTGTGGCAAGCCCACTGCCATTTCTCACATCAGTTCTAAACGTCCACGTTCACTTTCTTCTCCTTCTAAGGATCAAACAAGTCATGCATTAGCTTATAAGAAACCCAAACAGTTTCTTAATCAATCTTAGATCAAAACTACAAAGAGATCTATAGCTCCCAACAAATCAAATAATCTCAAAATTCTAAATCAAGCACGATTCAAGAACGCACAAGAACGCACACCAACGTAATCATCAAGTATGGAGCAAAGTGTGTAAACCTCTGGATGGGGAATTAAATCTCCCACATACAAAATCCATGTTTTAGAACAAATCAAAATCATTTATTGAGTGTGAACTCACCTTGATCATCAAGATTGGGGATAATATCACTCTAGATAAACAAATGTGCCTAGTCTCCTTATCAAGGAGATCGCAAACATTGTTGTTGGATCTTACCACACGAGTGACTTTGTTAGTCCCAACCTCTTTAAATTGTCAAAAATCTAAAAATAAAAAAACAATTCAATAATACAAAAACATTGATAAAACACAACAAATATCATAGGTACAAGGATCAAACATTACAATCGGTATTTGCGTACACATGGATGTTTGTTTCTTCCTTCCTTGTTATTCTTCTACAAGTATTTCTACCATTTTCATCCTTTCGGTGATATTTTAGTTAGCCTATTTGCATGCATTTTGTGACAATTATCTCTTTGGTATCTATTTGACCTTGGTCTTTTATCACCTTGTAAATTAAATAACGACCCACCTCTTAGAGATCCTATCACATTCAACATCTAATAAACTTTTTGCGAAGAACTTTTGGAAATATTTGTTAGCACTAGCCAATATCACCATCATAATCACTTCCACCTCCTTTCATCAAGCCATCAAAGGTTCTTAACCACTTGTCAAACAAGAGAGATGAAATAAGTTTTCACAAAGAAAAAGAATCAAAATCAATCAAAAATCAAAAGCTAAAAGCTAAGAGCAAAAGCAAATTTATATATAACTCTCTCTAAGGGTATTACAAATAATCTATATCAGGGTTATGAATGCATGACTGACAGGTAGAGCAATGTTGCGATTAGAATTAAATACATCTCCATCGAGGCTATGGCTGCTGGCTAGAAAGCGAGCAATGTATGACTATTCTTTCATCATCCATTCACAAAATCACCTATCAAAATAAATCATTCCTACAAATTGTCTAGTGTACCTTAACTTGTTGTCTATAAAATCTTCACATCAAGAGGTAATAAATTCCACGTGCACACAATGGATCTCTATGAGTAAACGAGGATTAGTATGTTACCAAGTGTCTTTTTTTGGACCTTGTTTAGACTCTTACTCTAGTCCATATCTCGTCTCACAATTTGTGCCTTTGGCTAGTCACTTCTTCATCACGAGGCTTCTAAGCTACATTCATATCATTCACATCATTCTTCTACTTCGTTTAGAACATCCATGCATATAAGATTAATTTTTTCCATGTTTTCGACACCTTTTCCCCTTTCACAAAAGTAAGCTTCTCCTTCCTTTCTATCATGTGCTTTTAGGACAACTTACGTTGGGGGCATCTGTTCTTCTTCTCAACACTTCATTGGTTTACGTTCACCATCATGTTGAACCTATCCATAATGGCCTTCGGTCTCACTTCTACCTGTGAAGAGTTTTCCTTTGGATACTCCCACCTAATCGTTGGGGCATTTTTGCATCTTCACCTTTCTCACACGCACATGGCCTTATGCCCTTGTACATCTCATCTATCGCTAGTGGCATCCATGCTTCCTCATCTTCCTGTACATATTTTCAAAAAAAATCCAAAATCATCAAAAACATTCAAATATGTTTGAAAAATCATCCAAAAAATTCAAATATGTTAGAAAAATCAAAACATTCAAATATGTTTAAGAAAAATTCTAAAAATCGAAAATCATCCTACAAAATGCTGCTCTTTGGTTCTCACCTCTTCATGTGCGCGACTCACGGATCATATTAATCTACTTCCATCAAAAAAGCTACGCTTCTTACTTCATCTATATTCGGGGCACAACGAGTTACCTTGTACTATTTCATAGTGCACATTACTTTTTCATCGGACCCAGTTTCCTCCCTTATTCCCCTCACATGTATCCTTGCTTAGGGCACCATCATCAACCCCCTTGTCATTAATTCACATAGGGCGTAATCAAGCTTGATAATAAAAATATTACATTATGTTTCTCTGTTAGTTTATCTTGTTTACTTTCTCATATTACATTGTATTTTGTATGTTGCAGGGAGTTAGGCATCTTTCACTTTCTCGTATTGCATTGCATTTTGTATGTTGCATGGAGTTGGTGTTTTCAGCAATGGACAATTTTTCATAGTATGGATTTTTATGTCATTCTACTTTTTTGTATGCTTATATTTTCATAAGGACCGACGACGTATCTCTTGTGGCGGTATGATTACATCAAAATTGTTCCAATAAATAGTGGCTAGAGGCTAAGCTCTTCTCTCCCTCCTCCATATCTCTTCTGCATCACTTTTCTCTCACCCCTAATCCTCATGTATTACCGCGGCATCCTTCCCCTTTCCATTCTTCTATCTATTTCTCACCTTTTCGATCATTGATCGTCTTCCTTCATCACTCCATCGAAACTCGAGGGGCATCTCTCCCTCCTACTAATTTTTCTTCTATCCTTTCAAAATTTCATCTGTCTACTATCTTTGAAGTGGCGTCACTTACGCCACCCCAAAGAGGGGCAAAGGTAGACACCCATAATTACGCCTAAGAAATTTAAATAATTAAATTGTGCTAATTATCTCCCTTATTGCAAATCGGTGACATATCATCAAAACGTGCTCGTATTCTCTCTTATCATCATTAATTAATTACACTACGCTAATTAATTAAGTTGCCTATGTAAAAATACCTAATTAATGACCTTTCATTAATAAATCACCCCTTCTATCTAGACTAATTAATTATTATTAATTAATTAGTTTTCCCTTTCATGTAACCAATAAATCAATATTTAATTAATATAATCCTTCTAATAGCTTAAATCATACTAATATTCCTCTAATTAACTTCTATAAGCTTACATCTACCTATTAGTTAATCACCTTTGATTAATGAAAGCCCCTCCCATAACTCCCATGTCTTGCTAAGCATAAATTAAACCCTTCTAAAGTAAGGTTACCTTTTATAAAACAACCTTATCAATTCCTAATCTTGTTTTACCTTTTATCCCACATACGAAAAGGATGAAGTGTTTCCTTTATCCATTGGGCTATATAAGGAGCCCTCCTTCTACCTTTATACCTACACCTAAACTTCTTGAGAAGACAAAAGCAAAGCATATAGCAAAATAGAATAAAAGCTTTCCTTTGTTTTCTTGACAGTTCACCACTTGAGAGTTAAGCCTCTTTTCTAGCAAAAGTGCTTAGGTCATATGGGAAGTGTCAAAAGGGTCTTGTAGCCCAACTTTGATAAGCCCCATTCTTAGGTTCTTGGAATATCATAGAGCAACCTATTTTATTATCATGGAGCTTACATAGGTTCATTCATTTATTTGTTGTTAATTAAGAGAATAGAGGATTTAGAAATTTAGCATGTAGTTTCAAAGATTTAAATATGATAAATGTTAGTGTCTAACCTTGCTTAATTATTATTCTTGATGGTGCTTTGTACATTGTTTTAAGATTTGTTAATTAGGGCTACTACGTGTTAGTCTCTATTTTTCATTAACTTAGCTTAAAGTAAAAACTATGCACAAAGTCACTACATTCAAGATAAAGTTTTGAACCACCATATTCAGCTCCAATATCTGCTTGAAAAATTCTTAGATCGCAAATACTATCACCAAGTCCCTTAGCAAAGAGAAATTCAAACTATTTTGGTGGTACATTTGTAAAAATAATGTGTGAAGGGGTGGACTGTTAGAAAAATAATTAAATAATATATTATTTTAAAAAATTCCTACATAGTTATTATCTAGGTTCTTCTTCTAGAACATGCCTTTCTATAAATTTCTCTTCTATCGACTCCCATTTATATTATATATCTTTCTTCTCTGTGTATATATTCCAATGTTTGTACTCATTCTCTTTATTTATAAATAAAACAATTTCTTTTGTGTCCGATTACTCGGCCTACCAGGTTTGTGGAAATAATTTCAACTCCCCACACTTGTCACAAACACCTTTTACACAAGCCATATGATGGTCCACATGATCATCATATATTGTACAAAGAATAGAAACTATGAATTCACTCACACATGTAGGGGGGATTTTCTAAACCATTTGATGCTTCTCGTAACTTTTTATACACTTGACAAAACATGGATTTTGAAATACAAAAATTAAATCCCATCTCATAAAACAAAATTTAATCAAATATCTAATAAGCCTATAAATAAAATCACACCTCAATATATGTGATATAATTTTTTTTGTACCTGATTGTGATAATCAAACTCAATGCGATAGGGGCAAAAACATGTTTCAAGGACTTTATCAATGCAAACATACCAAGGCTTAAAATTCTCAAATATTCATTTTCCAATCATAAGATCTGGATGTTCTTACGTAAATTTGACCTACATCTCATTTTGAGTTATTTCAAGCCAATGTTTTATATGTTCATAATAGTTATTGTGAGATATGTTTTGTTTTAAAACATCTCTCACGTTTGGAGAAGGATGAGTCCTCTAAGTCCATAAATCATAAACTATCTTTACAATATTATCCTCAATTTTATCATTACATGGATTTCTACACATTAGTTCCCAATTTTCTTACACGGTAGAATTATCTAATGTCTTCCTCATGTTTTCATACCTACTAACAAGATTTCTACAAACACCCAAGACCTTAGGATTAGCGAAAACATGAAAATTATTTGTTGTATCTTCACTTACAACTGCAATTAATATTGCTCTATGAGAAATACTCTTATCAATAAACCTATTTTTTGTACCCACTTAACTTATTCCTTTAGACATATTCGCAAAAAATTATTCTTCCATATGTTGTGAATTTTCCGTCCAAAATCCACACCCAATAATTCCAATGTTTCCTTCATATAAACATGATTCAAGAATTTAATCAACAAATGTGCTCTATCAACTATATTTAAATTAACAAATTCACCATATATTATCTCTACACTTTTTCTATTTTCTTTCTTGATAATGGTTCTTGTTGAGAAAATTCTTTTAATTTTTTGAAATCCATCTTCATCAAGTGTTTAAAATTTTTCTTGGGAAGTAATTTCATAACTTATTTGATCAAATCAGCATATTGTTACGCATCATGAGTTCATTCATAAACACAATTTGTAAAAAAAAATAGCATACAATGTTTTTTAATTATCAGTAAAAAAGGGTTAAGGGGACCCTACCACATATAAAGGATGGATATAACATCAAGAAAAAAAAAAAAAAATCATAAAACCAATAGATATCTTAAGCGTTTGACCCCTTCCCTAAGGATCTTTATTGTGTCTTAATGGGAGAGATAGCCTCTTTCTTCTTCCTACTCACAATAGTCCATTCCTCTTCAATATTTGGATTTAAATTTTCATTATGGATTGGAATCAATACTTCAATCTGTTTCTTGAGATTTTGGGACGCTTGTTAAAGCATTTGCATGGTTCTTTCTACCATCTTCCACTTTCTCCTTTTACGGATCAACCAAATTCTTAGATTTAGAGTCACGAATCATCATCTGAAGGATTAGTCATAACCAAATGTTTAGGATTAAAATACTTCCATCATGAGATTCTGATTTGATCATGTTTTCTTATCAAGTGACACTTTAAAGCTAGATGGCCAAGAGAAAAGTGATTTCTACACCTAAAGGGAAACCCTTCATAGACTAGATTTTATAGCCAAGTTCTATCCTCCACTTTGAGTTCAATAGCGGTAGGGAAATCTATAGAAGTATCCAAATCAACCAAGATTCTATCATACATAATCTTCTCAAAATCATCATTTATCCGATCAATAGCTAAACATTTCTCTAAACTATTACCAATAGTAGTTAAACAACTTTCCAACCGAAATTGGAGGGGTAGATACAGAAGATAAATCGATAGCGGCTTAACATGGAAGGTATCCGAGACCGGGTTAAACCAAAAAAACCATAGTTTCATCAATAACATGTGAGGTTCAAAATCCATAACTTTCCCAAAAATAAGATCCCTATCCACAAACTAAGCAAAATAAACAATGAAAAAAAATCGAGCACTAGGAAAATAATCTAGCCTACCTTCCATGAATAGATCCCATTAGTAAGTGCGAGAAAGTTGGTGGACAAAAAAGTGGACAAAAAAAATCAAAATTCATGTACCGCGATCGCGGTTTTAAAACCGTGATCGCGGACTATTTTCTATTGGTTTGGGAATTTCCAAACCTAAAACTACGATCATGGTTTACAAACCACGATCGCAGTCATTTGAGACAAAAATAACAAACCCATGAACCCCTCATTTTCCCCATTTTCCCCTGCAAACCATGATTTCTCCTCCACTGTTAGCACTCATTCTTTGAATACCCCCTACAAATTGCTCTTCATACTACGGATCACAAAATTTTCAATGATGGTGCGAAGACGAAGACGTAAGCCATTTATTTTGATCAAATTTCTTACATTTTAGGTTTTTTTTTAATTTTCATGGGTTTTTCAATTTTTTTTTACGTATAGAATTTCTTTATTTCTTAATTTTTAGGCAAGCTCGTAATCCTGCAAACCATCCAAATATTCCTCAAAACCCTCCAAACATTCCCAAAAAACCTCCTCCAAACTTAGATCCACCTCATGTGGCTCCTTCTATCCCCACGAAACCAACAAGAACACAAGTTGAGATTGTTGGAAGAATCAAATAAAATAAAATTGCCATTGAGAACCTTATTCCAAAAATAATACAAAATCATGCCACAAATTAAGTCTCACATGACTTTATCCAACACATTGCAAACATTGATTGGTGAAGGAGACTCCTAAACCAACCAAATAGATAATCGGAATACCTTTAGAGCTGATTATAGGCGGTGTTATGCCGATAAATTATCCCATGTGGCTGTAAAAGGAAAAAAATTTAAAAGACCCTATTTTTGCATTATTTATGGACCCGAGAACCAATGCCTCCCATGCGACTACTTGTAAATGGTTCCCGATCCATTGGTGTTTTTGGTATTTAAATTGGTTCTCCTTGGAAACTAAGTAGCATCACAAATTTAGCGAGACACTAAGAGACGAGAAAGATCATATTATGAGTTGTTTTATAGCCGGTGAGGGGATTCATCTGACTCTTTGTCACTCGGGCATCAGAGAAACAGATACCACCTTCATTAAGGATATGATCTATCCTCACTACTTTAGGTTGTGCCTGTCAACCAGGGTGAGAGGACCCATTTTGTAACCTCTATTGGTGAAGGAGAATGAAGATATCCTTCTTTGCACAAATTTGAAAGGAGACCCTGAGAAAATATGATCAATGCACCACAATTTAACTCTCACGAGTTGTCACTTCTAAATAATGGTGATATTTTCTAAACAAGGCTAAAGGTTACTAAAGACATTATGGGATCCTAATTGCTTCTGCATATTTTGGCAATAGAATTTATACATTTGTGGACATACATGGAAAACAGGGGTAGTTCAGGTAGGATTCATTGTTTTGAATAATTTTTGTGGGAGATTAAGTAGGATAAAATTGATTATGTTAGATCTTTGAGAACCTTCACAACATTTCAAAAACTAAATGATAGAATGCTTCAGAATAGATAAAATATTCCTTTAACCATAAGGTGTGGATCAATGGAGGCCCAGATTTACACGGTTTCACACAATCTCCAAGAATTTAACACAAAGTCTTGAGCTATAGACTCAATTAAACATTAAGAGACCCATGGTTCCTCACGCCTAAGATACACTCAAAGGCTTGTAGACAATCTTTATCAATAAATGAAAATAAAGTGATTTTTAAATTTTTTATCTCATTACGGGATGAAGGGTCTTGTCATAATGAAATTGTAAATGCCACTAAACTATCACAGGGATGATATCTTGTGTGATTTGGAGGGACGTTAACACAAGATTGCAATCGGAATGGGAAAAACTACGTGCAGACATTTTGAAATAAATTAGACACAAATTTTTCCAAGATTGACATAGATTAATTTGAAGTTGATTAGATTCATGAGCAGGGGAAAGTTTCTTTGAATAGTCTCAGAGCTTGTAAATGGTTGTAAACTCGCAACCAACTTAATGTGATTTAAATCTAAAACATAAGAAATTAACAGGTTTCACAGATTGGTCTCTCAGGAAGATGGGCTCTCTCAAATTTTCTCTTAAGAATTTAAAACCCAACCCTTTGCAAGAGTATTCTCATTGCATTTATACATTTCACTCACTCAATCATTCCAAATTTTCCCCCAACAAAGAAGAATATTTGAGGAACCTTTACTTCTTACAAGGTTGTCTTGGAAAGTGACGTTTAACAAATTTACACCTGTAGTTTCCGGTGGAAAAATCATGAACTGATCACATTTTCAGACTCTTGACTAGTGACTGGGATTCCATTCCACAACTTTTTGACAGATCCTTATAATCATTATTATCCGATTGTGTGAAATATACCCATTTTAATCATTTTCCTGGTGGTTGTGCATAGCTGGATCTCGACAGAAAACATTCTCATCCTCGAGGCAAAACCTTGAGAAATGAATGCCCCGCATGGACTCTTGCATTAGTGTCTCTAAAAATGAGTGTTTACATGAATGGATTATTTCATGTACCTACACTGTGTGGGTCTGATTTGCAACAAAAACAATGTGTATTCACACCTTATGGAGTCTTGCAATAGAAAAGGCGGAAAAATCAAAAGTAATGCACAGAAACCGTCAATTTTTCCCCTTCTCAACTTTAGATTAGAGTTTTCCACATTTTTCCTTGGTGCAACTGCAAAGGAGAAGTACATGGGAAAGTTTCCAAACAAGTGCGGGCCCAATAAAAATTTTCCAAACAAGTTCCACATGCCGTGGACCCAAGAAAATCGTCTTTGGGCCTTTGAAAAGTATTAGTATAAAAAGGAGCCAACGGAAGCCTCCACGTGTCTCACTAGCACACTTTTGATATGGTGCCAAAAAGCAGAGACCCAAAACAAGTGCGGGCTCACCACGTGTCTTAGTTCGGAAAGCTTGTTGAAAATTTTTAAGGATCAGCAGAAGGCATCATGTGTCTAGGGTCCAATACAATTTTCCTTGGTCGTTCAAAAGTCCAACCAAGGGAAAAGTGAGCAGAAGCTTCCACGTGTTCCCATGGCGCTCTTTCAAAAATAAAATGTAAGGGCATGTTTCCAAATAGGCGTGGGCCCTCCTAGGCCTTAGAAAATTGCTTGAAAAGTTTAAGTACAAAGAGGATCCATTAGAAGCTTCAACATATCTCCCCGGCATAATTTTGATATGGTTTCCAAAAGCGGAGACCCTAAACAAGTGCGGACTCACCATGTGTCTCCTTGGCACAACTGTTAAGGTAGGTAGATCCTCAAATGAGTGCCAACCCTCCACATGTCCATGGTCTAACCAAACTGCATTGGTTGCATGAAAAATGTTTAATTCTCGTAAATGGTAGTGGAAACCTCCACGTGTCTCCTTGGCACAACTCCAAAGGTCAAACCAAAAGGTGACTTTTCATATGAGTGTTGGCCCTCCACATGGACAAGGTTTGAGTTGAAGTGGGCCTTAGAGTTTTAAATTTCCCTATTGAGCCGCATCCAATCAGAAAGGACCATGTTTCCATAGATGCTTGAGATATAAATTGATGGGGAAAACACAACATGACTATGGAAAAATTGAAGGAAGGGAGAAAACCTAAAATTACACCCAAGTTACATATTCTTTCACATGGATAGAGGAACGGAAAATAAATTCTATACTTAATGTGATCCTCGACCAAAGGAGAGGACTGATCATGGCAATCAAATGAAGGATAGAGCTTTCATGTATCAACATGGGGAGATAGAAAAGGCAGACGAGTCCACAAACTAAAGAATTTCAAGGACAAACAGGGTGAGATCAAATTGAGCACCAACATCGGCTCCGACTCGGGGATGGGAACTCCCTGTGAGTGCCATAAGAATAAATAGCATACCAAGTGTCAAAAATAAACCATTAGGTAATGGAGTCAAAGAACAAGCTTATAGAGCAGAACAATAATAACCAACTCCCCCAAGGACAAATCGGGAAACCAAACAAATGGCCGCCAAGTCTTGGGATGAAAAAAAAAAGATAAACATGAAAGAAAAACAAAAACAAAAGACTATACACTATACACTATACAATGGTGAGCACCCTCATTCGGATAAAACAATCAAGGAAAATTTTCAAGTGCATGTCATTCTTGATATGACCATGCTAGGCGATTCCGATTTATCTTTAACAACTTTTGGTCAAATGGTCATTTTCTTTTCCATCCAAGTTGCTATCTTACCATATTTTTCGGCTTATCCTTTCTGCATGTGTCAAGTTTTTAACATCTCTCAAGGCTACATCAAACATTAGAGTCTCGGAAAATCAACCTACTCATGATACTTACATTGATCAATTTCATACTCCTTGAAAACAACATAGATCACAGAGTTATCAATATCAATATCTACATGCATTACTTCATAAGAAGTATTTTTGAGGTCCTCAATGAGATATAACATTTTCTTTTCATAGAGGTAACTTCACAAGGTTTCCCTCAATTGGTATGGTGGCATAAGACATGTCCATTTGCACACTTCCACCCACACTAGTAGCCCATTTTCTTGATAATAGCATTCCCCATTTTGTAGGAAATCAACAATAACAATATCCAGCTTTCAAGTTCTTTCTGGGTAGGCTGCAAGTTGCACTATCAAACCCTTGACACATCCAACCACTAGCACCTCTCTGGAATCCATGGCAGTGCACTTCCCATAAGCTACTATTACTTTGAGATCCAACTCATTCATGACCTCAAGAGGCATAACATTGTGTGATGCTCCAGAATCAAACATACAGTTGTGTAACAACTTATCTTTAATAATCAGAGTAGTGAAAAATGGATCCACCTTCACCGAGACTCAACCAAGTATGTTCCCAAATATACTTGGGTGACTCACGTAGTTCTTCTAGTACTTGGGGTTTTTCCAACTTTGCAATGGCATGAGGAACCTCTACAATGTTTACATTTTTATGTTGGGTGACCTTTTCTTCTCTAAATCCCAAATATTCAAATGCTCTATTCCTATGCTCGGGTATTCTAAGCAATTCAACCATAGGAACAAAAATCTTGATCTCACTCAAGATTTTGGCTATTTTGTAAGGAACATATTTGGGTAATGCGGTGTTAGGAGGAAGGTTTACAAATTCATCGATGGCATGGGATTTCTCACTTTGTCTAAGTATGTGGAGGAACACAAGTTTTGTTTGGGTTATAAATCCTTTGTCAGATGCATCTTTATTAGGGGCTTCTTTAGGGATGCTAGTAATCACTAGAAATTTTGGTTTGGCCTAAATCCCTGCCCCTTTGACAACTTTTCTTACGGTATTATACTTTTTTCATGGCAAACTCCGCATTCATTAATAATTTACTATCCTCCTTAGAAGGGATTCCTCCATCATCATTTTTAATCATTAATGCCCTTAAGTACTCGAAATCATTATTAGGTAATTCAAAATATTGCACCATATCAATTTCATAAGTACAAGTGGGAGGAAGAGGTAATACTCGGTGAATGCAATCCCAGAAATCTTTAACTATTCTCGCACTCACAAGTCATTTCGAGTTGAGGTTACTCCTTCTGTGAACTTGTAAAGGAATCCATCATGCATGCATCATCATCTATCTCATCATAATTAGTTTCTTCCTCAACTCTCCTGTCAAAAAACATGGATAATGTGGCAAGAAATATCTATCACACCACTCAATTTAATGAGCTTCATCGATGACAAAGCAACTCTAAGCGAGCTAAATGATTAGGTACCAATTTATTTTCTTTGGGTTGGGGTTGTCTATTTCCTGATCCCACGAGTCCTTTTCCTCTGTCATTAGATCTTTGATCACCCCTAGGATTATTTGCAAATCTTTCTTGACCTTTTTATTTATAATGACCTTGGGAACCTTGTCCAATCCCCTTCTCTTCTCTAGCTAGTTTATAGGATACAACCTCCTCCAGATACACAACTTTACTTGACTGAGGCTTCTCTGGATTGATTAGCTTGATGCCTTCTCTCTTAGGAGGTTTACCAATTTCCTTGATGTTATTTTCAATCTGCAAAGCCATGGTGAAGGCATGCCTCAATGTTGCTTTGGGATCATATCCCTCAAATAATAGGAAGCCTTCTAATCAAAAGCATCAAATTATTTTACTAAAAAAGAAACATCACTTGGCCTCGGGATCACGGGTAGTCTATTCAAGGTCTTATTGAACCTTGTAATTACGTCATAAAAAGACTCATTAGGATTCTTTCCTATATTTTCAAAATTATAAGAAAATAAGCCTAGGGTTTGTTTTATCTCCATATTGCAATCTAAAAGAATTCTTCATTTCTATCCATGAATCAATGGATCTTTACGCAAAGATTTATACCATTCCCATGCATCCTCCTCTAGAGTATGAATAAAAAACTTTATGTACACATCCTCATATTCAATCTCAAATTCTTCCATCATATTGACAAAAAGCTTTAAGTGCTAATCACCAGTAATAGAATTATTTCCTTGAAATTTAGGCAATCTATTTCTAACATCTTGGGGCACAACATTTGGATATCCAACCATACCTATGAAATCTATAGGACCAAAAGTATTCACAAAAAATAGAGTTCTGGGTGGGGGGCTGGGCTATATTGTTTTGGGAGGTAATCTTACAAGAGAAACAACATGATGAGGAGTGAGGGGTTTGTGGAGCACGAGAACGTAATTTTCGAATGAATGTTCTCTAAAAACTCTATTTCTTGTAAGATTCTATCAGCTTTGGAGAACACGGGGACATAATGAGAGACAAAATACAAAAGAAGGACGCTCTCCGGTTGGAGAATTCAAATATACAAAAATACTACCTAATTCAGAAGCACTTGAGGAAGTATGGAAATCTTCAATGATAGGATAATCAATTTCCACAATTGATAAATCTTTTCTTGATTTATGATCTCCAATAACTTTCCGATTCTTTTTCCTTTAGAATTTTTCTTTCCTAGCTCTGGAAACAACCTTTTAGTGGGTCTTTAACGAAGAAATATCTTCTTCCTTCAAGCTTTATAGAGATTATTGAGAATTTTTAATATACAGAGTTTAAGACACTAGCATTTATCAAAAATTAATTCAACATGGAGTCGCCACTAAGGTTTTCACCTTAGTTGTGCAAATGCACTAACATTGGTCTATCAATTTTTTTCAACACTAAATTCACGCAAAGCTTCAGAGATCTGACCTTCCTTTACACATATTTAACATTAATGATGTAAAATTAGTGTAAAAACCAACAAAAACATGAAATATTACACGCAAAACTTGTAACTTTGCTCGATTCTTACAAATCTGGACATAGGATGACATTTCAAAAATGTATTTGCACTTTAAAGTGTATAAGAAGCATTTACCAAGTTCTATATGCATTGTTGAAGGTGTTAAAACTTTGCACACACCTTCGGGTCCCCTGAATGTCACCATTCAGTGCTATTTTCACACAAATAAATCTTGGAGCTCAAATAATCCCCGACAATGAAAATTAGTTCCCTGGAAGTGGTGCCATTCTGGTGTTTGTATCCAAATTGATTCTCCCTAGGAAACTGATCAACATCAAACATTTATCAAGACACTGAGAGACCAACAGATCATATTATGAGTCATTTATTAGCCGGGAGGGGATTCATCGACTCTTTGTCACTCGGGCATTGGAGAAATGGATAACGACTTTATTAAGGATATGATCTAGCCTCACTAATTTAGGTTGTGACTATCAACCAAGGTGAGAGGACTCATTTGTAACCTCTGTTGGTGAAAGAGAAAGAAGATATCCTTCTTTACACAAATTTGAAAGGATACCACAGAAAATATGATCAATGCACCACAATTTAACTCTCACGAGTTGTCACTTCTAAATAATGGTGATATTTTATAAACAAGGCTAAAGGTTATGAAAGACATTATGAGATCCTAATTTCTTCTACACATTTTTGTAGTAGAATCTATGCATTTGTGGACATACAAGGAAAACAGGTGTAGTTCGGGTAGGATTAATTATTTTGAATAATTTTTGTGGGAAATAAGTAGGATAAAATTGATTATGCCGGATCTTTGAGAACCTTCACAACATTTGGAAAACTAAATGACATAATGCTTCGAATAGCTAAAACATTCTATCAACCCTAAGGTGTGCATCAATGGAGTCCCATTTTGCACGGTTTCACACAATATTCAAGAATTTAACACGAAGGCTCGAGATAAAGACTTAATTAAAAATTTATAGACCTCTCGGTTCCTCACACCTAAGATACACTCAAAGGCTTGCAAACAATCTTTATCAACAAATGACAATAAATTGATTTTAAATTGTTTATCTCATTCTAGGATGAAGGCTCTTCTCGTAATTAAATTGCAAATGCCATTAAACTATCATAGGGATGAGATCATGTGTGATTTAGAGGGACTTTAACACAAGATTGCAATGGTAACTGGAAAAACTACTTGCAGACATTACGAAATAAAGCGATATAAATTTGTCCCAGATTGACACAAATTAATTCAATGTTGATTAGATTCATCATCAGGGGAATGTTTCTTTGAATAGTATCAGATATTTTCAATGGAGGTACACTCGCAACCAACTTGACATGATTGAAATCTAAAACATAGTAAATTAACAGGTTTCTCAGATTGGTCTCTCAAGAAGATGGGCTCTCTCAAATTTTCTCTTAAGAATTCAACCCCGAACCTTTGTAAGAGTATTCTCATTGCATTTATACATTTCAATCACTCACTCATCCCAAATTTTCCCCCTTAAAAGAAGAATATTCAAGGAACATTTTATTCTTCCATAGTTGTCTCGAAAAGTGACATTTTACAAATTTATACACACAACTACTAGGTGGACAAATCACGAGCTTATCACATTTCTTAGACCCTAAACTAATGACTAGGATGCCATGCCAAAACTTTTTGAAAATGATTCTAATCATTATTATTCTATCATGTGAAAAATCCCGTTTTAATCATTTTCCGGTGGCTCTACATAGCTGGATCTGATAGGAAAACCTTTTCACCCTTGAGGCAACACCTTGAGAAATGAATGCCCCCATATGGGCCTTTGCATTCATGTGTCTGAAAAATGAGTGTCCGTGCATGGATTATTCCATGTACTTGCATTGTGAGTCTAATTTACAAGAAAAACAATGCATATTCATACCTTCTGGAGTCTTGGAACAAAAAAGGAAACAAAATAAAAAACAATGCACAACAATCATCAATTCTGCCCTTTTAAACTTTAGATTAGAGCCATCCACATGTTTCCTTAGGAAAACTACAATGGAGAAGTACAAGGGCAAGTTTCCAAACAAGCGTGGGCCTTCCACATGCCCTAGGCCCAAGAAAATCACCTTTTAGCCTTTGAAAAGTCTCAGTATAAAAAGGAGTCAACAAAAGCCTCCACGTGTCTCACTAGCGCACTTTTTATATGGTTCCCAAAATAGAGACCCCAAACAAGCATGGGATCACCACGTGTCTCATTCCAACAGATTTTTTGCAAAATTTTAAGGATCAATAGAAGGCGCCATGTGTCTAGGGTTTGAGATAGTTTTCCTTGGCCGTTGAAAATTCTAAGCAAGAGCAGAGTGAGCAAAAGCTTCCACATTTCCCCACGGTGATCTTTCAAAAATAAAATGGAGGGCCAGGTTCCCAAATAGGTGTAGGCCCTCCACATGTCCCTGGCCTTAGAAAATTTCTTGAAAATTTTAAGTACAAAGAGGAGTCTGGGGAATCCTCTACGTGTCCCCCTGATGCAATTTTGAGATGGTGCCCAAAAGCGAAGACCCTGAACAAGCACGGGATCACCACATGTCTCTTTGGTGCAACTGCTAAGGTAGGACACTGAGGTGGATCCTCAAATGAGTGCCGACCCTCCAAGTGTCCATAGTCGACCAAGTGACACCGGCCGCATGAAAAATGTCTAATTCTAGGAAATGGCAGCGGAAACCTCCACATGTCTCCATGGCGCAACTCTAAAGGTCAAACCAAGAAGCAAATTTTTAGATGAGTGCCAACCCTCCATGTGGACAAGATTTGAGTTGAAGTGGGCCTTAGATTTTTAAAGTTACCCGCCGAGCCGCATCCAATCGAGAAGGTCCATGTTTCCATAGATGCTTTGAGATGTAAATTGATGGGGAAAACACAATGTGACTATGGAAAAATGGAAGGAAGGGAAAAAAACCCAAAATTACGCCCAAGTTACAAATTCTTTCACATGAAAAAAGGAATGGAAAATTTTTTTTGGACTTAATGCGATCCTCAACCAAAGGAAAGTACTAATCATGGAAACCAAATGAAGGATGGAGCTTTCACGCATCAACATGGGGAGATACAAAAGACGATAGAGTCTCAGAATTGAAGAATTTCAAAGACAAACGGGGCAAGATCAAATTGAGCACCAATAGGTGCCATGATGACAAAACCAAGAACAATTTTTGGGACGGATGGTGGATTGTTTTTTATTATCCACCATGCAACAAAATGAGTTTATTCTCTATTTTTTGATGAAAATATATTGCAAGTTCATGATTAATGAGGTCCCAAATTATTTTGACTTTTCCGAGTCTTATGGGAAAGGAGTTGGCTCTACACAAAGTAGATCAGGTGCTTACATTGGTAAATCTAGGACCCCCATGCCTCAAAACCCCACTCCCTTGATTATCCCTCCTATAACGAAGGAGGTTGTGGAGATTGACACACTACATTCATTGAGGGAGCTCACTAACACTCTAACCCATCATAGTGGCGGATTGCATCTACTTATGTTGGTGGAGGTGTCATTTCTAGCACATCACACCACTTTGTGGATCATGTGGTGTGGTATACATCTTGGTGAGACATCATTTGTTGGATCACATGATTTCTTTTCTCTAAATGAGATGAAGCAGATGTTTTGGGCTAGTGCGCAAATGATCTTGGTCTTTCACTAGTAAATGTCAAATAAATATTATATATATAGATATATAGAATACTTTATTTCATTTGAGATTTTAATATATATGTAAAAACTAATATTATTTTGATTTTAAACAACAAGAGCTGATGAAGGACATGTCTATCATCGACATGCTAGCTACTACAATTGAGTGTGTTATAGGCGTAAGTTTCAAGTTAGTTACATTTCAAATTTCATTTGATTGCACTTTTATTATTAAATACATATTTTTAATTTTCATGTATAGCGTTTCACATGTACATGTACATATTAATATGTTTTTCTTTTATACGGAGGATCCCGGTGGATCATCGTCTAATTTGGGAACCGAGACTATTAACTCACCTCACGTGACTTCTACGCAAGTTAGATTATTATTACATATTGTATTCACCAATATGATGTAGTCACAAGTTTATAATCTCACTCAACTAATCATTTATCAAGATGTTTATAACTTCACCTCTTGTTTACTTTGAAATGAGGAGAGAAAACAATATTTCTAATGTGTTTAACTTGTCTTAAAATACAAGAATCTAGAGTAACCACCACTTAAAGGGTCTGTTGAATCGTCATACCCTCTTTCTCACTCTAAAAACACTAAATTATCCCAACTTGATGAAAAATAATCAAGAATTTAACCTTTACTATTTTCCCAATATTTCCATTCAATCCCTCAAGAAAATGCATTTTGGTTCAATGATGACCGAGAAAAATGAAACCATCCAAAGTAAGCTAGTAATATATTTGCTAGTGCAAAATCACAACACTCCTAAATGTCTGTAGCTCGATGGGTTGAAAATCTCGGTGTGCTTGCATCACATGGAACATCTCTCAAAGTTTGGTAAATTGAAATTGAGAGAGCTCTCCATATGAAGGCCGAGTTCTATTCCTCTATCTAGGTGCACACATAAAATTTTCAGAGGAACTATTCTAAAATATATTCTAACTTACCAAGGATATAGGGTTAAGAAGATGCAAGAAATTAAACCTAAAATAATAGAGGTGATACTCTAAAGTAATGTTGAACACCGTATTTTCTATCAAACACCGAGCATTAAAATGTAATACAACCACCGAGGCACAAATAACCAATATTGCAATGAAAATCAAATGAAGGAAATGAACATAAGAGATGGTTGAAATCATCCACAAACATGTATTATTGCTTCACAAATTGATACAGAACATTACAATGGCTAAGAGGCAAAAACTTGCATTACATTCTTAATAGAAGGTTTGAACTCCATGAATTTGTCTGTAGACATGAGAAGAAGGAGAGTGAAAAACAAAAATTTTCAAGCCTTTACAATGAGCCAAGCTCTTACCTTTATAGATGAAGCAAAGAGAGAAGAAGAAAAGGAGGTGGGAAATCTGATTTGGAAGCTCAACATACCGAGTCATCAATGCCCCCGAAAATATACCTACAATATGTCCAATCTACCTCTCTATGTTTGTTTGGCATGTTGAAGAAGGAAGAATGGCGGATCAAATCAAATATGATTTGGTTATTGAAGCAATCAAATCATACATTAATGGCATGAAATAAATTTTCCTATTTTTCATAGACCTGACCTTGTCAAAATTAAATTTTTAGGCTTCCATGGCATAGAGGAAGTCGAGACCTTTCCAACGGTACCAAATTTGATGAATTCCAAGCACTGGATTGAAAGTTAAGCCCCTTTGAATATTTGAATTGAATCCATACAAAAATGGTGAAAAAACAAATTTTGCAAAACGGATCTGCAGGCCTAAAATTCACTTTACACCTTTTGCAAAAAAACATAAAATTCACAAAACCCCCTACAGCTTCGTAGGCCCAAAATTAAATTTTTCCAATAAGCGCCCGCAAGTCCGCAACATTCTCATTTTCTATTTGTCATCCATAGGCCCGCGCTGCATTTTCCACTTAGTAAAATAAATCCTTCCCGGGCTTGCACACTTTCTGCAACTATAACTTCTTCCTTTTGTGAAAAATGAAAAATACCAAAATATCTCCCACCATTCGATCAATCCGTAATCTTCCCCTTTAGCGAAAAGTCTTCCCTAGGCCCGTCGACTCACTTTTGGCAAAAACTACTTCCAAGCCCACCTTCCTACTTTGACATGATACATGGCCATGTGGTCCTTTTGTTTTGTGGGGTCATATGTCTGACCCTGGACATGTGGAGGCTCAATGCACATTTGGGACCTGCCCCCAAATTTTACCTTTGAATTTGTGTGGATGAGGCATGTGGCGAGCCGGCACATGTTTGGGGACCACCTTCGGATTTTAACTTTGAAGATGTGTCGAGATGATGTGTGGAGGCTTTCGTCGGCCCTTCTTTATTTACTTGATTCAATGGACGATTCAACCTTTTAGACCCTTATTGACTCTAAGTACATGGTGAGCCTACACTAATTTGGGAACCTGCTCTATATTTCACCTCTAAAGTTGTGCCGAGTTGACACGTGGTTCTTTCCGCTGGCCTTAGAATTTTCAACGGCCAATTCGACCTTTTGAGGCTCGACCACGTGGCAGGTTGGCACTCATTTGGGGACTTCGTTTTGGGTTACACCTTTGAATTTGTGCCACTGAGGCATGTGGAGGTTTCCTCTAACCCTTCTATACTTAGCCGATTTGGGCTTGCTCCTCTTCCTCCATTTTTTGGCTTCTAGACACCCTGCGAGCATGCGCTTGTTGGGGTCTCCATTTTGGATTCTACCTTTAAAGTTACACCGATCGACGTTTGGATCCTTCTGCAGCCCTTCTTTACTTATCCGATTTAGGCCCGCTACCCATTTGACTTCTTTTTTACTCTAACCATGTGGCGAACCCATGTTCATTTGGAGACTGACCCTTAGGTCACCTTGCCCTTGAAGTTGTGTCATTGAGACACGTGGCACCTTTGAGGGTCTTCAACTTTTCAATTGCTGATTCTATCTCATTTTCAGACCTGGGACATGTGGAAGCTTCGCACTCATTAGGGGGACCGCCCTTGACTTCGACCCTTGAAGGTGCATCGTTGAGACACGTGGAGGCTCTTGGAGTTGATCTTGGATACTTCACCAATTTGGGCCCACTCCTCTTTCTTTGTTTTTTTGTTGGGTCCCTTCTACTTATTTAGGAATGACTATGTTGGGTTCTAGACTCATTTGATGTTGTTTGATCCTCCATTGTCGAGCCTGCTCCTCCATTGTAGAGCCCACCGGGCGCTCGGATTTTGGATTGGTTATCAGATTTGAAATGTGGGCTCACAAGTCTTAACCGCCCCTTAGATTTTCTTCGGTGTAGGGTCGTTTTTGATAAATTTTTCTGGGAGCACAAAATTGGGATAATAATATTTATTTATATGTCACTATGGCCAAGATGTATGCAAACACTCAAGATCATTATCTTTATATTGTTCTCTCTAACTCTCTTTTGCAATCTTGCTCAATACCCTTGACTAGGCATGCTTTTATAGTATGTCAAGCATACAATTTATTTTAGGAAGTTTCAACATGAAAGGGTGGTCATTTCAGTTCCCATTAACTTGTTTTAGTTGATTCTAAATTTGAGTGAAGCAATTAATTCCCAAATCACGAGCGCCTTTGTAATTCAATATTCACATATAGGCCTCCCTAGATTCTACACATAGTCTACGTAAACTAGAAAGGATATCATTACAATCCCTTAGTAGACAATCAAAATTCCTTCAAATCCTTAAATTAAACCCTCTCTCAATTTTCTCTTTAAAATATCGACAAAAAAATATATGTTTTCATGTTCAAATTATCAAACCTTGTGTATCTTTCTCTTTGTATCCTATAGCCCAATTTGATTACTAATATGCACTACACTTTCTCAGAGGCTGATTGAACCCTCAAACTTCGGGAAAAGGAATTAGGGATGGCTCATGATTGAAAATTACAAATTCAGAGTGCTAAGTCCTAGTTTCAATCACTTCATTCCCTTTGAATTCCAAACCCTTCTCCCTAATGCTCTAACATGACTATAGATTTCATCATTAGTTATGATACCTTTTTTAAGTCTTTCAATGGCTCTCAAGTTTCCTTGAATTCAAAATTAGGGATTTTGAATATTTATTTTATTAATTCTCGAGGTTTGGTTATCACTTTCATGTTTATCTTAACCTAGGAAGGTATTTAGATCTCAATACTTTTAGACACCTTTAATTTACACCTAGGAATAGATCTTACAATTTTCAGTTGTTATCTCCTTGTAAAAATTAAGAAAAATCTATTGAACTACGAGTTCTTGTATATTGTCACAAATCCTAAATAAATACTCACTCACTTAATAATAAAATTCATCATTACATGTATACAAAGGATTACAACATTTCCATAGTGTATTTGTCACTATTACAAACCTTTATCAGATAATTTCACAATTCTAACCTATATTATGAGCCACAATCACAAAAATATGCAATGTCACTATTGCACCATTAATGGAAAACCCAAACTTCTCAATTCCTTGGAGCTCCCAAATTCTCGTTGTTGATGATGATTCAAATGATGGAGTTAGAAAATTACATTAAGGCTTATATATTCCTTCTCAAGATACATCTCAATCTATTCTTGGTCCATTACCCTTCTCATTACATAACTAGTCTCTTTATTAGTTCATTAAGGACCTAGTCTAGCCTAACAGTAACAACTTAGGACCTAGGCCTCATTAAGTCTCCTAAATTTCAGCAAGGCTTATGATAAATAAAAAACATCAATTATACTCCAATATTACAATAATATGTCCAACACAAGTCAAAACTACCTCCAAGGTTCAACATTTCTATTTGGAGGTAAATTGACAATTTCAAACTTATCAAGGTCTTGAACTAAATTGTCTTACATTTAGACCCTAAATGACCCGTAGACACTCTTGAAAGCCATAATTTATGAAATCATCCATATATACAATTTGAGAGTTGATGAATATCAATAGGAATAATTATCCTTCTTAATTTATCATAAGGTGTTTAGACTATTGGTTCGATCATACACTTGCAATCTTACATAACTCTCTATTTTAGGCCTTAAATTTCTACTAGTCCTCTTCTCATGCTAATACTCATTGTTATAATTTTCAATTAATGTTGATCTACATGTTTTTGTACAACTTATGAATTCCAAAGAGACTCCTCCCTATATAAAGACTATGGATGTTGTTGTAGATGCTTCCATAGAGTCATGTAGATCTACTAACTCGAGTACAATTTTTCAAATTTATTAAATTTTGGAGGAATGTTTTCTTACTACTTATCTACAATATCAAATTCTACATGAAATATTTAATTTGAACTATTTATTTATATGTATCCTACCCCTCATGAGTCTACCATTGATCCAGTTGCACATCGATGACAAATTGATAGAGATTATGAGATTGCGGTAAGATTTCACATGCATTATAAATTCTAAGTTTCTAAATTTTGAATGTATTTAAAAATTTGGGTGAACTAATTTTTTTTTGTTTATGAATGTGAAGGCTAGGTTGCAGGCCAACTTAGATACACCTAGGACCACACGGATGAAATCCTTAGTGGCATCTCCCTCCACTCCACGGAGTTGTGAATATGCTTCTTCTAGCGAGGAGAAGAGAGGGAAGATGTTTCATGATTAGATTCATGTGACCCATATTTAGATATATATGCCATTTGGTCCTAGTTCATGATTCTTCGATCTATGTATATAGCCTTATTCGACCGCATGTGGTCCTATATGTATGGCACACTTAGTTCGATATGTATTATTCTTATATTTTCATAGACATGTGACACACTCGGTTTGATACATTATATCTATGTTTGTTTTCCTAATGATATTACTTCTATGTTTGATTTGATTTGATGGCCTCGATTATGTGACCATCATCCATATGATATATGATGTTATGTTATTCTTATGATATATGATATATGATATATGATGTTATGTTATTGAATGGTTTTGAAAGTTCTTGGAGTGCAAGACCATTTTTTTCAAGAGATTTAAGTGTGGACTTATATAAATTTTCTTATTTTAAGCATGTGGTTAACACACTCCAAAGTGGGACACAATGTACACAATAAAAATGGTCTTGACGGATTTATTACAAGTCATTTTATATGTTTTTAGTGTACTTACAATTTATTTTTCTAGTATTAGTCCAAATTAAGTGTTATTGATGTGTGTAACAATAAGGTCCTAATTTGAATTCACTTATTTAAAAAAATCATAAAAATTGTAGTTTAGTTAGCACAAGATATGTAGAAATATTTTTAACATTCTATTATGTAATTACATGCTTTAAAAAGAGATCAAACAATCATTAGAGTATTTACATGGTAATGTATTTACCTTATTGCAATCTCATTAATGTTATCCGAGTAGTGAGAAATCATGCCCTAGGATGTCGTTGGAGAAAACTACTACCCCCAACACGTCGAATGGGGGTATATGATTTTGGGTGCTTTGTAGGGCTCTAGGGACGCCCGGTTTGGAGTCAGACCAGTCGATCTAGAGCTAAGAACCCCTTCCCTATTCATCCCAATTCACATTTTCAACGGAAACTTTTGAAGAACATAACTTGGTGCTTGATCATCGAAATTAAGAACTGTATAAACCAAAACTTGAGTGAAGGAGGCCTCTAGTCACACCCAAGAATTCAAGTTTGTGGTATTCCTTGAGCCTTCGTGGTATAATTATTTGCAAACTATCTTTTCTAGGCAATCCTAGGAAATGAACGGAGCCGAGTAGTGAGAAGTCACGCCTCGAGATATCATGGCACCAAACCGATGATGCCAACACATCCTAATGGTAAGGTAAATTCTATAGGATGTATTTTTTCGGTGCGAGACGATGTCATTGCTTAGGGAAACTTCATTTGGGCGTAGTCCCTTAAGAGGCCTCGAGACCAAAAACCGTACAACTTCAACGGGTGATTACTTAGATTCTGTGGCAACTAGAGATGTCTCATTAGATCCTATAATGCAACATAGGAACATATACAATATCTTGTCTCTATTTTTTCCATCTCTAATGGGTGCTCTCGCTGCCCTATTGTTTGCAAACATGTGAAATAGTGCGGTTTGAGCTAGTAAAGGTTGTCACAAACACTATATTATGCAAACAGTTGGTCATCACACCAAATCGACTACACAAACACATCCAAGTGGCTGGGTCAATGATAGATGAGGTATCATTATGATGTGGGACAATATCATTTCTTCTAGGTTACTTCATTCGGGCATAGTCCCTTAAGAGCCCCGAGAACACAAAAACATAAAAATTTGACGAGTGATTACTAGGTCTTTATGGTACAAATAGACATCTCGTTAGATCCTATACCTTAGCTTAGGGACCCTATACAATATCCTATATCATTTTTTTCCATATCCAATCGGTGCTCTTGCTGTCCTATTATTTGCAAACATGTGAAATAGTGTAGTTTGAGCCGAGTGTAAGACTGCCAAACGGTATATTTTACAAACGATGTGTCATGGCACCAAACCAACTGCCTAAAAACATCCAAGTGGAAAGGAAAAAGATAGAGGAGGAAAATTTTTTGCGCACAAAAATATCTTTGATTCCAACCTAATTCATTCAAGCGTTGTCCCTTAAGAGCCTTAAGTCCAAAAAAACATACAACTTCGATGGGTGATTACTCGGTCTCTCTGGCACCTAAATATGTCTCGCGGATCCTACACATCGATGTAGTGACCCTCTACAATATATTTTCTTATTTTTTTGTCTTCAATGGGTACTCTTGCTGCCCTATTATCTAGAAATGCATGAAATAGTGTAGTTTAGGCTAGTGTAAGGCTCTCAAACGCTATATTTTTAAAATGGTGGGTTATGGCACAAAACAAACTACTCCAACATGTCCGAGTGGCCGATTAAACAATAGAGGAGGTGTGTTTTTGTGTGGTACAATTTTTTTGCTTCGGATACTTCATTCGGCTTTTTCCCTTAAGAGTCCTAAGAGAAACAAAATCGTACAACTTCGATAGGTGATTACTCGAGTCTTTGTGGCACTTAGATATGTCCCAAAAAGATCCTACACCTCTGCGTATGAACCCTATACAATATCTGTGTCGGGTTTTTCCATCTCTAATTGGTGCTCTCGATGCCCTATTGTTTGCAAACACGTAAAATAGTGCGGTTTTAGCAAGTGTTAGGGCACAAATGCTACATTTATCAAACAATAGGTCATGGCATCATACCAACTATACCAACACATCCAGTGGCTAGGTGAATTCTATAAGAGGCTTCGTTTTTGTGCAGGATAATTTCGTTGCTTCCAGGCTACTTCATTCAGGTGTAGTCCCTTAGGATCTCTAAGACCAAAAATAGTACAACATCGACAGATCGTTACTTAGTCTCCATGGCACTTAGATATGTCTCGTTAGATTTGAAACCTCATCATAGGGACCCTTTACAATATACTATCTGATTTTTATCCATCTCCAATCGGTGCTCTTGGTACCCTTTTATTTGTAAACCCCTGAAATAATGCAGTTTGAGCCAGTGTAAAGTTGTCAAATGCTTTATTTTGTAAATGGTGGGTCATGGAACCAAACCAACTACGTCAACACATACGAGTGGCCAAGTAAATGCTAGAGGATGCATCGAGTTCATTGCGAGGACAATTTTGTTGCTTCAGGCTATTTTGTTTGGGTGTAAACCCTTAAGAGCCCTAAGACCAAATAATCATACAAGTTCAACGAATGATTACTCGGTCTCGTGGCACCTAGAGATGTTGTTATCAAAATTTTCCTGTTATGTTTATGGATCCTATTTTCATGTTAGAGTTTGGTAAACCTTCCATGTGTTACACTTGGGTAACCGTTATGGGCTGTTTTTGGGCCCATGGTTTTTCGGTACCCATTGTTTTGTAAAACCACCTCTTTGGCTACCTATTGATGTACTTATAAATAGATGGACATACAATAGGATTTATATGAGTGTGTTTTGTGAAGGTGAATAGTGTGTGTGAATTCAAGTGTGAATTTGGGAGGGTTTGTTGAGCACAGCTCCAAATAAGATCTATTTATTGTAATTATGAACACTGTTGGCTTGTAATAAAATCTAAGCAAGTGTTCTTGGTAGATGTAGCCCACATTGGGTGAACCACATTAAATATTGTCTTCGTGTTGTGCATTTTTTCATTTCGTAATTCTATTCATACTTCTTAGTATTACGATTAGAGGAATTATTCGTATTAGATATTATTGAATCCTAATAATTGGTATCATATCCTAGTTTGGTTTGCTGAAGTGTTGAATCGCAGAAATTTTTTAGCTTGAGTGGGAGCTATGGCATATGATGGAAGATCTAGGGTTGATAAATTCAATGGGCAAAATTTTAGTCTTTAGAAGACGCAGATGGAAGATTACCTTTATCAAAAGGATCTTTATACTCCATTGTACGAGAAGGTGAACAAACCCTCGAGCATGAGAGATGTGGAATGGGATTTCTTTGGATAGGAAGGAACTTAGGACAATTCGGGTGTGTCTTGTATCTTCGGTATTATTTAATGTTTCAAAGGAAAAGACTACAAAAGATCTAATGGATGCATTAGGAAGTTGTATGAAAAACCCTCTGCCTCTAACAAGATGTTTTTAATGAAAAGTTTTTAATATGAAGATGTCGAGAATAGTTCAAGTAGTAGATCATTTAAATGATTTCAATATGGTTGTGAATATGCTAGCTTCGGTTATAATAGAATTTGATGAAGAAGTTAGGGCTTTATTAATTATGTGCTCTTTACCTAAAAGTTGGAATAGCCTAGTAATGGCAATAAGCAACTCGGTTCCAACTAACTCGAAGTTAAAGTTTGAGGATGTTGTAGGGGTGATTCTAAGCAAGGAAATGTGAAGAAAAATCTTATGGGAATCTTCTACTTCAGGGAATGCTTTAATAGTGGAAACTAGAGGGAGACAGAAGAATAGAGGAAACCATGGAAAATCGAAAGATCGGGCAAGGTCAAAATCCAAGAGCAAGATTGTATGTTGGAATTGTGGAAAGTCTAGGCATACAAAGAAGGTCTGCATTGGGAGCTTCGAGGATAAGAAGAAACAACAGGAAAGAAAACAAGGAGGCAAATGTGGCATCGGTTAATGTATGTTAGGATGCTTTGATTCTTTCTTTGCATAATAATATTACCAAATCTTGGGTTTTAGATTCGGGGCTTCTTTTCATACTACTCCACATAGGCATTATTTTGTTGATTATGTTCAAGGGGATTTTGGGCAAGCTTTTCTTGGTGATGATGAGCCTTGCAGTATAGCTGGAAAAGGTTATGTTTAGGTTAAGATGTAGAATGGGAATACATGGCTATTGAAGGATGCCATACCATTGCCTACATTAAGGAGAAATTTGATATCGGCGGGTCAATTGGGAAGTGATGGTTGTCTTGTGATATTTACAGCTCACTCTTGGAAGATTACCAAGGGTGCTCTTGTGGTGGCAAGAGGTAAGAAGGTTGGAACCTTATATTTATCCACCGATAGTACTAATGATTGTAATCTTATGGCTTTAGATGTAGATACAACATTATAGCACTATAGGCTCAGTCATATGAGCCATAAGGGCATGGACATCATAAAGAAGAATTTACCTGGATATACAGAAACATGTTTAGATTTCTGTGAGAATTACATATATGGGAAACCGAAGCGAGTAAGGTTTCTCAAGGTTGGACCTACAAAGAAATAGAGTAAGTTAGAGCCGGTACATTCGATGTGTGTGGGCCACTCAAGTATCATCTCTTGGGGTTCAAGTTATTATGTTACTTTTATTGATGATGCAACAAGGAAAGTTTGGGTTTATTGTATTAGAAACAAATATGATGTATTTGATACTTTTGTTAAATGGAAATCCTTGGTAGAGAATGAAACAGTCTAAGTTAAAATGTCTCAAGTCGGATAATGGAGGGTAGTATTTCAGCAATGAATTTGATGATTACTTCTAAGAATGGAATCAGTAGGCAAAAGGCAGTTCCTGGAACCCCGCAGTAAAATGGGGTGTCAAAGGATGAAACAGAACATTAATGGAATGTTCTAGGAGCATGAGGATACATGCAGGACTACCTCTTTATTTTTGGGGAGAAGTGGTGAGCACAAATGTGTACTTGATAAAAGAGGACCCTCAAGTGCCTTGGATGGAGGCATACCTGAGGAGGCTTGGTACAGTAAGAAAGTTGATTACTCATTTCTTAGAGTCTTTGGATTTGAGGTGTTTGTTCATATTGACAAGGATGATAGGACTGTTATCCAAAATTCACCCCAAGGTAACTTTGATAACATGCGAAGCAATTATATTGATTCGGGCAAAAAGTCATGTTTCTAGGGTCCCCTCATATTTGTCTAACTCCCCTGTCCAAGAGGAAGAGAGTAAGTTACGAGAAAATGCAAAAAAGGGTTGCGAGAAGGCAAATAAGGTTGATCCGGGAAAAATCGTGAAAATTGGCTAAGTCCCGCTCAAGGTCGCCTGCAGGGCGTTTGGGACAGAAGCGCGAACCGGCGAACCGGTGAAATCAAGCACAAACAATCAAAAGCGTAGCGAGGACAAATGGGACAAAAGTACGCGGTGGGTGCGAAATTCTAGTTCGACAGAAAAAAATCGACTAATCATTGAGAGGGTCGCCTTTTGGACAAGCGGGACAAGAAGACGCGAACCGCCAAACCGGTGAAATGAGTCAAGCGGCCAAAAATGCAGTCCGGGACACGCAGTCAAAAAATACGCGAACCCGGTGGATCGGCCGAAATGGGAAATTTCAGCACCAAAACCAAATGGGACAAAGGGACGCGCGGAACGTGAAAAGCCGAAATGGCCGAAGGCGAGAGGAGAAAAGTCAACATTTGACCCGTGGAACTTCAAACTGACCATAACTTTTGACTCAGAGCTCCGATTTTGATAAAATTGGACTTTCGGAAACGAGCACAACATCCTCTACGCCACAAAAACTGGATTTCTTAATTTTAATGAGGATAGATATATTTAAATAAAGGAAATGTGTTCGGCTCCAGTCAGTAGATGCTCTTTCCCGTCAAATGACAGAAAACGCCTGCCAGGCCCAAAATAGCTGCCTGCACTCAGAAGGCCATAACTTTTGCATTTCTCAACGAAATCGCACAAAATTGGTACCGTTGGAATCGTGTTTCCGAGCCCGATGCATAGAAATAAAGAAATTCCGGATTTGATTAAAAATTGATTGAGATTTTTAAGAAAACGTGGCCGGGTTCAGAACAGTGTTTTATTTGGTAGCCTGGGAGTGCATTTAAGAGGCAGGGTCATCATTCTTTCTCTGTGCAGCACATGGGACAGTATGGGGAGCCTTTTGCAAGTAATGTATACCCATTCCACTCAATTTAATGCCTCTTACAGGTGTGGTTGAAGGACAGATTTCAGGATTTCCACTTTCCCTTCTCTTCTCCTTCTCATTTTTTCTATAAATTGGAGTGTTGGGCTTATTGTAAAAGAAGGAGAGTTTTGGGTAGCAAAGCTCTGTCAAAATTGCTTTGTGAAGCCGGTGTGTTGCAGGCCCTTGTAGTGGACTCCTTGCATGGTGATCCGGCCCTTATCTTGTAATAGATTGAAGCTGTGCATATCATGAAGCAATAAAATATCGGTTTGTGGATATATCTTCCCCTGCTTGTGTTTCCTTGCATTCTTCTCGCCCCTTTAATCTTTATACAAGTATATTGTGTCTATTTATTATGTTCTTGCAGAATTCATTATTATTGTGTGTGCTTGGAATATTCTTTGTGAATGCATTTCTGGATTATGGTGAACTGTCATCACCTCTTCTAGTGTGCACTTTGCCTCTGTATTTCACACATTTGGAGATTACTCTCACACCCTCTTTTTCTGGTGTATCACCGCTTTAGTGTAGGCTTTCATTTTATGCATTCTCTCTCTCTGGTCCCTTGGAATTTTAGGTTAGAATAGCTAGTTTCTCCTGCATTAGAGTAGATTGTGGCAGGTAGTTTAGGAGCAAGAACCAGCTTTCTCTGGAGGTCTATCTCAAGTAGCAAGTCCCACAACTTGGAGATAGTACCCATGTTATCCAATCACACTGGATGCTTAGAGTGATCAAACTAGAAATCTGATCAACATCCAGGGGTGCTGTGATTCGGTGATAACAGTTCTGGCACGCCCGGTGGGACTAGAGGTCTTTAATTTCATTGCAACAAGATTGATGTGCACTTGTTGTAAGTTCCAGCTTTGAAGGAGCTTTAAAATCGCACATCTGGCGACTCCAAAAGAGGCATAATCCACTGGTTTCTACAGTCCAAGCCTGACAAATTTATGAGAAGAATACAGACCAGGTCAAGAACTAGGGAGGAAGGATTGTTTGTTTATCTGCATCTATCTCCAGGCAGAGAAAGAAGGGGAAGAAGAGCTCAAAGATCTGCGTCTCCACCTAATAGAACTTTGTCTACACCTCCACCTGGTAGACCTTTTCTCGCATCAACAAGGGTTCTCAGGCCAATCAAAATGGCGCAACCACTAAATCCCTTCGTCAATTTCACTGGCAGCAGCCCACTTGCCCTCAATGCGCAGAATCCAGTTCCAATTGCAGCATTGAAGAACATTCCATTTTTTGGAGAAAATCATACCACTCCTGTGATCATGTCAAGGACATTGCTAACGTCATGCAATCCATGAAATAAATGAAATGGATGTGGTCATCAAACTATTTGGCATCATCGTTCAAAGGGAAGGCATTGCAATGGTTCAGGAGCCTTGAAGCTGGTTCTATCACGAATTGGAATCAGTTATGCATAGTTCTCCATGAGCAGTTTGGAGAGAAGGGAGACAACTTGTCTCTTCTAGAACAATTGACAACTATCAAGAGAGCTCCCAATGAGCAGCTGACTGACTTCAACTTCAGATTTCAAAGGTCTTGGGATAGGATTCCAGTGGCAGTCAGGCCAACAGCAGAAGGTGCTTTTCTATACTATCTTAAAGCTTTGAATTCTGATATTTCTATGTTAATTCAATCTATGGGAGGCACAACCTTACCTGCTTCTTATAGCATTGCCATTAGGGCTGAAAACTGTCTTATTCAAGCTGGTAAGCTAGCTCCCAGGCCCCCAATGCCATTATACCCAAGTTTGGAGAGCCCAAGTACTAGTCAAGCACCTGTCTTAGCTCCTATTCCCACTCCTAGAAATCAAAGTTCAAATGAAGCTTCCACTTCATCTCCAAATGCCCCAAATGAGCTTCAAGAAGTTATGAAACAATTGCAAAATTTAGGTAATGAGCTGGTCACACTCAAGAGACAGCAAGCTCAAAGTTTTAGACCTTCCTATCAGCCTCAAGCTCAACCAAATAGGCAACCATATCAACCTCAAAGACCACCCAATCCAGCTGCAAATCAGAATCAAGCAAGGCCTCCTGCCAACAGACCATTTCAGCCCTACAACCCCAATGTTGCATCTGCATCCAGAGCTTTGGTGCCAGTCCAAAATAACATGGCCCAAGAGTATGATTGGTGTTTCCCGTGCAGTCAGCCACATAACCAATCAATGTGCTTTAACGGTGCATTAAATCAGGCTCTAATGGTGCAAACCATTGGTGGGTCGCAAGAGTCCAGCCACGAAGGAGATCAGCAGCAGGAAGCACCTCAGCAAGGAGCATCTCCGAACGAAACTACTCTTGTCAATTGGCAGGCTGAAGATTTCTGTGGTATGAATCAAATACCCTCTCAAAGTGTTGCAGCCAACACAAGGTCAAAGAGGAGAAATTTGGGTGAAGAACAGCCATTGGCTTCGAGTAATCCACAACCTTCTACCACTCCACAAGCCGCTGGCAAACAAACTATAGTCCCAAACATACAAGGAGCACCTAAAACGGCCCCTAGGCCTACTCAAATGCCAGCTACTGCTGCCCATATGCAAGGAATGAATGCGCAGGCCAAGGGACAGCAGAGGGATACTTCATCTCCATTCAACATCATTGACCAGATGAAGAAGACAAATGTCAACATATCAATGTGGCAATCACTATCCATCCCAGGCCAAAGAGATTTGCTACAAGCTGCCATGAAGGACTGGTCAACTTCAAATCAACAGGTCCAAATGCAAGAGGAGGTACTCACAAATGCTGCCCAGCCTGAAGGAAATCATGGAGGACAGCAAGGTAAAATGTTGAAGCCCCCTCCATTTTATGTTTCATTGATCATAGGAGATAAGCTGGTGCATAATTGCATGATTGACTCTGGGGCAAGTAGTTCAGTAATGCCAAAACAGATAGCTGACCAGTTAGGGCTTCAATATGAAGTCGTCTCCAAGGGTGTAGTCCAATTAGACGGGACAGCAGTGACAACGGTTGGAGTAATCAAAGGTTTGAGCCTCACACTGCACGCATGTCCCAATGTAGTAGTGTTGCAAGATGTGTCGGTCATAGACCTACCACCACTCTTTGCATTATGCTTATCAAGAGACTTCACTGCTAAAATTGGAGGCTATCTTTCGGCGGATTGGTCACACATGCTGTTCAGAACAAGGTATGGAACTAAGGCTACAATCAGGTCTGAACCTATTGCAAACTTCCACATTGAGCCTTACACTCCAAGCCAAATCAATGCCAACTGCTCAGCGTTTGATCAAGAAGATTATCCAAGCACTGATGAAGCTGACACCAAGGTTGGAAGCATCCCAGATTTGACTCTTGATGAATGGGCAAGCAAGGTGCATGCTTTTGATCCCTATCAAGAAATAGAAGAATCTGAGCTGGGAGTCTATTGTTTACATGAAGAGAATCAACCTCTTCCCAAAGATCACCAAGCCGAGATCATAAGGACAAGAATGAAGTATGGCGATTGTTCTTTGATGGGTCAAGGAGCGCAGACAAGGTGCAGGAGGAGGAGCTATGCTCATTTCACCACAAGGTATAAGGTATTACTCAGCCTTCCGTTTCCAGTTTTCCTGTTCAAACAACACAGCTGAGTATGAAGCCTTAATTCATGGACTGCACTGGGCAAAGAAGAAAGGCATCAGAAATTTACAAGTGTTTGGTGATAGTGAGCTGATCATAAACCAAGTCAAAGGAAAAAATGCTGCCAAGAATGATCTGTTGAAGAACTACAAAAATCGGGTATGGGATCTTATTGAAGATTTTGAAGCTTTTAGCATCATTTCCATCCCAAGAAAAAAGAATGAAGCTGCTGACAGACTGGCAGCAATTGGGGCTGCGTTTGATGTTGTAGAAAGTATCAAAAGTGAGAAAACTCAGCCTCATATCAAAGTGGTTGTGAGACCAGCTGTTCCGGATAACAACACAAGTTGGCAAGTCTTCGAGAATGATCAGCAAATTGTTAATTTCCTACAAGAAGAAGCTGAGTTCTCCATGAGAAATCAAGACAAGTTGGAGCAGCAGTATGGCGACCAAGTGGTGCAGCTGAGGACTAACAAACTGCCAAAAGGCCTCATAACGCTGGAGTCAATCTTCAACCCGAATGATCAGTTCCGGAAGGAGAAAGTGAACATTCAAGTAAAGGGTGAAGATTCAGAGCCTATTTCAGTGGAAGAAGGCAAGACATTACAAATTGGCAAAGTAAGTACTCCACAAGAGAAATCTGATTTTGTTCAGCTTTGTCAAGAATTCCCAGATGTCTTTGCTTGGACTTACAAAGATTTAAGAGGTTTCAACCCAAATTTGGCACAACATACTATTGAGTTGGATCCGGAATCCAAGCCTGTCAGGCAAAAGCAAAGGCCAGTAAATCCTCATATCGAACCTCTCATGAGAAAAGAGTTAAGCAAGCTCATTGAGGCTAGTATCATCTTTCCCATCAAACACTCAAGTTGGGTTGCAAACTTGGTGCTGGTAAGAAAGAGAAATGGAGAAATAAGATTGTGTGTGGACTTTCGTGATCTAAATAGAGCATCACTCAAAGATCATTATCCGCTTCCATCAATGGAACAAATATTGCAGGTTGTAGCTGGTTCAGAAAGGTTTTCATTGCTAGATGGATATTCAGGCTATAATCAGATAATGGTAAAGAAGAAGATCAATTCAAGACGGCCTTCACTACAAAATGGGGCACATATGCTTACAAGAAGATGCCATTTGGACTGTCAAATGCCGGAGCAACATTTGAGCGAGCTATGGATATGGCGTTCAAAGGCTTGATCAACAAGATAGTGCTTTGGTATACTGGATGATATCACTGTCTTCTCAAAGAATGCAGCAGACCATCTCTTTCACCTCAGACAAGTGTTTCAGAGGTGTAGAAGGTTCTGGAGTGTCATTGAATCCAAAGAAGTGTGTATTCTTGGCACACGAAGGCAAACTGTTGGGCCACATTGTCTCTAGGGAAGGGCTAACAATTGATCCTGAAAGGGTTGAAGCCATCCGAACGCTTCCATTACCACACCACAAGAAATCTCTCCAAAGCTTCTTAGGAAGGATAAACTTTGTCCGCAGATTTGTGCCTAATTTTGCCACTCTTGTGAAGCCTCTAACTATGATGTTGAAGAAGAGTCTGGCATTCAAATGGACAGCAGAAGGCAAAGAGAGCTTTGAAAATATCAAGCATGCAATATCACAAGCTCCAACTCTTATCAACCCAGATTTCTCAAAGGACTTCATGTTGTATGCGTTTGGAGGATCAGACACAATTTCAGCTATCTTGACACAGCTGAATAGAGAAGGTTCAGAACAGCCCATAGCATTCTTCACCAAACCTTGGAAGATTACGAAATAAAGTATTCTTTCATTGAAAAGCATGTCCTTGCTGTCATCAGGAGCTTGAAGAAGTTCAGACATTTGGTCTCAAACAATAAGATTCAACTGCTGGTGTCTCATGCTGGTGTCAAGGACTTCCTCCTAAACAAGGATTTAAATGAGAAGAGAGCAGGTTGGATCACTCGGGTGATGGAATATGATATTGAAATCAAAGTGACCAAGCTGGTTCGTGGCAAAGGCTTGTGTGAGCAGCTCGCTTCCAAACAACCAGACGAGTCAAAAAGTGAAGAGGATGCTGTCTTGCTACTACAGAATGATCAAGAACAGCCAGCTGATGATGCACCCATCCCATGTTGGACCCAAGACTTGGTGCACTACCTCCAAACAGGCTTGTGCCCCCCAGAAGTGAGCAAAGCAAAAAGGAGATACTTCAGATTACAAGCCATTCCATATGTGCTTGTTGATGGAGTTTTGTTCAAAAGGGACATCAATGGTGTTCTATTAAGATGCATTGGAACAGGTCAAGTTGAGAAAATCCTACACGAGTTCCATGATGGGGAAGCAGGAGGCCACTTTGCTCCACGAGTAACAGCTCTAAAAATCATGAAAGCTGGTTACTATTGGCCTACTGTGTTCAATGATTGCTACTCATGGATCAAGAAATGCAAGAAATGTGCATTCTTCACGGGGAAAGAAAGGTTAGCAGCGCTGCCCCTTCGTCCAATTTCAGTGGATCAGCCATTCATGCAATGGGGATTGGACTTCATTGGAGTCATCAATCCCAATTCAAGTCAGGGCCACAAGTGGATACTAACAGCAACAGACTATTTCACCAAGTGGACTGAAGCAGTGGCACTCAAGGAGGCAAATGAATCTAATATCTTAGATTTCTATGAAGGGATAGTCACGAGGTTTGGTGCCCCTGCCACTATCATATCAGATAATGCATTGGCATTCCTTGGCACAAAGATCACTGAATGGGCTGTCAAGAATTGTGTGTATCTCAGCACTTCATCGAACTATTACCCTCAAGGTAATGGCCAAGCCGAGTCTACGAACAAGAATCTACTAAGAATCATCAGGAGGACTCGGATGAAAACCAAAGGACTTGGCATGCAAAGCTCAAATCAGCTCTATGGGCTGATAGGATCACACCCAAGAGATCTACAGGAAGCTCTCCATACAAGCTTGTGTACGGGAAAGAAGCGGTTCTACCTATATCGCTCGAGTTGCAAAGACTTTGGAACTCATGAAACAGCTTGAATTGGAAGCTGGCGAGTTTGAACCTATGGAAATCAGGTATGCGGAGCTAATGGAATTAGAAGAGACAAGAGAGCATGCAGCCCAGGCAATAGAGAAGGATCAAGCCCTGATCAAGAAGAGTTTTGATAAGAAAGCCAAGGCTAGAACTTTCCAAATTGGAGATTTGGTACTGAAGTGGGATGCTGATCGTGCAAAACCAGGAAAGCACTCCAAATTTGATGCCATCTGGAGTGGCCCATACATGATCATTGAATGCAAAGGTAGCAACGCTTTCCGACTGGCTAAGTTGGGTGGTGAAGAATTGCAGATTCCGGTCAATGGAATCTATCTCAAACGCTGCTACTAGAAAGATAGATTTCTCACCCTTGTAAATATTAATTTAGATTTTCCATTCCTCTAAGTGCTTGTGCACATTGTACTGCTGTTAGAGTAGTTTCTATTTCCCTAAGTGCTTGTGCACATGTCCTATTGCTTCTAGTATGTGCATGTTTGCAGTTCATCAAGCCCCTGAGAAAATTTGCAGTCATGAGAAGACCAGCTCAACAAATGTTCAAATGGCTCAAGAACGCAGGTTTTCAAATTCCAGATCAGTTGAGAGGCTATCAAACAGACTCCATGCCCAATGGATCGCTTCAAGCAGCTGGCCGTTCTTCATCTAGCAGGTAGATGACCCCGCTGAGTCGCCAAAATTGTTATCCAAAATTCACCCCCAAGGTAACTTTGATAACATGCAAGCAATTATATTGATTCAGGGCGAAAAGTCATGTTTCTAGGGTCCCCTCATATTTGTCTAACTCCCCTGTCCAAGAGGAAGAGAGTAAGTTCTGAGAAAATGCAAAAAAAAAGGGTTGCAGAAGGCAAATAGGTTGATCCAGGAAAAATCGTGAAAATTGGCTAAGTCCCGCTCAAGGTCGCCTCTGGGACGTTTGGGACAGAAAAGCGCGAACCGGCCGAACCGGCGAAATCAGCACAAACAGTCCGAAACGCAGCAGGGACAAATGGGACAAAAGTACGCGGCGGGCGCGAAATTCCGGTTCGACAGAGAAAAAATCGACTAACTGCTGAGAGGGTCGCCTTTGGGACAAGCGGGACAAAAAGACGCGAACCGGCCGAACCGGCGAAATGAGTCAAGGCAGCCCGAAAAGTCTGGGACGCGCGGGTCAAAAGTACGCGAACCGGGCGAACCGGCCGAAATAAGAACTTTTGTCCCGGGACAGTTGGGACAAAAAATGGCGCTAACCGGGCCGAACAAGGCCAATTTGTCCCTGATACCCAAAAGCAAATGGGACGCGCGGGCCAAAAGTACGCGAACCGGCTGGATCGGCCGAAATGGGAAATTTCAGCACCAAAACCAAATGGGACAAAGGGACGCGCGGGACGCGAAAAGCCGAAATGGCCGAAGGCAGAGGAGAAAAGTCAACATTTGACCCGTGGAACTTCAAACGGCCATAACTTTTGACTCCGAGCTCCGATTTTGATAAAATTGGACTTTCTGGAACGAGCACGACGTCCTCTACGCCACAAAAACTGGATTTCTTAATTTTAATGAGGATAGATATATTTAAATAAAGGAAATGTGTTCGGCTCCAGTCAGTAGATGCTCTTTCCCGTCAAATGACAGAAAACGCCTGCCAGGCCCAAAATAGCTGCCTGCACTCAGAAGGCCATAACTTTTGCATTTCTCAACGAAATCACACAAAATTGGTACCGTTGGAATCGTGTTTCCGAGCCCGATGCACAGCAATCAAGAAATTCTAGATTTGATTAGAAATTGATTGAGATTTTTAAGAAAACGTGGCCGGGTTCAGAACAGTGTTTTATTTGGTAGCTGGGAGTGCATTTAAGAGGCATGGTCATCATTCTTTCTCTGCTGCAGCACATGGGACAGTATGGGGAGCCTTTTGCAAGTAATGTATACCCATTCCACTCAATTTAATGCCTCTTACAGGTGGTTGAAGGACAGATTTCGGGATTTCCACTTTCCCTTCTCTTCTCCTTCTCATTTTTTCTATAAATTGGAGTGTTGGGCTTATTGTAAAGAAGGAGAGTTTTTGGGTAGCAAAGCTCTGTCAAAATTGCTTTGTGAAGCCAGTGTGTTGCAGGCCCTTGTAGTGGACTCCTTGCATGGTGATCCAGGCCCTTATCTTGTAATAGATTGAACTGTGCATATCATGAAGCAATAAAATATCAGTTTGTGGATGTATCTTCCCCTCTTTGTGTTTCCTTGCATTCATCTTGCCCCTTTAATCTTTCTACAAGTATATTGTGTCTATTTATTATGTTCTTGCAGAATTCATTATTATTGTGTGTGCTTGGAATATTGCTTTGTGAATGCATTCTCTTTGGATTATGGTGAACTATCATCACCTCTCTAGTGTGCACTTCGCCTCTGTATTTCACACATTTGGAGATTACTCTCACACCCTCTTTTCTCGTTGTATCACCGCTTTAGTGTAGGCTTTCATTTTATGCATTCTCTCTCTCTGGTCCCTTGGAATTTTAGGTTAGAATAGCTAGTTTCTCCCGCATTAGAGTAGATTGTGGCGGGTAGTTTAGGAGCAAGAACCAGGCTTTCTCTGGAGGTCTATCTCAAGTAAAGCAAGTCCCACAACTTGGAGATAGTACCCATGTTATCCAATCACACTAGATGCTTAGAGTGATCAAATTAGAAATCGATCAACATCCGGGGTGCTTTGTGATTCGGTGATAACAGACCAAGCTAGAGGCCAAATCGGAAAAATGCACTTTTATTAGTTATGGTGGTGATGAATTTGGATTTAAATGTCGGAGTATTAAGGAAAAGAAAATCATTCGGTCTAGGGATGTGGTCTTTAATGAGAAAGTCATGTATAAGAAGTCATTGCGGAAAACAAGGAAGAATCCAAGAAAGAATATCCAGTGGTAGAGGATCTTCTAGATGGGACAAAGACCCATGAATTATTTCAGAACCTACTCAACAGAACCCCAAACTCCTACAAAGTGAGGAGGTCTTCTAGGGTAAGAAAAGAACCTTAAATTTTTTTCTCCTTCTCTTTATTATTTATTACTCACTTTGGTAGTGGAGAGCCGAGAGCTTTGATGAAGCAATGCGGTAGATGCCGGTAGAAGTGGGAGCAATCCATGGATGAGTAGCATAAGTTTCTCATGGAGAACCGTGACTTGGGATTTGGTGAAGCTACCGAAGGAAAAGGAACATTGTAGAACAAGTGGGTGTATATAGTTAAAGACAAAGGAGGAAAGAAAAGAAATAAGGCCTAGTTGGTGGTCAAGGGGTTTGCACAGAGACAAGGTATAGATTTTGATGAGATTTTTCTCCTGTAGTAAAAATGACTTCTATCGAATTATACTTGGAATGGTGGCAGCAGAAGACTTGCACTTAGAAAAGTTAGATGTAAAGGTTGCATTTCTCCATGGTGATTTGGAGGAGGAGCTATATATGCATCATCCAAAATGATATGAAGTCAAAGGTAAAGAGGAGATGGTGTGCAAACCGGAGAAGAGCTTGTATGGCTCAAACAAGCTCCACGTCAATGGTATAAGAAGTTTGATAGCTTCATGATGGAGCAAGGTTATATTAGATGTCATTCTACATTGCATGTATACAAAGAAATTTGAGGATGGAAGTTATATTATCTTGTGTTTATATGTTGATGACATGTTGGTTGCGAGTAAAAATGTGCGAGAAAATAAAAGTACTCAAGAAACAACTAAGTAAATCCTTTGATATGAAGGATTTCGGGATAGCCGAGACAAATCCTTGGTATGAGGATAACTCGAGATAGGAAGGAACTAAGCTGACTTTATCTCGGAAGAGTACATTAAGAAGGTATTGATAGGTTTAACATGCAGGGATGCTAAACTGGTTGGGACTCCTTTGGTAGGCCATTTTAAGTTATCAAAGGAGTAGTGTCCCAAGACAAAGCAGAAAGAAACCGGATGTCTAAGGAACCTTATTCATCGCTGGTTGGCGCTTTGATGTATGTTATGGTGTGCACTAGGTCGATATTGCCCATGCAATGGGAGATGTGAGTAGATTTATGAGTGATCCGTAAAGAGCATTGGCAAGCAATAAAGTGGATCCTTTGGTATTTGAGAGGGACCATGGGGACAGCTTTTGTGCTACAAGGGATCGAACACCACTTTATGTGGTTATGTAGATTCGAGACATGGTGGAGATTTAGACAGCGGGAGGAGCACGATAGGTTATATTTACACTTTGTAGGTGGGACAAGAGTGATCTGGATTTCACGAATACATAAGTTGGTGGCTTTGTCAACCATGGAGGCTGAGTATGTTGCTGCCATAGAGGCAAGCAAAGAGATAATTTGGTTACAACAATTTCTTAAGTAGTTAGGGCATAAGCAGGAGGAATGTAAGCTGCATAGTGATAGTAAGAGTGCTATACACCTAGCTAAGAACTCTACTTTCCACTCCAGGACGAAGCATATACGGTTGAGATATCACTTCATCGGGACAACATTGGAGGAAGATAAGTTGAAGTTGGAGAAGATTCATACCAAGTAAAAATCCTCAGTAAACATGATGACCAAGGTGGTCACAAGGATAAACTAAAGCTATGTTCAACTTTGGTTGGCCTTCACAGATGATAGTGAAGGGTTGAGACTTGCTCAGTGGAAATCAGTCTCCAAGTGGGAGATTGTTATGTTTATGGAGCCTATTTTCATGTTAGAGTTTGGTACACCTTCCATGTGTTACACTCGGATATTTTTATAGTAGTCTCACTCACCGGTGAGCGGGTCAGGGGGTCAGGGGTGAAGCCCCGAAGAAAATTTTCATGGGTGGTTTATTAACCCATGGGTAATGGGTAACCATTATGGGCTGTTTTTGGCCCATGGTTTTTCGGTACCCATTGTTTTGTAAAACTACCTCTTCAGCTACCTATTGATGTACTTATAAATAGATGGACATACAATAGGATTTATATGAGTGTGTTTTGTGAAGGTGAATAGTGTGTGTGAATTCAAGTGCAAATTCGGGAGGGTTTGTTGAGCGTAGCTCCAAACAAGATCTGATTATTGTAATTGTGAAGACTATTGGCTTGTAATAAAATATGAGCAAGTGTTCTTGGTGGATGTAGCCCACATTGGGTGAACCATGTTAAATATTGTCTTCGTGTTGTGCATTTTTCATTTCTATAATTCTATTCATACTTCTTATTATTATGATTCTGAGGAATTATTCCGCATTAGATATTATTAATTCGTAACATTCCCCTCAGAAAATTGAATAAAAACCACACCGATAAATTGAAGGTACCATTTGAAGCTACCATTTGGCCATGGGATCTCACATTTTGATTCTCGAAAATCATGTTATAGGTGGACTTGGCAATAACAATGCAAAATCAACAAAGGAATGGACAAGGGCCAACTTAGCCAAGGCAACATCGAAGGATATTGGAGCTCGAACAAGAAAGGACAAGATCAACTCATTCAAGCTCGGAAGGAATTCAAGCTAGGTACATATAAGTAACTCACTTAACGATTCAAGAAAAAGAATGGAGGTCAAAAAATAAAGTCTTCGGACTTCAGAATTCAACATTTTTGAGAAAAGGAGGGGGAAAATTGATTGGCAAATTTTTTTTCCCAAAATCCCAAATCCCTAAATTCGAAAAGGGCTCAAGATTACTTGGAGGACAATTCCAATTTCGAGGTAATCAAAAGGATAATTTCAGGGTTTTGTTTCAAATTTGAGGCAATGAGAAGCCTGAAATGGGATGGGAAAAATGTATGAAACATGGAGAGTGCAAAGTCCAAAAGGCTTTGGAATTTCGAGGTCAACTCCCCTTTCAGGGTCAACAACGCTACAAATTTTGGGGCATGGAAAATTCTGAAATCCGAAGTTTGAATTTCAGAATTCAGAGCTTTAGGGTTTTGGGTTTCTGAGGTATCGGCGGGTCGGTTGGATGAATAGTGTCATGGATCTGAAAGGTGCAAGGTCCAAAACCCAAATTCTTTATTTCTGACTTCAGAGTTTTGAAGGTTTAGAGGTTCAGAGGTTGGGTAGTTTCATAGTGAAAGTAACCACAAAAATGCAAAGGTATGAAACATGATGTACAAATTTTAGAATTCAGGGTTCTAGAATTTTGGAACCTTGAAGCCCCAAAACATGAAAATCACAACTCAGAGTCTGAAACCTAAATTCCAAATTTTGGACTTCAGGGTCTCGGAATTTCAAAGGTTTCATGTGCCTAGTCAGATAAATAGTAACATCAATCTCCAAAGTAAAGACACCTAAGATTATGAAATTTCATAGTTTGGAGGTTGCAAGGCATTTCCCAGAGTCGAAAAAGATAAGATCATGGACATCCACATTTATCACATTATGACACCCCCATCTTCAGATGGCCATAACTTTTGACTGGGAGCTCATATTTTCACAAGATCAGACTTTTTGGAAAGATCTTATTGTTTTCTACATAACTACTAAGACTAAGTATTTCAAAATTAGGAAATACAGTTTGCCAATTTAGATGATGTTTCAATATTTATCACCTACCCAAATGATGAGGTATGGGCTTCCTTTCTTCTCGAACAAGGAAAATTAGATGGGGGTATGGGTTTTGCAGTGGCACTGATCATTGTTGTAGGTGTATTCAATTAATTTTAGGGTAGTTGAATAAAGATTTAAAATATTTCTCTCATTCTTCCTATATATTGTAAGGAGGGGCATTGTTCTAATGTTGGATAATTTTGCTTTGCACCCTCCCTTCTTCTCTTGTCTGTAAGTGAATTTTTGGAGTTCAAACCTCCCATCTAAACTGTAAATGAAATCTTTCCTCTTTGCCATTGTAATGAATTGTATCAAATCTATGGAGCAATAATAGAAGTATGTGGATGAATTTCAACCCTCTCTTATGTTCATTGCATCTTCCTGATCTCTCATTGCAATCCTGGTTATCTATGCATGGTGGTTGTATTACATGTTTAATGGTTTTGGTTTAAAGGTTAGTGGATTCTCATCATGTGGATTGATCTCTTGAGTTTTTTCATCCTTTTTAATTTAATTGTGGTTTCCATCTCCATACAAAGTAGGTGTTCATGATTCCTTTTGGTGCATCACCGTTATTAGTTTAGGTTTGATTTCTTGTAATATTCTTAACCATGTCTCCTTGGAAAATTATAGTAGATCCCCTACAATTTAGATGCGTACATTAGAATAGATGAAATAGGATATAAAATTCATCTGGAGGGTTATCCCAATTACAAAGTCCCACACTTTGGGATAACTCCATGTTTGAGGAATCACAATGACTGCCTCAACCATCCACTTAGAAGCAATCAGGGTTGTTGTGATTTCACCATAACAGATGTCTTGTTAGATCCTACACCTTGGTTTAGGGACTCTCTACAATAGCCTATCTCATTTTTTTCCATCTCCAATCGGTGCTCTCGCTGCCCTATTTTTTGTAAATGCACGAAATAGTACAGTTTGATTCACTTTGTAAGCATATCAAATGCTATATTTTTCAAATGGTGGGTTGTGACATCAAACCGACTTTGCCAACATGTCTAGGTGGCCAGGTAAACACTAGAGAAGGTGTCATTTTGGTGTTGGACAATTTTGTTGCTTCCAGGCTACTTCATTTGGGCATAGTCCCTTAAGATCCCTAAGACCAAAAAACTATAAAACTTTGACGGGTAATTTCTGGTCTTCGTAAAACTTAGAGATATCTCTTAAAATCCTACACCTTGGTGTAGGGACCTTATACAATAGCCTATCTCATTTTTTTCTTCTCCAATGGATTCTCTCGCTGCCCTATTATTTGTAAATGCGTGAAATAGTGTAGTTTGAGTCAGTGTAAGGTTGTCAAATGCTATATTTTCCAAAGAGTGGGTCATGACACCGAAAATACCGTGCCAACATGTGTGGATGGATAGGTAAATGTTAGAGGAGGTGTCATTTTAGTGTAGGACAATTTCATTGCTTTTGGGATACTTTGTTTGGGCGCAGTCCTTTAAGAACCCTGAGACCAAAAAATAGTACAACTTCGACGAGTGATTACTCAATCTACGTGGAACCTAGATACATCTCTTCAGATCCTACACCTCAGTGTAGGGACCCTATCCAATATCCTATCTCATTTTTTTCCTTCTCCAATGGGTGCTCTCACTGCCCTATTGTTTGTAAATGAGTAAAATAGTGTATTTTGAGTCAGTGCAAGGCTATCAAATGCTATATTTTGTAAATGGTAGGTCATGGCACTGAACTAAATGTGCACATACGTAGGATGACCTTGTAAACACTTGAGAGGTTTTTTTGGTTTCCTAAACTCTCGGTGCTTCCGGGCTACCTCATCCAAAGCAAATAACCCCCTCGACAAGTACATAAACCGTTGTTAGTTGCTTCTCTCTTCTTGTAAAATAATGAATCCTTCTCTTAGATTTGAGAATATAAAATTCTTTACTAATAGTGCTAACCACATGAAGGTGGAATATTTTATGACACGAACAACCTATATAAAAGTGTTATTCAAAGAAATTTAAGTTGAATCAAAACTATACTAGATATATACAAAATACACAAATTTAATAAAATATATGAACTTGAATCTAGGAGTGAAAATTTTAAAAAATTCAAAGAAACTATATATACCAAATGCGCATAAATTCATTCCAATGTTCACCATCGGGATGTGAAATTGGAATATTTTCTGCACCACTAACTCCGCATGAAAGTGTTAGTCAAAGAAATTTAAGTTGAATCAAAACCATATACTAGATATATATAAAATACGAAAATTAATAAAATATATGAACTTGAATGATCTGGTTGAAAATTTTAAGCACTTCAAAGAAATTCTATATACCAGAGGAAAATCTAAATTCATTCCAATGAACCATCAGGTCATGAAGGTAGAAGCTTTTCTAGTACCACTAACCTCCATAAAAGTTTTAAAGTCGAAGAAATGTAAGGTAAATCAAAACCATACTAGATATTTACAAAATACAAAAATTTAATGAAATATATGAACTTGAATCTATTTGACAAATTTAAACACCTCAAATAAATTATATATACCAGATGTGAACATGTAAATTCATTCCAATGAACCATCAAGATCAGATCTACTTTGAATAGCATACATGATTGCTTCATGATCTGATTCTTGAACCTTCTAAAGAATATTGTTATTAGGCCTTCTATATAGCTGAATATTTTTCACTAGAAGTAGATGTAAATATAATAGTATTTTCATGTGTGTCTCAAAGTCCTCAAACATCCAAACATAGGAATTTTTTAATGGATGTTATTGAATCCAAGTTCTAGTAACTACCATTGACCTTGTAGGGTACTCAATATCTTTGCCATCTATATCAGCATAATCAACTTCTTTCATTCCTTGATGGAACGATATAAGAAATAATTTGTTCCTTCTTCAATGTCTTCTATCGTAATAAATGCAAACAAATGTCCTATAACGAAATTTTTTTATCTCAAATTTAAATTACATATTATTTTCAATGGACATAACTCAATACAAATATTGTAAATAACCATTTACCTTGTTGCACCAAAATTTAAATGTCATCAAAGTCCTTGGATGTTGTAACTTCATCCGGAGAAACAAGTCTTAATGCCTCGTGGAGGTTGATAATGGGGATGCAGAGTTAGAGGCCTACAAATCCATCCATCTAACTATTTTTGTGAATCACACTTAGTAGTGACAAATTCAATTCAAGATGCATAAAAACACACCATCATTTTTGTCTATGTGGCCCATGAAGTAACATCTAAGCTACAAAATGAGTTTAGATCACAGGACCCTGTGAGTGCTATAAAATCCTCATAGTTAGCAATTTTTTGTTCCTCTATCAACCAAAAATATCTACGAATTGTGGAATTTTATTGAGAACCTCAGGCCATGTTTTCAATACACCATTCCAATGTGCTCTTTACATCTTTCAATTTAGCACCATCTTTGTACTTCAACTCTTCTCTTCGAAGAGATCTTTTCACACATGCCCCTACACCATCATGATTTCCTTTTCCATGTCTAGCCTTATTGAAACTCTAAATATGTTACACACCCATCTTTACATGCATTCTACTCATCCAATAAAAAAATTGTGCATGCTTAAACTAAGACGTGTATTTATATAACCATATATAACGTTTATTGAAGAAGATGTCCCTATCGGAAAAGTTTCCATAAAATAACCGGAAATGCCCTTACACAAATTCAAAGAGAATGAGTATGATCATCACCGATATAAAAGTGGTACTCTCTTAAAAAATTTTGATCATTCTCTCGTAATGTCGGGAGAATGTATAAATGCTATATACACAAAAATGACAACCTATAATGAGTTGTAATATTGTGATTGAACCTTCATTTTTGGTTGTAATGTGTAATTCTCTACAAAATCGACCATTGAAACAATAGTACTAATAGGAAATGTGCCCTTGCATATCTTGAACTGTTCATCTAACCATCAAGCTCCATGTGTATTCCTAACATACAAACAATTTCATCCTTAAATTTTCTCATAAATTGAAAAATGACATATGTTCTATAATTAGGTCACATTGTTTAGACTCCTTTTCATCTTTCAACTAGTATGGTACTAATTTATATTTATCAAACTCAACTAAATTATGTCTTATTGCACACCTCCAATTTTCTCATAGATGCAACTTTCCAATTCGGTAATCCATCGCACGTACCACAACTTCCATCTAAACAATCCGACTATAATTTTTTAGAATTCTTTTTCACAAAATATCATAGGAATGAAATCCTTAGAAGATATTGATAGAACTTGAACACCACATTCTGATAACATAGTTTCAGAATGAAAATCAGAATGAATACGTCAAAATTTAGCATAATGCATCACAAATTCAACATGTTGCCTAAAACAAGTGGTGCGAGCATGGTTGATTTTCACATATAATGGTTTCAAAATTTCAAAATAAATGCTTTGACTAATTTTAATTTCTGGATGCTTCTATTCAAACTTACGAAAAAATTGAGTTTGAGTCATATCTAAGAAATTATTTGAATGTGGTTCATAATTAGTAGAACCAACTTTTTGGTTTACAACATCTTTTGTATTAGGTGAATTTCTAGTGTTATCATGCCAAAATTGAAGAAAACATTCTCTTATAGCATCAGACATATCTTTTTTCGTTACGTGGCGCTCTAGTAGAAAATCCCCAAAAATCAATTTGTTATTGAGTGATTAAAGGATATTACATCTTTCAATTACTTTCATTATATTTTTTGACTAACTTTCAATATTCAAATTGTTTTCCTAATCAAACGTTGTTTTTCTCGTTGATTCACTTACAACACTAGTAGAACTACATGAAACACAATATTACTATCCCGTGTGCATCTCTTGACACCAACAATGTGATATGCATTTAGAGAGGTTTGACCATGTATATTAAATGTTGTCAATCCTAAGGTGTTTAATGTAGGTCTCATTTTACTCAATTTAATAAAACTAACCAATAATTGACATATTTGGGAATCATTTAAAATTTTAAAATGATTATCCCTAATTTCAAAGTGGCTTTTCTTATGATTTTCCATTTAAAAAGTTTGTTAGACATTGGTTTCAAAATTTTCTCATAAATTTCAATAAAATAATTAGGTATCTTAAATAAAATCCTAGGAGGTGTTTTTATCTAATTTTTCTTGTTTACGCTTTCAACTTGAATTTCCTTATTCACATTTTCATTATCTCCTTCAATTTCAACATTAGATACATCACGGGTATTTAATTATTCTTCAACCTTGACTGTAAAAATATCTTCATCATGAGTATTTAATTCATATTCAACATTGACAGTAGAAACATTACCTAGTTCCTCATTGCTTAAACTAGTAGGGGTTGAAGATGAACCTCTTCTTGATTCACGAAGTTTATGCATGTGCTCAACATTTTGAAATATTTTTTCCTCTAATTTTTCTGATGTTTTTTTACTTATTGACTTCATTTTTTTATTTTTTTCTTGTCTCCTATAATGTTTTGCTTCCGGTGATAAGAAAAACATACAATAAGTGACATAATTTCATAGCAATTATAATAAGGCTAAATAGTAAAACTCACATGATAATATGAATTTTGGGATGCATGTAAATATGATTTAATAACAGCAACCATGATTTATAAAGTGTGATTACGGTTCTATTATTAAAGACCACAATTGTGGTTTATAAACTATGATCACAATTCTTTCGTATCATCGAATATGACCCTCAAGGCTAGGGAAATCTTTGTGTTTTCCCAACAAGAGTTGTGAGAGGTCATTATGGCATGTAAAGGCAAAAATTTCAATTTTTCTCTTCGCAAACTTGAACCATGCTAAAAATTGAAAACATCTCACAAAAATGTTACCATCATGTAGGGGAGACTCTTAGCTTTGTATAAATATTGATTTTTAAGTGAATAGAATAATATAAAGATCATTTTATGATATTTTACTAAAAATAGGTCTTTAAGAAATTTTTTCCCACGAATGTTCATGTCTATGGTTAAGACTGCAACTTTTTTTTCGCTTATCAAAATGTGATAAAACCTACACCATCCCAAGTATGGAAAAATTCTATACATGATAAAAATAAAAGTATTTGATTTCGATATTTTTTATATAGTTATGGTGGAAAAATGGAAAGTGCTCCATTTTCTAAAAAAATTAGACCACTTTCATGGAAAAGAATATTTCTCAAAAAAATACAAAATAAAATCAATCCAAATATAGACAATGACATCTAACTTTTCACCAAAAGAAAAAAAAATAACAAGTTCTGGTCATCCAAATTGTGGGCAAACAAACTACAATCTTATAGGTTTTAATAAAAAAACCAAGTCATATAATTTTGAGTGTTTAATATAGCTAAAATTGTCCATTTTATTAAAAATAGTATTTTAGAAACTAGATTCTAGATGCTATGATTCATATTTATATATTTTTTTCTAATTTTGAGTGCGTGTATTTCTAATAATCCCTACAAGTTGAGATTTCATTGTTTTTTGCAATATGACGTCCACTTATGACCCCTTTTTGGTCCACCAACTTGTTGCACTTACCATGTGTTAAAATCCATTAATGAAGTGTTGGTAGACTTAGACAAAAGTTATTGAATCTGCAAATAAAACCATTCCTTTCGAATGAAGATGAACCACCTCATCACCAAAACATATTGAGAGGGTTAATTTTGCATAAGCCATAGGATTATTACAATTGGCATCCATTAAAACCATGTTTCCATTACGAGATCGTTGTAGCGCATCCTTGAAAGATGCCTAAAAAGGGAGTGATTCGATTTGGTTATAGAGCCTCCAACATGGGTGGTGCCACCACCATTGGTAATAACCCCTAGTTTGAAAGACCAAAAGACTAGTTCCTAGGCTAAGACCGAGAGCCATCACTAGAAATCAACTCATACACTGCAGAGAGATACCCCAAAGAGAAGCTCGAGAGACTAGAATAGGGACTTGGGATACCATATTTTCCTATAAAATACCATCCCCATGAGATCCCCTAGGTACATAGCATCCTACAATATAGCGGTAGAATTACGAACTAGAGCACCAAGCCCATTACCCACAAGGTGATTCCCAATACAACCTCCTAAAGGTCCTCCACCCCAACCTCTACAAAAACTAGGGAAAAAAATATTGGTAAGGGATTTATCCGCCACCACATAGCAAACATCGAGACCCATAAACCACGGTAGATCCAGTCCTACCATTGGAGAGGACATTATCGAGATAATCCCTTAGGCGTAACCTTGTTGAACCCGTAAACAAACGTCCCTATATGTAGAATCCGTCATAAGCAAGAACAGGGGCACGAACCAATGAATGGGATCCATTTCCATAGGATGCGAACAAGCTAGTAGGGGATCCATGATAAAAATTTCCTGTCTAGATGTGGTGCCACCATCACCACAATTTCATGTGATTACACCATTCATGAAGGATATAATATATATATAAGATCTTGTTTAGGAACATAATTGATTAATTTTATCTTTTGTAGATTCTTATTTTCACATACATGCACATACCCTTTATCTATTTTATTGGAATATAGAGTGTCAAGACAAAAGAGTGACACGTAAGGATAACATATCACATCAACATAACATCAAGGATAAAATTTTGTGGAGGAAACTTGTTTGGATACTTTAAAATCCTTTCGCATACACAGTCTAACGTCCAACTTGGGAAATGATAGGATTTCTTATTCTAGAAAAAATGCATCACCAAATCCTCTCTCTGGTATCGAGCAACACACATGTAGCTCATACAACCAAGTGGGACAAGAGTCCATAGTATTTGTAGCCATCGCAAAGTTTACTTTTAGTAAAAATGCATATAAAATGACTAATGTATTGTATTAGAGAATAACAAACTATATTTATACAAATTAATAGAAAAATGTTATAAACAAATTAATCACAACTATCAAATAGTAACATATAAATCCATTCTAGACAAACTAAATTTCAAAATAAATTTTAACTTATAACTATAGAGACCAAATAACTAAAAATGAGATTACACATTTAAACAAAATAACTAAAAATTGAGATTACACATAGAAATCCATTCATTGTTCTTACATATCTATTTCTGTATGTATATGGTTTAAATTATTGCAAATATTTTTAGAATTTCATATAATCTAAATAATGTAATCTTCCTACTATTATTTTAAATTTTTGAATAGATTAAACCAAAATGCTATTACATCTAGAACTAATTTGGTGATGAAATGTAATCAGTTTAGTACGTTATTTATGTAATACCACTAATTTGCACATCTACATGTTGTATACTTAGTTCAAAATAAATAACATGCCACATATATGTTTTCCATGAAAATATTTACATTCATGCATGCAATCATTTATATGTACTTATTTATGATGTGGAAATGTTATATTATATGATATTTTGAGTGGAATCATACACGTAGGGATAGTGGAAAGAAAAAGGTGTTAGTGCACATGCTACAAAAGTTGAGGAGGAAGGATAAGAACTCAAGTGTTACATAAATTTAATTTAAAGGAAAAATATAGATAATAGCAATAATATAATTAGGTTTAGTCCATAAGAGATCTTGAAAACCATGAAAAATATAAGAGATGGATCATGTGTGATAGCATGGAAATCAATTTCATAAAGAAGAGAAAATTAGGCACGTGAAAAGTGTAAAGGATCATAGGGAAGAAGTAAGACCAAAAAAGTAAAGAATTTTAGGAATCCTAAGAGGGTATATGAGTTAGATTTTATTTTGGGAGTACAAAGTGTAGACATTGTGATAAGGTTGAAATGTTCGTTATAGCGCTCATCATGCATGTGTGAGAACTATGCTCACACATTTCTTATCCAATGTGTGTAATGTAATAAAATCCATTTTAACATGTTATCTTGCATCAAATAAAAATATGATAGAATAGAAGAATAATTTCATCCTAGCTATATGTAATTAGTTTAGGGATCAAAGTGGTTTTCAATATAAATAATACATGCATAAACTTTTTTTTTTGACATGTTTATTTAATTTTTTTAACTACACATAGTCTTGTGTGTGAAATTTTATGGGTACCTCAAGAATATCCTCAATATTGTTTTGAATATAGAAAACCATTTTAAATATGGCACAACCATTCGAATTATGTCATAAAACCAAAAATCTTAACTTATGTGTTGTATTACAAGAGACATTTCTAGAAGCTCATGCTATGAGAGAAATATAATATTAATACATAAGCATATATAATATAAAATTAAGTCATTAGGATTACACATGATGAACTCTTAAAATATAGTATAGCACAAGGTTATTCTATGGCATGAAGGAGAGTTCATTTAAGTATTTATATAAATTGATTATAATTAAGCATTGAAAAATGTTAACCATATTTCAAATATTGTTATTGGGTTGAATTACGTTGCATCACATTCAACTATGTTATGCATCCTTTGGGCTCAAGTTGTTTTTCCACTATTGCAATGTGTAACCCTTAAGTTAGCATTAAGCAAGTAATTTTGATGATACACCTACTAGTCATCACTATATAGACATATAAATGATTGCATGCATGAATGTAAATATCGAGATGAGGTTGATTTTACTTAGTTTAAAACTATAAGCATATAAATTTTCTATGGATAAGTATGATTGATGAAATGAAATTTATGTTCTCTCTTAACCGACTGATGAGATCATATCATATAATTACTTTTGGAATTTCTTGTGAATTCCTTTTTTGATTGGTGACTAACTCTTCTAAATATGTGTTAATTAGTGGTGCATGAAAAAAGTGGATTTGTTTACCGACATGGAGATGATCACAAGGATTCAAGTTGGTTTTTTATTTTAACACATTTACATTGGTGTTGAATGTAACTAAGAATGGGACAACTAGGGATCTATCCAAAGTTTCCACATTTAGTATTTACCACTCTTGATGTCTATTATGTCTCTTTCTTCACTAGGTTTAATATGCACTTGAATTTGGGTCCTTGTAACAAGAAATTATCAAGTTAATAAATAATTATGCATTTATTACTATAAATATTGTCGATAATCTATTTTAAACCTTACTAGATCAAATGTAGACTCTAGGAATTTGTGTATGGTTAAGTTGATTTGTATAGAATTGATTTAGAATATGTGATGTACTTTGAATATTTCCATTCATTGATGAAGTACTTGACATAATATTTTTGAGAACATGAATTCATTAGAATATGACCTATCTTGGAATATAATCTAAATACATTGGTATGAATTATATGAAATTATCATTTGAATATGGTTTTTTAATTATATATTCCATTTTAATGCTTAAGGGGTTTCATATTTGAATAACCTTATCTTTTGCATATTCTTATGTATCTTTGAGATGATCTTGGTGATCCAAGTCTCTTGATACTTTTATTTATGATTGATTTATACATATGTGTTGGTCATTCTTGACTATTTCCTTGATTGGAATGAAAATAACTTGTGAAATAGAAGATGTGAAGTAAAGATGAAAAAGTGGTAATGAAGAAGTAATTTAATGAGGATATACACTAAAATAGTTATCATCTTTCATGTTTTTTGTGTTCATGACCTACTAGAGTAGGTATATACACTATTTCGTTCTTTACAATAGCATTTAATTTGAATGGACAACTGAATATGAATATAAGGAATGAGTACTAGTATGCAGTCTATAAGGAGGAACAATATTGAAATTTTAATATTGTTATATTATTTAAAAATTTTAGTTTTGGAGTGGAGTTAAGATTTCTAATTTCCATGCATTTTGACTCTAAAGTTTAATAAGAATTATAGAAGTTAAGAATCAATAGAAAAATATTTCGACAGGAGTAAGAAATTATTGCATGCATGAATGTAAATATTGTTGGGAAATTAGAGTTTCCATGGTAATTAGTAATATTCCATGAGGTAAATAAATGGGTAGTTTGTTATTTGTTTGTATGGTTTGGAGTGATTTGTGGGAGGATAAGGATAGGGATTAGATCCCATATATTGTGGGATCAATATCTGTATAAATATCTCTCTCAAAACTAATAAAATTGTATTGTTTTGATTGACTAAATTCCTTGATTTGGTATCGAGCAGCACCCCGAGGACCTCTCTATAATTCTCAGCCGTGTTCGTTCTGAAGATCCTTTGAGTGTAGACCAAGTCAATTGGTCCTATCATTTGATAGGCTATTATTTGCTAATAATTTTATAGTGCAGACCACTGTGAATGTTGTTGACAATTTTTTTTATATATTATTTTATTGGAGCTATTTTCTTGGCACTCGTAGTTGGAGATACCAGATTTACATTCTGTGTAAACATTTGCATAGGTGTATAGTTTTGTTTGGCATCGACTTACCATTCTGTCAACATCTCCACGGATTTACAAGTATAAGGCCGAGCCCCCTGATCGATCCATCAATACAGTCTACTTTGAAGTGTCTGAAGAGTCTTTGGATCGGTTTTTTTTTGGAAAGCTCCCTGAGCTTGATATACGTCGACTGCTCTTTCTTTTTAATAGGTCATTCATCAAGTTTGACATTAGGATAGTAGTGCAGACCATGTACTATTCCCAATGACAAATTTTTGATGATATTTGAATATATATATTTGTTCCGCAGATTGTTTTTTGTCATTTCTGAGTGATTCTGTTCACTGCATGCAAATTAAAAAAGAAGCTAGATTTGGCGAGTTTCTATTTGTATTTTTGGCACGATTTTCTTCCACTTTGGATGGTGGACCTCAGAACTCCAGGATATTCATTCTTCACGTGTTCCTTGAACGGATCTGACATCCACATATCAGATCTGCAGCGACCGGTTCCAGCTGTGCATGAAAGGCGGATCCAGAGGACAGATCTACAAGATTTGGACGTGTATCTTTCAAATCAATTTTCTGGTTTTTTGTCTTGCATAAACTATTTTTGATCTGCCTCCTATGAATTTTGCAAACCTAAAAGAGATGAAAAAAAATATCCAATCTTCTCAGGATTTGGTCTGTAACATTTTTTTTAAGAAAAAGGGTTCATAATATTTTAAATTATAAAAAGTAATTAAAGATTACTTTCTTATTTTTTCATTTGTATTTGAAAAAAAATAACCATTTGAGTCAAATCTTGTAAGGACGCATTTTCGGTTGAAACCGACGTTCACTTAGTTTATTTTTTGAGGGAGGGTTAAAAAAATGGAAAAAATGAACCAGATAGAAAAATTCGATGGAAAGGATTTCCATACATGGCAAATCCAAATCCAACTGTTGCTGATTGAAAAGGATCTTTGGGACATTGTTGATGGAGGATCGGTTGCACCAATAGATGTAGACGCACTCCAAAAATGGAAAGTCAAAGATAAAAAAGCTTTGGCCATTATTGGCCTCGGATTATCCAAACCATATCTACATCATGTAGATTTCAAAAAATCATCCAAAGAAATATGGGAAGCATTGAATCAATTATTTGGATCAAAAACTGACAATGCAGAGATAAATATGAAGCAGAAATTATATGGGTTGAAAATGGAAGAAGGAGGAGATATTGTATCTCATATCAATAAGTTCCGCTCTCTAATGGCCCAACTGGATGGCATTAATGAAAAGGTGAAACCCAATGATGCAAGGCCATATTACTAAATAACATGCCCAAAAGTATGTCCAATATGGTGTTTACTTTAAGTAAACTAAATCCAAGCTTGGAGAGCATAATAGCAATGCTACTCGATACGGAAAGCAAGGATGATGAAGAAGAAGAAGCAACATTAGCTAGTCAATCAAGTAATTCCTATAAAAGATCAAAACATATCAAAAACTGTATATGTTTTTATCGTAGGAAGCCAGGACATGTTATTCTCAACTGCATGAAAAGAGAAAAAGATCTACTTGATGGAAAACTATCCGACAAGGCCATGGCTACTGAAGAAGATGATACTGAAGAACAAAACACACATGCCAATGCTGAAGATTTTTCAAGCGACGAGGATTATCTTTTTAAATTGTTTGTGTTTTGTATCTACCCATGTCAACTCTAAGGGAGGGAATGTTGGGAAATTAGAGTTTCCATGGTAATTAGTAATATACCATGAGGTAAATAAATGGGTAGTTTGTTATTTTTTTGTACGGTTTGGAGTGATTTGTGGGAGGATAAGGATAGGGATTAGATCCCATATATTGTGGGATCAATATCTGTATAAATATCTCTCTCAAAACTAATAAAATTGTATTGTTTTGATTGACTAAATTCCTTGAAATATTGAGATGACGTTGATATTTAAGTTATAAGAGAGATTGATGTCATAGAGCATGGAGGTGATTTTAAAAACATTAACGAGGAAGTCATATTGAGAAATTTTTGAGATATCCATTAAAATTGGATGGGAAATAACACACTATTATCATAAAGCCAAATACAACATGTAAGTTGTAAATTGATTACAAATGTAATATTGTTTTAGCATTCATTGAATATTCCATGTATATATTAGATGGAAATTTTGAAGAGTGCAATTTACTAGTTTTGGTAGTTATCTGTAAGTTTGTAGTGAAGGATGATTTTTCAATTTTTAACTTTATTAAATAATGTCAGTTACAAGAATAAAATAAATTATCCTGAAAAGTAGAGCTCATAGTTCAACACAAAGACTATATTCAAGAACACACATATAATTTAAGCACAATATAGACAGTTTGCATAATACTAATAATTATGTTGTATTTATGATGTAATATTCTTCTATCTAGGGTTTCAAGTATGTATGTACCATTTTTTCATCCTTCTCTCTCTCTCTCTCTCTCTCTCTCTCTCTCTCTCTCTCTCTCTCTCTCTCTCTCTCTCTCTCTCTCTCTCTCTCTCTCTCTCTATTTGTGCCTTTCTACGAATTAATCTCTTAAGCACTCTCCTTCTTCTTTCTATTCCTCACTATATTTTCGTATGTCATTCTTCTAATTTCCCATGATTCCTCCACTTCAATAATTTTCACCTGCACACACAAATTGAGCTAGATCTAAATGTAAGAGTAAATTCAATAGAAAATTATACACATGTAACTCAGATTATTATATAGAAATCTCAATAGAAATTAGGTTTTTTTAATTACATGCTTTTTCTAACTTTAAAATAGAAAAATAACAATAATATTAGAAAAAAAATTGCTTTATTTTAATAAAAAAATTTCCTAACTTCAATATAGGAAAAAAACTATAATTTATTATAAAAAAACTTTACTTTAAAATTATAGTTATTAAAATATATATTTTTGCGGTCGAATATAAACTATCGAACATAGTTTAAAAATGGAAATTGTCATCGAGTTTACGCCGAGTGGCGGGTTGTGGGTTTTAGGGGTGTTCGCATGCACACCCCTCTCGTGGCGCCTATGTGGCACCTATGTGGCACATTTTGGCTCCAAATCCATTTGGAGGATAATTGTTTACCAAAATGTGCCACATAGGTGCCAAGTATTTAGGGTAAATTAATTAGTTAAATTACAAAATTTTAACACAAAAATACAGTTTTTAGTACCTTTCTAAAAATATAATTTTCATGTTTTAAAATTTTGTTTTACTATTTTGTTTTTATTTTTTTCCAACATATGGTATTTTACGAAAAATCAATAGTACATAGTCAACACAATTTTAAAAATAGAAAAATAAAAATAAAATTACTTTTTATTGAAGTCTTCTTCGTAGCTATGAAAATAAATTGAATTTTTACATAAATCTTAAAATTTATCGGCACAGACATACATGTGTATGCCCTTAATTTGAAATTATCTTCACTAAATAAGTAATAAAAAATATAAATAAAAAATATATGAAAAATTTGACAGAACTTGATATTCGGATCTAAAACATATATCTAAAATTTCATGGTGAAAACAATGTTTTCATTTAAAAACACCACGTTGGATATTTGTTCATCTAATATAAAATAAGAAACAACATATGAAAATAATTAAGAAAAAGACCAATTTTTTTCTAAAAAATAAAAAAATGCACATGTATTCTACACTCTAAACACAATATTTCGCTAGTTGATGAAATTTCATGAGTGTGTACGGTTTTGTGGATATTAATTTTAGAAAATCAATTAAACTAAAATTCATGTTTAGAAAGGTACAAAAATACAAAAAGTAGGACATGTTGTTGTGCTTTCACAATTTGATGAGGAGTGTTTGTTATCTATTTGTTCATTTATGAACTTACCCCGATCACAAGGTGTAAGGAATGTTATAGTTCTTTATTGTGACTTGGAAAGAATGTAAATAGTCAATTAGAGATTGGTCATTGAGTTTTGAATAATAATATCGTGTAGGTAAATTACTACATTTGGTAATGAGTTTAATGTTATGAATATAGGGATTTGGTCTCAACTTACAATGGGTATTATTTTGTCTATTCTGTGTTTAAATTGAGGAAATTATGTAAATATGATTTGAATATGTAAATTATATATCAAATAGTTACGATATGTTTATTCGGGTTTATTTTTTCAAACTGATATAAAATGATGTTGTTATGATTTCTCCTTTAAAGTATTGTTGATTTGAAGGACAATATCTTATAATGTAAGGTCAAACCTTGTCTATTATTATTGTTTTATTACGATTATGGTATAGAAAATGAGTGAGTTATCTCATGCAAGTTTTTACAAACTAAAACATGTATAATATTTCTTCTAATTATTGTACAAGTAAATAATGAAGCTATGAACTAAAGACCTAAAATGCTTTTAATACTTTTAATGAATATGACCATACATTCACCAATATAAAGCCTCTTTTCTAGCATAAGTCTCTAGTTTGTATTGCTTGATTTCATGATGAAATCCTAAATGAAAGAAGGGCTTAAGATGTTGATGTAAAGTTTTAATTATGAAATTTAATAATGAAAATTTGTTTTACAACTTTGTTTGTTTTTGGTGTTAATAAATTTATGATGGCCTATTTATCTTACTATGCGTATACGTAGACATTTTCTACATTTATACTTAATGTCTATAAATTGTACAATCTGTTGATCTAGTAAATTAATAAATGGTCATCAGAACCTTAAATGAAATAATAAGTTATTACCTATTCTAAATCCTTGATTCAATTAAGTTTATGAATATAATAGTTGTAAGAAAGATATTAAAGTAAATGGTTATCATAGACATAATATTATGAATCCATAGTGTGTTTTTATAGTGGATGAATATTGGTCTCAATTAGTAATAATATTATCTAATAACATATATTTCAATGATTATGACAATGACACATAATATGTTAGTAGTTAAGAATAAGGAGTGTGATTATCAAAAAAATAAATTCATGAGTCACTATGCCCTTAGAAAATATTAAATGAATCCTCATAAATGAACTATGTTAGCATCTCTAAATAACATATCGAGTTTTTAACTAAGTCAATTAATTTACTTAGCAATTTATAACCCTATTAAGATGGGCTTACATGTGATAATAAATTATTTCATTTGTAACAAAATTAAATTACAAAGTTATGGGTACGTAATTGATTCACTTTAGGAAGCCATAAGCAATCTCAAATGACTAAGACTTCATTAACTATAAATAGCCTAATTCACCAAGAAATAGTTCCAAGACATAAGGTGGATGTTGTAGCAAACCTTAAGTATGACATATATTAAATATAATCTCACATCATCATACATCTACCTTGACATAGTACTAAGGGTAATTACAAAAAGGGAAAGAGGATGTAATGGAAATAACCCAATTACGTGGGCTCTCCATTTTTCGTGACAAACCAAGGTAAGTTGTGGATATTTTCATTTATGAAGATTGTCTTCTAAAGGATCTATTCTATCGCCTATAGATTCATAGGGGGTGCCGGGCCTTCGATCTATCGCCTATCGCCTATCAGTAACTAGAGGGTAGGGGATGCCGACTCTAGATATAGGTAGCCATAGAGATATAGGGCTCCTCCCCCAGCTATAGAGAGTATAGTAGAGTATAGTGGGCCGTCGGTCGAAAGGAATTCTATTTAGAGGGGTTGAATCCATCTCCTTAACATGTTCACATTCCTAAAAAATTATAGATAAATATGTTGAGATAAATATTTTGTGACATAATAGTATATCTCTAAGATTTGTGTGGTCTCGAGATACATTGTTTATACACAGGGAGAAACGTTGTCCAAAGCAATATTAATGGATGATTATTGTCTGTTCACTATATTCTTATTTATATATGGTAGATACCAAAATAAAAAAATTGAGTTTCTGGTTGACATTTAAGGATGGAAAACATGAATGTCTCAACCTTGAAAAAGCTAAACTTGAACGCGTACTAAATATTGTATGATTATTATTAAAGCATGGACTTGTTAGTGCAAAATCACAGCACCCATGAATGTCTACAACTTAATGGGTTGAGACTCTCAATGTGATTGAATAACATGGAACATCTATCAAAGTGTGGTACTTTGAAATAGAGAGAGCTCTCTGGATGAAGGTTGGTTCCTATTCCTCTATTTAGGTGCACACATAAAATTTGTAGAGGATCTATCCTAAAATCTATTCTAACTTGCCAAGGAGACAAGGTTAAGAAGATGCAAGAAAATAAGCCTAAAATAATAGAGGTGATGCACCAAAGAAATTCTGAACACCAGCTTTGCTATCAAACACAGACCATTCAAATGTAATACAACTACCATGCATAGATAACCAATATTGTAATGAAATATCAGATAAATGAAATGAACACAATAGAGGGTTGAAATCATCCACAGACATGTATTATTTCTTCACAAATTGATACGAGCATTATAATGGAAAAAAGGTGAAAAATTACATTACAGTCTTAATAGAAGATTCGAGACTCCAAAAATTTGTCTCAGTAGACCCAGAGAAGAATGGAGGGTGTAAAACCAAAATGTCCAACCCTTTACAATGAGCCAAGCTCTTACCTTTATAGATGAAGCGAAGAGAGGAGAAGAAAAGAGGTGGGAAACCTGATTTGGAAGCTTAGCTACCAGCCATCAATGCCCTTGCAAATCCACCCACAATCTGTCAAGTCTACCTCTCTATGTTTGTTTGGCGTGTTGAAGAAGGAAGAATGATGGATCAAATCAAATCTGATCTGGTTGTTGGAGCAATTTGATCGTATATTAATCACATGAATACATTTTCCTATTTTTCACCGACATAACCTCATCAAAATTAAATTTTTAGGTTTCCATGGCGTAAACAAGGTCGAGTCCTTTCTAATGGTACCAAATTTGTTGGATTTCGGGCACTGGATCAAAAGATATAACCATTTGAACATTTGAATCGAATCCGTACAAAAATGGCAGAAAAACAAGTTTTGTAAAATGGATCCACGGGCCCGTAATTCACTTTTCACCTTATGCGAAAAAACACCAAAATCCCAAAATCCTCCGCAGCCTCACAAGCCCGAAATTCACTTTTGGAAAATTTTCCTACGCAGTCCCACAAACCCAAAATTCACTTTTGGAAAAAATTCCTCCGCGGCCCCATGAGCTCGTTTAGCAAAAGAAATCATCCCAGGCCTGTCGGCCCGCATTTTCCCTTTTGGAAAAATTTCCTCCCAGTCCACCGGTCCACTTTGACCTGAAACATGGCCATGTGTCCCTTTTGTTTGGCGGGGTCATATGTCCGATCCTAGACACGTGGAGGCTCAGTGCACACTTGATTCTGCCCCTTGAGTTTTAACCTTTGGAGTTACATCGAGCTGACACGTGGAGGCTTCCACCGATTCTCGTATACTTAGTCGATATAAATGGCCAAATTTGTCCCTTTTTTGGACCTAGGACACGAACCGTGTTTGGATTTACCTTTGAAGTCACAAAGAAACATGTGGCATCTTACACTGGCTTGTAGACTTTTCAATGGCTAGTGTGAATTTTGGGGGGCTCTGACATGTGGAGGTCCAACGCTTGTTTAGGGACCACCTTTTGTTCTTGACCTTTGGAGATGTGCCAGCTTGGACACATGGAGGTGTCTCTGTCTCTTCTTTCCTTAGTTGATTCAACGTTCATCTATGCCCTCATTTCAAACTTGGGACACGTGGAAGCCTCATGCTCATTTGAGTCTCTCGCTTTGACCGTGCCTTTGAAGTTACGTAGAAGAGACATGTGGCATCTTCCATTGGTCCTTCCATAGTTAGTCGATTTGAGCTTGCTGCCTTTTGGACCCTAGGACAAGTTGTAAGTTGGCGCTCATTTGAGTCTCCACCTTGGGTTCTTCTTTTAAAGTTACATCGGTTGGACATGTGACACCTTTAGCAAGTCCTTTGACTTTTCAACTAACAACTCTATTTCCTTTTTGACCTAGGGACGTGGAGGCTTGGAACTTTTTAGGACTGGATTTTGGGCCGTGCCTTTTGAATTTGTATCGTTGAGACATGTGGTACCCTCCGCTGGTCCTTCCATACTTAGTCGATTTAAGTGGAGGATTTTGTTTCCTTTTACTCGACCACGTGGCAAGCCCGCACTCATTTGGGAACCCACTCTTTAGACCCATCCTTGGTGTTGCACCGATGAGATGCATGGAGGCCTCTACCGACACTCTTATACTTATCTGATTTGGGTTTTGAGTGAACCCTACCTCGTTAGGTCATGGGACACGTGGAAGCTCCGCGCTTATTTGGGGAACCTCCCTTGGCTTCGACCCTTGAAGGCACATCATTGAAACACGTGGCAACTTCTGCTGGTCCTCTTGTACCTAACTAATTTGGGCCCACTTTGAATCATATGTGAATTCTGGATACTTCGATCCTTTCCCCATTTTCCTCCTAAGAGCCTCTAGCCTCTATTGATGTTGTTTTATCCTTCACCGATCTTTCTCCTCCATTGTAGAGCTCACCTGCCTCCTTGGATGTCAAATTTGAATGTGAGCTCGTAGGATAGAGCCGACCCTTAGATTTCCTTCTATGCAAGGTCATGTTTGATCAATTTTTCTAGGAGCAAAATTCGTACAAAAATTTGGTGACTCACGGGGACATCTTCCTACTAGATGAAGAGATCAGTAGCCTTGGAAGTATCCATTGGGCATGGAGTCTACCTAGTAATTTCAAAAGTGGTCTCAAATCTGCGCTTCCACTACATGCATGCTTATCCTTGCAAGAAAATCTTGGATTCAAGATTTGTGAGAGTAAAGAGTTGTCTGAAACCTAGAAACTTCTCCCTCATTTGATTTTCCACAAACCTGATCTGTTGGAGTGCAATGAAAACATCCAGACCTACTCCAATAGGAATACTCTATAGATTTAGTTTCTTTTGGCCACAAGTCTTTTCCATGAGTGAGATGAATTGTATATAAGCATACACTAGAAGCAATAGAGCATGTGCAATAACACTTAGGTAATTAAAACCTAAACTATAACAAGAAAATGTGCATACGCACTTGGAGAAATTGAAAACCTAGGCTAATATTTACAAGCGTGAGAAATTTTACTTTTAAATAAGTAGTGTTTGAGGTAGATCCCATTGACTGGAATCTGTAATTCCTCGCCATCCAACTTAGCCTGCGCCGTAAGGAATTGATACTTGTACATTTTTGACCATGTAGAGGCCACTCCTAATGGCATCAAACTTGGAATGCCTTTCTAGTTTTTCCTGATCTGCATCCCACTTTAGAACTAAGTCCCCCTCTTGAAAGATCCTTGTTCTTACTTTCTTATCAAATCTCTTCTTAATCAATGCTTGATCTTTCTCCATGACCTGCATTGCATGTTCTCTAATTTCTTCTACTCCCATTAGCTCTACATACCTAGTTTCCATAGGTTCAAACTCAGCCAGTTCCAATTGTTTCATGAGCTCCAAAGTGGGCAGCTCCAATGATATGGGAAATATTGCCTCTTTTTCGTATACAATCTTGTATGGGGAGCTGCCTATAGACCTTTTGGATGTGATCCTATCAGCCCATAGAGCTGATTTGAGCTTTGCATCCAAGTTCTCTAATTTTTATCAAGAGTCTTTCTGATAATTCTTAGTAGGTTCTTGTTTGTGGAATCTTCTTGGCCATTACCTTGAGGGCAATATTTTGATGAAGTGTTGAGGTATACACCATTCTTGATAGCACATTCAAAGTGATCCTTCTACCAAGGAATGCCAATGCATTATCTCGATATGATAGCGGCGGGACTCCAAACCTAATGGCTATCCCTTCATATAAATCCAAGATGTTTGATTCATTTTCCTCCTTAAGTGCCACTTCTTGATTCCACTTGGTGAAATAGTCTATTGTTGTAAGTATCCACTTATGGCCCTGGCTTGAATTTGGGTTAATCACTCCAATGAAGTCTAATCCCCATTGCATGAATGGATGATCCATTGAAATTGGACAAAGGGGTAGGGCTGCTAACTTTTCCTTCCCTATGAAGAATGCACACTTCTGCACTTCTTGATCCATGAGTAGCAATCCTTAAACACCGTAGGCCAATAATAACCATCTTTCATGATTTTGAGAGTGTTACTTGAGGAGAAAAGTGGCCTCCTACTTCTCCATCATGGAACTCATGCAAAACCCTCTCAATTTGGACTGTCCCAATGCACCTCAATAGAACACTATTGATATCCTTCTTAAACAAAACACCACCAATAAGCACATATGGGATGGCTTGTAATCTGAAGTATCTCCTCTTTACTTTGTTCCATTCTGGAGGGCACAAACCTGTTTGGAGATAATGCACCAAGGCTTGAGTCTAACATGAAATAGGTGCATCATTAGCTGGCTACTCTTGATCATTCTGCAGTAGTAGGACAACCTCTTCTTCATCTACTAACTCAGCTTGTTGCTTGGAAGCGAGCTTCTCACACAGACCCTTACCATGAACCAGTTTAGTCACTTTGATTTCAATATCATACTCCATTACACAAGTGATCCAACCTACTCTCTTCTCATTCAATTATTTGTTTAGGATAAATTCCTTGACACCAGACACTAGCTTGAATCTTTTTGTGTAAGACCAAGTGTCTAAACTTCTTCAAACTCCTAATGACAACAAGGAAATGCTTTTCAATGAAAAAATACTTTACTTATAATCTTCCAGGTCCGATCGAAGAAGGCTATGGGCTGTTCTGAACCTTCCTTGTTAGGCTGAACCAAGATAGTTGAGATTGTGTCTGACCCTCAAAAATCATGCATCATGAAGTCCTTTGAAAATTCAGGTTAATAAGAGTTTGGGCATGGGATATTGTAAGCTTGATAGCCTAAAAACTATCTTTTCCTTCTGTTGTCCATTTAAATTCAAGACTCTTCTTCAACATCATTGTTAAAGGCTTCACAAGAGTGGCAAAGTCAGACACAAATCTGCAAACAAATTTTATTCTCCCAAAGAATCTTTGGAGAGACTTCTTGTGTTGTGGCAATGGAAGTGTTTGGATGGCTTCAACCCTTTCACAATCAATTGTTAACCCTTCTCTTGAGACAATGTGGCCCAAAAATTTTCCCTCATGTGCCAAGAATACACAATTTTTGGATTTAATGACACTCTAAACCTTCTACACCTCTGAAATACCTTCCGAGTTGGAAGAGATGGTTTGCAGGCATTCTTTGAGAAGACAAGTGATATCATCTAAATACTCCATAACTATATTGTTGATCAAGCCTTTGACTTTCATATCCATACCTCGATGAAATGTTACTCTGACATTTGATAGTCTAAATGGCATCTTCTTATAAGCATATGTACCCCATTTGGTGGTGAAGGCTATCTTGAACTGATCTTCCTCTTTCACCATTATCTTATTATAGCCCAAGTATCCATCTAGAAATGAAAACATCTCAGAGCCATCTACAACCTGCAAGATTTTCTCCATCGATGGAAGTGGGTAGTGATCTTTGAGTGATGCTCTGTTTAGATCATGAAATTCCACACGCAATTTGATTTCTCCATTTCTTTTCCTCACAGGCACCAAGTTTGTAACCCAACTTGAATGCTTGATAGGGAAGATGATGTTGGCCTCAATTATCTTGTTCAACTATTTTCTCATGAGAGGTTCAATGTGAGGGTTTACTTGGCCTTGGCTTCCATCTTAAAGGCTTAGATCTCGGATCGATATTGATAGTGTGTTGTGCCACCTTTGGTTGAAACCTCTTAAATCCTTGTAAGTCCAAGAAAAGACATCTAGGAATTCTTGACAAAGTTGAACGAACTCATATTTTTCTTGTTGGGTACTTACCTTGTTGATTCACAACATTTTGCCTTCATCTATGGAAATGGGCTCTGAATCTTCACCCTTTACCTGAATATTTTCTTTCTCCTTCTAGAATTGATCATTTGGGTTGAAGATTGACTCTAAAGTTACAAGACCCTTTAGTAATTTGTTGGTTCTCAACTGCACCACTTGGTCACCATAATGTTGTTCCAACTTGTCTTGGTTTCTAGCAGAGAACTCAACTTTTCTTGTAGAAAGTTGACAATTTTTTGATCATTCTCGAAGACTTGCCAACTTGTATTGTTATCTGGAACAACTAGTCTTATAACCACTTTAATATGGGGCTGGGATTTCTCACTCTTGATACTCTCTACCACATCAAATGCCACCCTGATTGCTGCCAATCTATCCGCTACTTCATTCTTCTTCCTTGGGATGGAATTGATGTTGAATGCTTCAAAATATTTGATGAGATCCCATACTTGATTCTTGTAGTTTTTTAACAGATCATTCTTAGCAGAATTTTGTCCTCGGACTTGATTCACAACTAGCTCACTATCACCAAACACTTGTAATTTTTTAATCCCTCTTTTTCTTTCCCAATGTAGTCCATGGATCAAGGCTTCATACTCTGTTGTGTTGTTCGAGAAAGAAAATTGGAAATGGAAGGATGAGTAATATTTCATACCTTGAGGTGAAACAAACATATCTCCTTCTCTAGCTCCTTGTCTACTTCTTGAGAAATCAAAGAATAATTTCCATACCTCATTATCATCATTGTGGTTTGGCTTAGTGATTTCGTGTAGAGTATGATTCTCTTCATGCAAACAGTCAACTACTAGCTCACATTCCTCCATTTCCTTGTAAGGCTCAAAAGCATGCCTCTTATTTGTCCATTCATCGAGAGTCAAGTCTAGAATACACCTAACCTTGGTATCTACCTCATAAGTGCTTGGGAGGTCTTCTTAATCAAATCTTTGAACAATTTGCATTGATTGGGCTGGGTACATGAGGATCAATATGGAAATCCATAATGGGCTCAGATCTGATCGTAGCCTTAGCTCCATACCTTGTTCTAAAAAGCATGTGTGACCAATCAGCAAACAAATAGCCTCCAATTTTAGTGGTGAAGTCTCTTGAAAAACACAATGCAAAGTGTGGTGGCAAGTCTATGACCGATACATTTTGCAATATGGTCACATTGGGGTATGCATGCAATGTGAGGGTCAAATCCTTGATGACTCCAACCATTATTACCATTGTCCCATCCAATTGCACTATGCCCTTGGAGATGACTTCGTATTGAAGATCCAATTGATCGACTATTTGCTTTTGCATTACAGAGCTACTTACTCCTGAATCAATCATACAATTATGCACTAGCTTGTCTCTAATGATCAATGAGACATAAAAGGGAGGAGACTTCATATTCTTACCTTATTGTCCTCCATGGTTTCCTTCAGGTTGAGCTGCATTTGGAAGAACTTTCTCTTGTTTATTGGAGGGCTAATTTGAAGTTGACCAATTGGCCATAGTAGCCTGCAACAGGTCTCTCTCTCATGGGATATCAAACGATTCCCACATTTAGATGTTTACATTTGTTTTCTTCATCTTTTCAATGATGTTAAATGGGAATGAGCTATCCTTTTTTGCTCCATTCCTTGCGCACTCTCTTGCACATGGGTCATTACAACCGATGCCTGAGTGGGTCTGGAAGGTGGCTTAGGCTGACTCTACACATTGGGAGTTACACTTTGATTGTCAATACCTTGTGGAATAATAGAAGGTTTTGGATTACCTAAGTTTGAGGATTCTTCCCTCCAATATTCCTTTTCTTGGACCGTGTATTGGTAGCTATACTTTGAGAAGGGGCTTGGTTAACTCCATAGAAGTATTCAGCTTGCCAATTGACAAGCATAGTCTCACTTGGAGGTGCCTCTTTATAGGTTTCTTGCTGCTGATTTTCCTCTTTACTGGGCTCTTGGGACACACCAATGGTCTGTACCATCAAGGCCTAGTTTAGTGCACCATTGAAACATATTGATTGGTTATGGGGCTAATTGCATGGGAAACACCAATCATATTATTGTGCCATGTTGTTTTGTGTTGGAACCAAGGCCCTCAATGTTGAAGTTGCATTTGGATCATATGGTCAGAAAGGCCTAATAGCTTGAGGTTGTCCTTGGTTTTGGTTTTGATTTGCAGCCTGAGTTGGTGGTCTATTTTGCTGGTATGGGGGCTAGCTTGATACTAAGTTTGAGGCTGATATGGCCTAGAACTCTGAGCTTGTTTCCTCTTGATAGTCACTAGCTCATTTCCTAGGTTTTGTAGTTGTTTCATAACCTCTTGTAGCTCTTTTGAAGTGCTAGAAGATGAGGTGGAGGCTTCATCTAAACTCTGATTCCTTGGAGCAGGTATGGGAGCTAATGTGGGTGTTTGACTAGTGTTTGGAGCTCCTAGTTTTGGATATAGAGGCGTAGGTGGCCTAGGTGCAAGTTTAGTAGCTTGAATTAAACAATTTTCAGCTCTAATGGAAATGTTATAGACTTCAGGTAAAGTTAAACCTCCCATGGATTGAATCATTAAGGAAATATCATAATTTCAAGCTTTAAAGAAGTATAAAAAAGAACCTTCATTTGTTGGTCTTACGGCCACCAAAATCCTATCCCACGTCCTCTAGAATATGAAGTTGAAGTCAGTCAACTGCTCATTAGGAGCCCTCTTGATTGTTTTCATTTATTCCAAGAGAGATAGGTTATCCCCTTCTCTCAAAATTAATTGTGAAGAGCTCTACACATATGGTCCCAATTCTGAATAGATCCTTTTATTAGACTCTGAACCATTTCAAGCTTTACCCTTGAGTAAAGAGGCTAAAAATTTGACCGCAATTTCCATCTCCATGATCTCAAGAATTGCGCGTAAATTTGCAATGTCTTGAATGTGGTCACTAGGAGTAGTCCGGTTCTCTCCAAAGGAAATATGGAATGTTCTTCAATGCTGCAAATGGGACTTGATTTTATGCATTGAGAGTGAGTGGACTACTGCTAGTGAAATTGACATAAGGGTTGGGTGGTGGATGTGCCATTATGACTGACCTAAGAACCCTTTTTGATTGGATGAAAGGCCTACCAGGGGGAGGTGTCGGCAAGTTTCTATTTGGTGGAGATGGAGACCTTGAAGGTCTTTCCCCCTTCTCCCTCTGTCTGAGGACAAGCGCACATAGACAAACTTTCCTTCTTCTCTAGTTATTGATCTCGATTGAATCCTTCTCATGAATCTGCCGAGCCTGGGCTGTTGAAACTAGTGGACTCTGCCTCTTTTGGAGTCACTAGATGTGTAATTTCAAAGCTCCTTACAAGATGAAAACATAGAACAAGTGCACATCAATCTTGCTGCAATAAAAATGAAGATCTCCAGCCCACCGAGCATGCCAAAACTCTTAGTGAAAAATCACAGCATCCCTGAATGTTTGTAACTTAATGGGTTGAGACTCTCAGTGTGATTGCATAACATGGATCATCTCTCAAAGTGTGGGAATTTGAAATCAAGAGAGCTCTCTGGATGAAGGTCGGTTCCTATTACTCTGTTTAGGTGCCCACATAAAATTGGCAGAGGATCTATCCTAAAATATATTGTAACTTGCCAAGGAGACGGGGTTAAGAAGATGCAAGAAAATAAGCCTAAACTAATGTGAGGTGATGAACTAAAGGAATGTTGAACACTGGCTTTGTTGTCAAACACGAGACCATTAAAATGTAATACAACTACCATGCACAGATAACCAATATTGCAATGAAATTTAAATGAATGAAATGAACACAAGAGAGGGTTGAAATCATCCATGAACATGTATTATTGCTTCACAAATTGATACAAAGCATTACAATGGCAAAAGGTGAAAAATTGCATTACAATCTTAATGAAGATTCGGACTCTACAAATTCATCTACAGACCAGAGAAGAAGGGAGGGCACAAAACCAAAATGTCCAACCCTTTTACAATGAGCCAATCTCTTAACTTTATAGATGAATCGAAGAGAGGAGAAGAAAAGAGGCAGAAACCTGACTTGGAAGCTCAGCTACTAGCCATCAATGTCCCTACAAATGCACCCATAATCTGTCAATTATGCCTCTCTATGTTTGTTTGGCGTGTTGAAGAAGGAAGAATGGTGGATCAAATCAAATTTGATCTCGGTTGTTGGAGCAATTAGATTGTATATTAATGGCATGAATAAATTTTCCTATTTTTCACCCACCTAACCTCATCAAAATTAAATTTTTAGGTTTCCATTATGTGTAGACAAGGTTGAGATCTTTCCAATGGTACCAAATTTGTTGGATTTCGAAGCACTGGATCGAAAGATATGCCCATTTGAACATTTGAATCGAATCCGTACAAAAATGGTAGAAAAACAAGTTTTACAAAATGGATCCATAGGCCCAAAATTCACTTTTCACCTTATGCGAAAAATGCCAAAATCTCAAAATCCTCATCGCCTCGCAAGCCCGAAATTCACTTTTGGAAAATTTTCTTCTATAGCCCCAAAACCTCGAAATTCACTTTTGGCAAAAATTCCTTCGTGGCCCCACACCTTAGCAAAAGAAATCATCTTGGGCTTGTGGCTCACATTTTACCTTTTACAAAAAGTCCTCCACAGGTCTACTTTGACCTGAAACATGGCCATGTGTCCCTTTTGTTTGGCGGGGGTCATATGTCCGATCCTGGACATGTGGAGGCTCAATGCACACATTTGAGTCTGCCCCTTGAGTTTTAACCTTTGGAGTTACGTTAGGTGACACGTGGAGGCTTCCGCCGATAATTTATACTTAGTTAATTTAAACGGCTCGCTTTGTCTCTTTTTTGGACCTGGGACACGTGGAAGCTCCACACTTTCTTGGAGAACTATGTTTGGATTTACCTTTGAAGTCATGCGGAAGAGACATGTGGTATCTTCTGCTGGCTCGCAGACTTTTCAACGGCCAGTGTAAATTTTCTGGGGCTTTGGACACGTGGAGGGATAAGCGCTTGTTTAGGGACTTCCTTTTGTGCTTGACCTTTGGAGAAGCACCAATTTGACATGTGGAGGCCTCTGTTATCTCTTCTTCTTTCATAGGTGATTCAACGTTCATCATTGCCTCCATTTCGACTTGGGACATGTGGAAGCCTCACGCTCATTTGAGTCTCTACGTTGGGCCGCACCTTTGAAGTTGCACAGAAGAGACACGTGGTATCTTCCATTAGTCCTTCCACACTTAGTCGATTTGGGCCTGCTGCCTTTCAGACCTAGGGACACGTGGAAAGTTGGCTCTCATTTGAGTCTCTGCCTTGGGTTCTTCTTTTAAATTTGTGTCAGATTGGACACGTGGCACCTTCATGAAGTCCTCGACTTTTCAACTATTGACTTTATTTCCTTTTTGGACCAGGGTACATGGAGGCTTGGCGCTTGTTTGGGACTAGCTTTTGGGCTGCGCTTTTGAATTTGTGCCATTGAGACACGTGGCACCCTTCGCTAGCCCTTCCCTACTTAGTCAATTTAAATGGATGATTATGTTTCCTTTTTGACTCGACCACATGGTGATCCCATGCTCATTTGGGAACCCATTCTTTGGACCCACCTTAGTGTTGCACCGATGAGACGTGTGGAAGCTTCTACCACACTATTATACTTAGCTCTGCGCTTGTTTGGGGAACTACCCTTGGCTTTGACCCTTGAAGGTGCGTCATTGAGACACATGGCACCTTCCATTGGTCCTCTTATACTTAATCGATTTGGGCCCACTCTAAATCATATGTGAGGTCCGAAGACTTGAACCTCTCCCCATTTTCTTCCTTAGATCCTCTGGCCTCCTTTGACGTTGTTTGATCCTTCGTCGACCCTTCTCCTCCATTGTAGAGCTCGCCTGCCTCCTTGATTGTTGGATTTGAATGTGAGCTTGCAGGATAGAGCCGACCCTTAGATTTCCTTCTATGCAAGGTCGTGTTTGATCAATTTTTCCTGGGGAAAAATTAGGACAATAGGACTCAAGGGAGAAAATAATAAACCTTCTTAGTTACACATTTTTATACACATAAGGGTTATCGATGGATCAAATTAATCAAATAACTTGTTAATCAATTTTGTTAAATGACTACTCTAATTAACTTTATTTCACCTATGTGAATGAATGTGAAAACTATTGTTTAAAAAATATTTTGTTTTTGGGAAAATAACTTGAGGTGTTACATCTTCCTTATGCTCATATTTCCATCCACTATAGGGGATAAATTATCAACAATTTTAATTGCATCACATGATTTTATTCCTTAATGTATTTTTCAACTAAAATACATGCATTAAATAAATTCCATTTATTAAGACTTGTTGGCTCATTGATATATTATAATATTCACACTTTGATTAAATGAATTATAATATTCAAACAAATCAACCAAATTATAATTTTAAAGCTGAAATGACCGCTTTTATACCTTTGATAAGCTAGAGGAATGATTAAGGACCCAAATGACAACAAAAACTTGAAATTAGTTAGTGACATGAGAACATCGTAGACAAATTTGATGCTTGTGCCAACAATGGTTTTCCTTCTTGACAATCAAAGTATAAACAACACCCATAGATGAAGGATATGAGCACCATAACTTCTTAGCATACAACCAAGGAACAAGTTACATGTATTAAATTTCATGGGACTAGACTCTCAAAATGTGGAGGATGTTAGATTTGAAATATGTGATCTCCATTCAATCTCAAAGCACACCAACGTCGATTTTAGTTAAGTTTCCTAGTAGATGCTAGTTTTATTTTCATCGATTTTGTTGAATTTTAAATTAAAATGTAGAGTAGGCTCGAAAAGACTAAAAACCATGTTGTCACATTCCTTTAACACTCAACATTAATACTTGAAATGGGGCCTCTAAAGTGCTATTAAAAGAGTACACTATGGCTTTGTTTTGTACCTTTAATTTTATCTCGCGACCTGCATTGGTTCTACCCCAATACTTACATTAGCACCTGAGAAGCAAGCTACAAATAAAATTGGTTTCCCTAGGAACCGGTATGTTCATGTAACCATGGATGTGTATGCTTCTTATCCTGAATTGTAGTTTTTTCATCAATCTTGACCCACAATTGAGGATCCCCTTGGTATTTCCCGAAGGGATGACTACCTAAAGTTGTAGGTTCTCATTATGGCAAGCATACCATTTTATAGCAGCGTTAATGAAAATATTTCAGGGGCACAGTCACATGGTCAATGGTGGTGTTCCATATCTGAAATGTAAGGAACAAGTAATCTTGTTGTAGGGAGACCTCGAGGAGGTTTGATGACATTTCTGCATTCCAACTTATATTATGTAATTTTATTTTACAACCTTCACTTTGTGCTCGCTCCTGTTACATTTTCCTCTTCCGTGGATAAAGAACACTGCATAGGAATTCCTTTTCAATAACAAATATAGTTTCTTCATGTTGTTGCCATATTTCAGTGGTATTTCTAAGCTCTTCATTTCCATTGTTATGGTTACAAAATGACCAATTTATGTGGAGAAGAGCATGTGCACTCCTATGCTAGTGCATACATACCAGTGCATACACTTCAACGCTAGCACATTCATAGCAGCACGTTAAATGCTACGCTAACGCATGCATCTTAACGCTAGTGCGTCCACGCTAGCACCTTTTTCTTAATGCTAATGTTATTAGTTGCACGCTAGCACGTATACTAATATGAGAATGTATTTCAAGGGCTATGCTAGTGCACCTAAGTGCATGTGTTAACGTAATGTTTGAATTTTCCCTACTTACAACTAACAGTAAATGCACTAACAAGACAAGATTTGTTTTGTTACTATGGAACCCTCATCTATTGTCTATCCATACTATCGGACGTGATCCTCACGATGCCTACACTATAATCGATGATCTATCTCTCTCAAATATCATACCTAAAATATAAAACTAAGGGAAAAAGAAATCTATAAGAAAAAAAAACTGTGATATTTGTTACCCCTCCCACTCATCTATTAATACCCTGTAACTAACCCTATTTTTTCTATTTTTACCTTCTTGATCAATAACTAATTTTCTTCACTTTTTCTATCACTATTTGTTCACATCTTCTTCTCTCTCCTATCAAATGATTGCCCTTCACTTCGTCACGTTTCCCACCTGCTCAAGGGGTTGTCTAGTAAACTAATACGGGCTTGTTTGGGGCACCCAAATATTTCACCAGGGAAAAATCAGCAATTCCCTCCTAGCATTACATATGTCTATTACCTTTAAAACATTATCACTTCGTAATAACACTTTAAATATGGGCAAATGTATAAACCCCCAAATTACCACTATACATCGCAATCATCCAAAACAGAACTAAAATTCTATTTCAATCATTGCTCCTATATATAATTAATTAAATTGATTTTAATTACATCCTATCCCACCTTAGCTAATTTTATCATCTAATTTAATATCAAAGTAAATAAATAAATCCACATGTCCAGTTTTCATATTTAAATAAATTAAATAATCCGAATATCCTATCCATCTCATCAACTCAAGTCAACTCACAATCAATGACTTCAACTAAAAATCAATATTTTTATTAAAAGGATGTGTTTTAATTGAGTCAAATCAACACTACTGATTAAGTAAAGTTATCCTCTTTATTCTTCTTCCACAAGCCAACTATTCACGACATTTTTTGGGTGAATAAAAAGCAATATGGAATTAAAAATCAAAATCATGTGTAACGACTTGCCAACTTAGCGTGGACTCACTCTTGCAAATTAAAAACAAACAATCTAACATTCAATCAAATCTAGAAACTCAACCAAACAAGCCAAGTAATGTGTAATTATCTCCAAATCAAATCAATCACAACTTAGCTTGAGGATTCACTTTCCCCAGCTATAAATCAATGATCCTTCCTTTGAAAGTCGTCCATCGAAGCTTTGAGAGTTCATGCTTTGCTATTTTGCACACTTATTTTCATGAATAAAATCAAGTCCTCATATTGTTATGCAACCCAAATCACATCAAGATCATTATATCTACATGCCCGTGGCTTAACTATTATTTCATTCTCAATACTTGAATCATCCACAAATCAACCAAATCTCAAAACTCAAACAGATCCAAAAAATAATGTCACTCAACCTTGTTCTTTCAACACATCCAATCCAAAGTTGTTTTGGGATCTACAATTGAAAGGTTTGCACTTGTGTTTGTTTAAATTTTCCTTAGTTGTATTTGTTATAGTATATAGTTGGGCACATAAATTCAAGTTTACAACAAACCTCAAATAGAAAGATAAATTATACCGGTCATATCATTAAAGATCTTACATAAATTTACCTTGTTTCAAATTTCAATGATCCTTCAAATGTCAAATGCCTCCCTGAAAAACAAAAAGAAGCTCCTCGTTTTGCAATGCAAAAAGTGTTCAACACCAGTAAAGAGGTGACGCCGTTTAATTCTCCGGACAACAAGTAGACATAGCTCCTCCAACAGGGATGGTCGACTCACTGCCATGTATGGTCGGAGCTGCAGTTCTTCGATATGCAGGGTACGTGTTAGTTCTTCGAGCTGCGGTCTCGCGAAGGGTGAAGTAAACTGTCTGGTTCCACCTTGGGTTTCTGCCGTTTTTATTGTCGACGGTGGCTCTGTGCCATAGAAGAAGACCACCGCGTAGGGATTCGTTTTTCAAAACGCCTTTGCTTTCTTCAAGTCCCTGGCAGAATTTGCTGTTATTTCTATGCTCCTGGTTTCTATGGTTTGCGTTTCCATTGTTATGGTTGTAGAATCACTGATTTCTATAGAGTTTACTTGATTTGCAAGATTTGTAAGCCGTGTTATATATATTTGATAAGGGAGATTGATCCAACGGTGCGAGTCAAGATATTTTGTGGTGGTCACGTGAGCGCATGTAGATATTTTGTGTTGCTCACGTGAGGGCGTGTGGAGGTTATACGTCGTCGACGATAAGATGTCGTTGGTCGGCCGGGAGGAGATCGGATTCGCTTCACTATAAAGTGAATTGTGGTTAGTAAATTAATAAACCGTACGCTTTCTATTGTGCTTTTAACACGAGGCGAAAACGAATTGAAACACTCTGCAATTGTTATCCTGTTCATTGAAACATATGGGATTCGCTTTTAAATTTGAATATTTTAATTTTGGAGGTTTCTCACGAGGAGCAGAAATGAGTAAAAGAATATTGTCATAAAACTAGCAATTGCACATGAGTTGCAATCTACGCCGGAGAGGATAATAATGTTTAGTTTGTTGGAGTTGTAATTTGTGGTGAAATGTATGTTCTCTTAAACTATTTTAAGTTTATGTGATAGGGAAAAGAGGACAATATAGTAACTTTCGACAAAAAACATTACCTATTATGCCTTGATGGATGCTCGTACATTGCTATAAACCTCTTATTTGGCTATGGGCCACACGTATGTTGGTAAAGGCAAGTTGATCGGGGTGAATATACACTTGTTTCATATCATAGAATAGTCACAATGGTTCTTGACGATAATCGAGTCTTCTCCAAAATGCAATTATGATATTCATTGAAAAGATAACATGTTCTATCATTCGATTGAACACTTGGTGTTTTGCTACAAAAACCCTATTTTGGCATTTAAATGTTCCCAAAGTGTAGACAACCATCAAAACATAAAATATAGAGCAATTTTGTTAGATGTAGTTGCAAATATTTTGGTACACATACATGTAGAATGTGCAACTTTACATAAAGGCACGTGAATTGTTTAGCGAGAATACAACTTATGTTATTCACTCAAATATCTATCATAGATCATAGAATATATTTTGTAACAAATTACATGTCCAACAAATTTAATAACGTTATCCTTACTAACATAAGTTAAAACTCATATGCAATTGCTAGTTATTTAAAATAATAAAAAAAATACACCCAATTACAAAATCACATAAATACTTATCAACCTATGTGATAAATCTTTGTAACTATGAATGTGAAGCAACGTTATTTTTCATAATTTGACATAATTTTAGCAATTTATTTGTCATATTTGAAAACTCCAATACCGAACTCTATGGCTATGTGGAAAAATGTCCTCCCTGCTTTGTTTTTGTCACTAGAAAGCTCCCCTTTTCCTTGTACTATCTAATATCTACAACAACGGGTTGTTTAGTCGCTTAAACACCATTAGTGCAAGTTAGATTCTTGTTGAAAACCTCTTCAACACAAAATGCAAATGGTCTAGAAGATAAAATAATTCTTTTTGGAAGACTTGGTGATTGTGAGGACAACCAAGGTCTGGGCCTGATGTATGTCAAATTTTGAGGAATGAGCCACAAGGCCGACATTGGTATTGTAGGTGCCAATTTTACATCATTCAAGCATTTTCTTTCGATGATGATGGCTACCCCCAATCCTACCACGTTGCCTGTTCCTATTCTTTGCAGATATGTATATTTTTATTCCTTTGCGAGCAACAAAGGGTAAATTCACTTTTTCATAGACGGCCAACGCGATTGCGGAAGACAAGACATTGAACACAGTAAAAGTGGATACAGGTATTTGGAAATGAGAACCCAAATGCATGTCCATTATTAGGGCTTGTAACACAAAGAATGTTGAGTGTTGGGCAATCATAATAATGGGAATGATTCCAGTGGACCAGATTGGTAATGTTTTGTAATAGATTTGAGCTGCTCTACTTGCTTAACCATACACAGCCTCCCTGGGTTCGGATTTACTTGTCCATCCAACATAAAATCTTGGGATATGTTTTCATGGCAACTTTGTTCAGAAACCTATTAAAATGATTTTGTTTTGAGTTGAAACATTCAAACATAGGCTGATGCAAATTAAAAAGGGCTTTCTTTGATGAATTGAATTAAGAATATGTAAGCAAAGGTGGAGGTCGAATTTCATACATGAGCTACTGCGTGAGTGGAAGCCTTGCCGACTCCACTAATTGTTGGTGGTATAAATCCTCGCCATTGGAAGGCAATTGGAGATGCCTCTTCCTAACGCATGCCACTACAACATGTGCATTCGTAATATACTCTTCAAAAAACTAGTTCTGTGCCAATGACCCACACCTTTGCCAAGATCTCATTCAAAATGAGATATAAAACCAGTCACTTCAGAAATCACCCATGATGGTCTCATGTCTGCCACTCCCAAAAGCAACTCTCTAGAACTCAAAAAAAAATATCTAAAATCTGGTAACCTTCAAATATTGGAGCCGCTGGAATTTGACACTTTCCAGCAAAGACATCTTCAAAGGTGGACGCCTACTGGCGAATTAGTATTTAACCTCTCTTTATCATGATGTAATTTTTATATTTCATCAATTATTTTCTTATTTAAAATTGTAGAGTCATCACTGATATGTACGATTTTGTATTAACACATTTTTCAACTTTAGTTTCAATTGCACTATCTTTGTTGGGTCTTTTTAATCACCTAGGTTGGTCGTTACATGACAAATGACCCTCATAGCCTTATTTAAGCAAGTTTATGTCACCTCATTTACTAACCTAGAATCACTAGGCACTCTCATAAGCTCTTATTTTGAATATTAGAACAAACAACACATAAGACTCCTTAAATCTTACCAAAATGTATACACATGGACACTAGGGCAACCACTACGATGAGGTTCAAGCACTCAACCAGATTAAGAGTTCATCTTCCCTCGTTTCCAAGAACCCAAATATCCCAACTCAATATCTTAATAAGAGCACAAATCATTCAAAGCATGGTGAAAGTGGTTCATGTTGCCTACTAGCTCCATTCATATAAATATTACATGATGTAGAAGGATAAATACTTGTTGTATTAGGCATATTCGAGTTGTATCGATGCGGCGGTGAATAAATCGTACATCAACCACAACACTAATGTTCATGCACTTGGTTTGCCACACATGGTTAAGGTTTGAGATTGATTTAACTTATGTCATATGGTTTCAACATTTTGCAATATTTAGGTTTTGACATTGGCACACATTTTTAGACCACTAACGGTAATAGTAAGTTGTGAACCTTATTCCAAGTAGGTTCAAGAATATATTTCTTGTCCAGGACCATGCAAACGTTCATGGAAGACATGTACGGTTCCATACCAGGGCATATTCTAGTTGCGATCTCACAAACAAAGTATCTTCGGTCTCTACACTCCCAAATTCTCTAGCTTCTACACCCATATCTCTCATGTATCATTTTGTATAGAAAACTACATCTTTCGTCTTGTATTTGTATGCTTGTAATCATTAATTGCAAGTATTAATGAGTTATTTTAGTATCCAATGATTAATGTTGGAGGTTAAATAATCAAAATCTAAATTTTTGACCAATTCATTCATGTAATAAAGAAAAGTATAGGTTTATTTACATAAATTTGAATACATGGTGAAAGTAGTATTTTAGTGTAAAGTAAAGTTATCTATTAGTCCATCTTTACACCAAAGGTGTTTCCCATATTATATTCATACGATCCTAATTTTGACAACGATATGTTCATGTACAAGAGTGATACCTTTCATCATTAATGCAAAAATCCATTACAGTCATCCATGTTGATGACAATTATGAGGGTTTACTCAAACCACTAGGAATTGCAGCACCACCATCAACAAGTTTAGTCGTATCGAGAGACACAAAATCTACCATGTCCTCCTTTGTCACTTATGTTGTCATTTGTCCCATTAAATTTTGTTCTCGACCTATCGAATCATTTGAATGTATGAAAAATTCCATCCAATTTTTTGGTCTGAAGCAAGCCACAAAATTAGATAGAATATCTTAATCAACTACCTTGGTCCATGTGCCGCAGTAATACTAAGAGAAAATGCCAATACCATAATAAACTAGGCTCCTTAATTTCTATTTCTTTCTTTATCTCTCTAAGTATTAATATTATTAGAAATGAGTTTGTTAATGCAAGTATGTAAAGAGAAATAATTGGTGTGGAGAGAGTTTTCTTGAAAACAATTATACTCATGCTCTTCTCTATTTTGGCTAGATATTTTTGCAGGTTGACTCACTTTGTTCATCACCTCTAGTGCCACATTAATCTCACTATGTATGCATGTGATCTATATTGCAGTTGAAATTTCTTCCAATGACCTAATATATTCTACATATTCATTTATTTTGAATAAGTTCTAAGCTAACTAGTATATTCCTTTCTTGAACCTATCAACCCCGCTAATCTTTTCTAAAGGCTATTTTTTCAATTCAATATTTGATAAAGGCTACAAAATGTTTTACAATGCATCCCCATTTTTGTAACTAAAAATACCTCCTCTCATCACTTGTCCCAAATCTTTCCATCATGAAAAAACACAAATATCATAACTCAAACAAAAATATATGTTAGTGAGATCCATATATTACACAAATAGGTGCCATTTAAAGGCTAATTAGTGTTACCCTCTATTTATCAACCAAGACGACATAGTAATTGCTATAAGAGAAATGTTAGACCATGTATTTAAACCTTTATGGTAACATTGCTAACAATGGTGAAGTTAACATAAGAGGTATGGTTGTGAAAACCTTTCTTACTATAAAAACACATAACAATGCTTCAAATTTAATGAGTATTAAGAACCAAGAATGTTTAGTAGGTAGTGTAAACTATAAATCCACTAGGAGAACCCTTGTGGATGATACGTTTTGTTTCATGGTAGCACATAAATAATGTCCTAAGATAATGGTCTATAATGATGGTACACAATCACCTAACATACTCGCAAATCACAATCGCTAGCATTGTAAATAACTTTCACTGCACCCTCTTTCTCCTTCAAATGATTGAAAAAATGACATATGGTCCATATGAACTTGGTTGTAAGAAAGAAGGGTTTCACATAGTAACCCCAATATTTCTACAATCTGTGCACTTCTCCTCAAACTCATTCTTTAATTCCCCTCTTCATCCTACAATGATTTGCTTCCTCAAGTTTAACTTCTCTTCACATCCGTTTTGGCATCTCCATTTCATTGTTCGTGTGAGATCGGTAGTTTGTTTATATTTCAACAATTTCAATAAATATTATTGAATTATTGTTTTACATTAATACACGTGAAAAATTGGCTAATTAAGATTTATACACATATATCACTTCCAACATTACTTTGAGTGGTATGTTCTAAGTGTTAGTAATTATATACAAATATAATATTCTAGGTATGGAGAGTGGTTTAAGATGTGAAAATATAACAAGATGTAACTAATTAGAATTAGATGCACATGTATAACATAGACGTAAGTATATAAATATAGGGTCTAATTTAGATTGTAACTTGGAAATAATTAAAAGATTGTAGAATTATGGTTGGAAATATAGGTGGTTTGAAATCATAGAATCGAAATATTGTTCTCAATGAAAATATGTTTAAAAGGTACGGCAGTTAATATATAAGGACATCATCCCATCGACTTCTATTAGCTATTTTCATGGGACAATAAATAATTTCTTATAATACAAAAATGAGAAATTTTCTACAAATTAGATCAAGTACACAAAAATTTGGGTTTAGCTTTATAAATATTTTTTTCTATTTAAATGTATGAAATCAGGTCTTAAATTGTTAACTTACTCACAAATCACTAAGAAATGAATTTCCTTTATAGAAACCATGATATGGACTCAACAATATGATATCCTTCATTATCTTTAGACCCCTTGTAATTTAACAAATTCATAAACAAGATTTAATGCAAATCAACAATACATTGTATGTATTCTAGTGTCCCAACATTTATCCTTGTATACATGTAATACAACTATTAGATGAATCTATTCTAAGTCATCTTAAATAAATGATGCAATTTGACTTCAAAATAGGTAATCTTGATGGACTCTATTTTTTATTTTCTTTCCGTGAGTAAAAAAACAGCGAAAGAAAAAACCAATTTGCGTTTACTGGAATAGTCCATGAGCGACACTGTTATACTTTTTGAGAAACGATAGGTTGTATTTATCATTTTCAAAATGATTTTCGATTACAATCTTTTACCTTCATCCAGAAGTAAATTAAAAAAATATATTATGTAAAAAATTGCAATATACACGTTGTTAGAGCTCCCGGCATGAAATTCTCATTGCGGGAGAACTATTCAACGTTTTAGTTACCTACTGAATTTTGTATACCAAAAATGGGAGTAAAACATGCCAAATTTGTTGGAAAATCAGACAAGTTTGGCGGAGGATGATCTATTTTCATAGAAAATTACTGCAAGTCCCCGTGACCTGCATCACCGCCTGACAGGCGGGCTGCAGATAGAAGTCATCGACCTTGGCGGTAGGCGCATGTGACCGTGGCTGTGTAACCGTATGCCGCTTAATCTGACTTGTGATTTTGTTGCCCATCATGATAGACAGACTGAGCATTCCCTTGGGCTTCGCGGAAGCGGTGAGCACCTGATAGTTGGCGAGCTTACGATTTTGTAACGGTTGCTTCACAAACTCTTTGAGGGGCACGGTCACATAGCCGATCAGATCAGGTCCCCAGGCGGTAGAGCTCCATATCTGGACTCTAAAGAGCAGGCGGTCCTGCTGCAGGGAGGTCTCACGAAGGGTGAAGGACATCGCCTGGTTCCACCTCGGGTTTCTCCCGTTTTTATTATCGACGGTGGTTCTGTGCTCGCTGCGGCACCGTCTCCCAGTTCCGCCATGAATAAACGCCACCGCGTAGGCCTTGGTTTTCGACAACGCTTTTGCTTTCTTCAAGTCGCTGGCAGAATTGACTGTAATTTCTATGCTCCTCGTTTCTATGTTTTGCGTCGTCTCCATTGTTGTGGTTGCGAAATGATTGATCTCTATAGACTTGTTTTGCAAAATTTGGAAGCCCTGGTGTTCTTTTATAGGGGAGATTCATGAAATTAGATATTTTGTGTTGGTCACGTGAGTGCGGCCGTATGGAAGTTAGAAGTCGTCGACGATAAGGGGTGTAGCTCGGCTGGAGATCGGATTCGCTTCGCGATTATGAGCATTGTAGTGTACGGTCCTTATAACTGGAGTTGAAAGGGAGTTGAAACAATATGGTAGAAAAAATGATTATCACCATATTCATTGAAAGATAAGGGATTTGTTACAGCCATTTTAATTTGGATATTTGAGGTTCTGCGGTTACCTTTAAAAAAAGCACGCAACCCTTATTAGTGTCCCAATTGTTCGAGGCGCAAGGCGCTTACCGCATAACTATTGATGTACATGTATTTTAGCAAATGCATCTCGCAGGTGCATTAGATAAGTTGATACGGTATGGAGGTTTAGCATGAGAAAATACCAAAGGTAAAGTTTATTAGAGTAGGAAATATTTATTACTCTACAAGGCATGTGGATTGAGATTGAAGGGAAAAACTATCTCGATTGAGATTGAAGTGGAAGACTATTTGAAGGATGCAAGAAGGGAGTATATAGTTTTCACGTGGATATCAAAAAAACTTTGTTGCATGGTAGAGACATAAGTGTAGAATATAATTATTATGATTCAACGTCTGTACACAATCATTTTGCATTTTCAACTCATTGAAAAGCTTGTCAGAGTCCATTTCAACAAAAAAGCACTAAAATTGTGATCATGCACATAAATTTAATAAAACTAAGTTTTTACTTACACAACAAATATGTGTGAGATTCATTAAAAAGGGAAAAGTTACAACCTTCGTGTACCTAGACTATACGTAATCATGTCCCAATTTGATAGCAAATATTGGCATTTGGTATTATTTGATTATATGGGAGGATATTCCCATATAAAACTTCCCTCGTGATGGATGATAAAGGCATTGAAAGATACTTCCCTTATGATGGATGATGGAGGCGGTGAAGGAAAACGAATCTCAAATTGATGAATGTTGTTATGGCCTCTACTTAAATGCTAAAGGATTCCACCTTCATCAAACAACATTTATTCCTTTTAAAGAAGGAAGTTAAATTCAAAGATGTTCACAAAAATGGATGCACAATTGCCATGAAAGAACAAAAAGAAAACATCATGAAGATCTTTACAACAAGTTCGAAATTGTAATGTTGTATATGCATGATTTGATTATACACAAGAACAAAAGGACATTACATTGAAGTAGACCTAAAAGAGGAGAGCCATGGAACATTCACTAAAATAATGTCCATGTGAAGTGAAGGAATGGCTCGCGAACCTAAAAATACAACAATGATGATCCACAAGAAGAGGTGGATCATCAATGCTATGAGAAAAATTAGGAGGTGTTAAAGAAAACTCGTAAAGAAATGTGCTTAGCAAACGAAACTACAACTTTTGACTTAATTAGTTGAGTTATAAAATAAGTAAGATTTATGTGTATTGAGTGCAATGTTTAGTTGAACTTGTAGTTCTCATCACCTACATGTAGTTATATTTAGGTTGATAGCAATGTGTTCTAGTTGCTTAGTACTTTCTTATTCATAGATGTATGTGCCTTTCTTGTGGGAGTTTTGGGTCATCATACCCTTATCATCCCATAGCTCGACGAGTGTGAATTGTGGTCCTTTTGGATTGAGACTTATCTATTGTTTAAGAAGCAACCTCCTTGCGTCTTGTCTTGTCCTTGAGACCTAAGTTATTGTAATTTTAAGGAAACATATGTTAAGGATATAAAATAACTTTGGGAAGTCTTCTTTTCTTCATATTTTCTTGGGTCACCTTGTTATTTTTGCCCTTTTTCCATTAGGATGGAAAGTGCAAGATGATGTTATTCGCTTTTGATACGATGCACCCTTGGATTGTAGTTGGACCCTATGTTACTTGTTCTTCTCCCTAGCGACCTTGAGTGGTCCTTGGTATTTCTTGTGCTCTCTTTATGGTTATTCTGAGCTTGAGTAGGAAATAAGATAAATAAATCCCATTGTGTTATAATGTATGGTACTTGTATTGATATGTTAGTTGCTAGGGGATATATATATATATATATATATATATATATCTTTTGCTAAACGGTTGACTTCTTTAGATTTGGTTGGTATGGTGTGTTCGATTCTTAAAACAAAAGTGTAAAAATCAGACTATAGGAAAACTTGTGGTCTTGAATTCGCTTGTATCACCATGAAAAGTTAATTGTACCCTCTCAAGTTAAAGAAGTGCTCTCCTTGAATGTTCCTTGATTTTAAATGTTTTGCTGATTTAGGTGTCCTTGTTGATTAACCTCATCCTCGTGTGATCCTCAAATTTCGTGGCCTTGAGTAGACTTGTTCCTCATGAAAATTTGGTCATAGTTGATTTTACTAGCCTTGTCTAGACAATGAACCTCGAAATCATGGCTTAAACTTAGTAGAAACCTTAACTTTTATTATTGTAGTATGTTGTATTCCTTGGGAAACTATGTGGTCATTCTCAAACTCATGGAATTCTCCTTATTATTCCTCTACTTGGTGGTTACTCTTAAGACTCTTAAGACTCTTTCTAACTCTTCATGTTATATTGTTATGTGTAGTATCTTGGTTGATAGCATAAATTTACTCTCTAAATATAAGTGTTCGTAGCCTTGCGCATGCAGAAATTTTAGAACTCATCCTTACAATCTCCCTTCTTCTTGTTGAATTGCACTGGACCATTCTTAGGTTCTATAGACCCACACTTGTTTGAAGAAAGCAATCCAGGGTTCATTTTAAGAGACCTCTTGGAAATCGAAGGTGGAGAATACCTGGCGAATATCCTCGGAACCGGTTTCGTGGGAAGGTGAATTTTTTGGGGGTTGTATGAAAAAATTTCGCCTGATTGTCAAGTGCTGCGACAGAAGGCTGCAGACGCGCGGACGACAGAGATTTTGTTGTCCAGATGCGTCAAAAAAATGCATTGGCGCACGCCATCGAGGTCCGCTGACGCGTCAATGCATTTTTTTGACGTGCGACAGCAAAATCTCCCGTCGCGCGTCTGCAGCCTCCGACCTCTGCTTTCTCATTGAAAAATCTCGGTGTCGCTCATCAACAAACTCTTTGTCACTGAGGATGCTGACGCGCGTCACAGAGGGTGCTGTCGCGCGTCACTGAGGGCGATGTCGCGCGTCACTGAGGGCGATGTCGCGCGTCACTGAGGGCGATGTCACGCGTCACTGAGGGGGATGTCGCGCGTCACTGAGGGGGATGTCGCGCGTCACTGAGGGCGCTGTCGCGTGTCACTGAGGGTGCTGTCGCGCGTCACTGAGGATGCTGTCGCACGTCTGTAGCCTCTGCCCTTTTCTTGCTCATCGAAAAAATCTCCATGTCGCTCGTCAACAAACTCTTTTTCATGCATCTACTATGCGTCAATATCTGCAGTATCTCCTTATCTACAAACCCTCCTTGTCGCGCGTCAATAACTTACCCCCTTGTCGCGCGTCTATAATACAGGATATATCATATTATTGAAAAATGTGAAGTAGAAGTGTTCTACCTGGCGAATAATCTAGGTTTATATAGGGGATATTTTTCAAGGGTAGGCGAAGCCGACCCCTAAAAAAAATTAAAGTGTAATTTTTAGGCGAATAGGTCACTGACCCGCGCCAAAAAATTCGCCTTTTCAAAATTTTCAAAAATGGAATATTCGCCATATTACAAATATTCACCACTAAAATTTTCCCCGAAGCAATCCCATAATGGAGTGATCCTTTTCTATTGCATTTTTCATATCTCTCTTTCCGGTGACTTCCGTGAGGAAGTCAAGTCCAAGGAGGGGGATGTAGTGCCCAATTCCTTTCGACACTTTTGATATTGATCATGATACTACCGACTATATTATGGACATTATTATAGTTTTGATTTAGTATGGTGTTAGATGTCGATCATGGACTATTGTTGACTCGATTCATATATGATGCATGATGATTGCTAAAGATATTTTATATAGATGTTGACATGTTGTTGGACATGGTTATATATATGGATGTTGTTAGGACATGTGATATTTGGATATATTGAGTAAACCAAGAAAATTGAATTTAAAATTGATGATTATATAGTCATTGATGAAATTTTAAGTGATATTGTTGATTGTCTACATGTTGTTGTGATTCATATATATATTGATGATTTTGAAATTATATTATATTCGTTTTGATGTTCGATATGGCCACGAGGCCGAAGGGGTATTTATATTGTGCAGGTTAAAAATATCACAGAAACATCGGGGGATTGAGACCAACCACATTGGAATTCTAGATGAATTCAACAAGGTTACCATGGCAACTTGTATTGTTCGTGTGTGTGTTTGATTGTTAAGGATTCCTATGGGGGATCACCTTTAAATGTGACCAAGGGTTATGTGTATTTATTTATTTAGTTATTTTTATTGATGTTTGTATGTGTTTATTAAGTGATGTGTTTACCCTTTCATTATTTATTAATTGTGGTAAATTAATGTGAGTAAACATGTTGTTAAAATTAATTAATCAAATTGGGACATAAGAAAGTAATTATTAGACTTGTTGGCCTAAAATTAAAGTGTTGTAAGAAATGTGTAAGTGATGTGTAAGAGATGCGTAAATTAATTTTGGAGTATGAAACACTCCACCTCCTTTTGAAATTCGAATTCGTCCTTGGAGGCTGATTTTGGAAGCTTATGGTACAAGTTAAACTTGTCCCATACCTCTTAAATTTGCATTCCAACCTTACCTATGGTTGGAGGGTTTAAATCTAGCCTTCATTGTGCATTTTTCTAAGTCAAGTTGTATTATTTTATTACACTTTCTTACATGCTTTCAATTTCAGTCCTTATGAGGTATGGGTTTGATTCGAGTGTGTAAGTAAAACCGTCATTTATTCACCGCTTATTTATTGTGCCTTGAGATTGAAGTTGACTTATGAATTGGAGTTGAGGATGTGTGATGTGGCATCCGACATGGATCCACCTTATCCTCTTCTCTTTCCTCTTCTATATATTCAAATTTCTTGGCCTTTTTGGGGTTTTTTTTTGCTTCAGCTTTATCACTTCATTTTTGGCGACTTGCTTTGGATTTTTGGAGATCTTGCAAATTGGAAGAAATTTGGAGATTGTTGCATACTTGTTGATTGTTGATCTCTTGGTTTGTTTTGCATTGGAGAGCTTGTTGTTTTGAACTTGGAACAAACTCCATCATGGAGAGGTAAGAGCTTAGCTCTTGCAAATAATCTTATTTTATTTGTATGCATATGTGAATGGTTGAATGTTTGAATGTGTTGTTTTATTTGTTGGCTGGTTGGGAAGATGGCCTAGGGATGGTGTATGAGAAGACTATGAGGTATTTTGTGGGAGGCATACATTTTTTGGGGAGGTATAAGTGTGGAGGGAGTTGGGATTTGGGTTCCACCTTACAAATAAATAGCTTACATTTATTTACTCGTTATGGGGTGCCATAAGAGATTAGGGGGCATAAGGAAATGTGAGAAATAAGGGGTACTTGGGGAAGACATAAGGGCATGTCAGGGATTTGAAATGATATATATTTTGGTGGTTTGTTCTCAGGTGGTGATACCCATTTCCCCTTTGGGAGGCATAAGTAGCATCCCCCATAGTTTCTTGCTCCTTTGGCTTGCATGATGAAGCCTGAGTGTTGTTTGTTGTTTTGTTCTATGGTGGAAAACTGCAGTTTTGTTTTGGACTGTGTTTTGAATGAGAAATCCATCTTGTGTTGTGGAAGCCTATTGTTTTCATGAGTTGAAAAAAAACATTTCTTATTGCAATGTGATTGGGGCTCGGGGGTCAATGAAGAAGGATGGATTCTCCCTTTTCATTGGATGTCTTGGTTGGGTGGAGAGCGTTTCCTTTCCCTGTTCATGTTGTGACAAAATTGGGGAATGAAAGAAATTAATACCGCTGTTATGGAACTTAGAAAGAAGACAGGTTTGTGAGTCCTTCTCACGAGATCATTTCTTAATGTAACCTTTTCCCACTTGAAATGGATGATCTTGTATATTATTTGTGATGGAAATATGGTCCGTATGGGCTTTGAAAGTTGTCAATTGAATTGTGAAATAAATATACTCTATTTTTCCACTTTTGAAAGAATTTGAAAGAAATCATATTCTCGTATATTGTAATTGAGGAATGAAAGAAGAAATTGTAAAGTTATCTCTTTGAATCAATAAAGGATTGTATTACTTTACTCAAATGGCATGATTGGGTATTGAAATCTGATTGTTCAATGTATTTTCAAATTCTATTGGAAGGATGAAAAAGTGAATACATATGGAGAAATGTCATAATATTCCTTTTCTTTTAAATAAATGTTTTAGAAATTAGAATTGTAATTTGGCATTTGAATACTTTGCTTGAGTCAACTTAGTATGTTAGATTGGGTTGGAATGAATTCATAGTTTAAAGTTGGCAAATGAAAATAAATTTGGAAATTTTTTTAAGTTTTCCCCATGACCCCACTCGCCCGTAGGTAATCGGAGCGGGTGTAAAATTCACTTTGTCCCAAAAGGGAAAATGTGCTAAATGTTTTCCCCGCTCCACTGGCCCGAGTCTGGGAAAATTTTTCTTCCCCGCTATATCTGCCTCCGATTTCCTCCTCCGGGTGAATTTTCTCTTCAAAGTCCGCAGATCTGAGTTGGGGAAAATTTTCCTCCCCAGCCTCCAAGCCCGCTCTTGGGAAAATTTTCACCCCAAGTTCTACTAGTCCATAACTTGAGAAATATGAGGAGTTAGGAGGACTTCTTTATATCACCTGGAAAGGTGAGGAAATTCCCTATCTAATGGGAATGTTGTCAAGAATTTTTAATTGTGTGAATCATGGGAAAAATAAAATTGAATATTTAACCAAGTTATGGGAGTGGGTAAGTAAGAATTTACTCTGATGATTTTAAATATGTATTCTTTTCCCCATTGTAATTAAACCTTGCTCTTGTCTTAGATCTTGTGGAATTAAATACCTTTGGTATTTAATTTTTTTGGTCCCTTAACCCTAAAATTTTATTTAGGGAATATTTAGCTAAAATGTCAATGTAATCAGTGATTAAATTAATCCCTAAGGAGATTTGAGCTAGGTGTAGACTTATTAGACTTGTTGCTTTATAATGTGGAATTAGTAATTATTATAACAGAAAATTTATTAGTTAAATTTTATTGTCCTTGAAACTTTGGTTGTTAGCACATTTTAAAAAAAATTATTCAATAATTTTGTAACTAAACATAGGTTGTTCATGGGTCTCAAGTGGGAGATTTTAGCGGGCATTACACATGGAACACTTACTTAAATAATTTCCATGTGAAATGAAGGAATGGCTCGCCAACCTATAAAATAAAATAATGATGATCCACAAGAAGAGGTGGATCATTAATGCTATTAGAAAATTATGAGGTGTTAAAGAACACAATAAAGGAATTACAAGCAATAGATATAAAATAGTCATCAAAAGTACAAATATGTGATGGATATTTAAAAGAACGATAATCTTCGGAAGATAAAAGATTGATTCTATAAGAAACATATGTCATGTCTGGTATAAACTCATCATAAAAGGAAGCTCTACAAAAAATACTATAAAAACAAATATATCATCACATCAATTAGGAGTATTTGAAACTACCATCTTAGAAGAAGATTTTTTCACAATAGATAAGTATTTGAATAGATTTTGAAGAATGTTTTAAATAGTGCAAGGACCCTCTATGTGATCCATATGGTTACGGAGAGGCATGTACATGCACATCAACAAGTTACCAAGGACATTGTTATATATATTAAGCCAATCATTACATTGAGTTGTGTTAAAGGGCTTGGGATCCTATTTCTAATTAAATCATTAAAGGCCTTTTGTAGTAAATGAATGTTCCATTTTACAATATCACAAAGTAAAAATAAGCACTCATGGAAGCGAATCTCTTATCATAAATTTCCTTTTAGAAATAACTCTTCAAAGAATAAGGAGTTGTTCATCCTAACAAGATCATAGAAATATACGTGAAAAGAAGAGCGTGAGAACTACGGTGTGCCAAAATGCATATATAAAATAGTGAACATAATACAATGCACTATAAAGAATCTCAAAATGAGCATGTAATACGAAATCAATAGTGGTAAAGATGCCCAACAAGTGGCTGAAAATAAGGGAGAAAAAAGATAGTGCATTCAATGTTTGTTCAAGGGTGGTGTAAAATACTAAGTGTGCCAATAATGGCCAATAAGAAAAACTATACTTGTGCGAGACACAAAATTACACACATATTACTATTTTACTATACCACCAAGTATGTTGTTATATGCATCGACCTTATTTAAGAAAATTATTCACCGGTGACACAAATCCTTTTTCTTTTACTTGTTTGGATTGTTTCTATTGTATTTCTCTATCACATATGTCATTGATGTAGCTAGTTCTAGTTAGGTCACATGGATCAATGCCTATCTATCTTTTCACATCTATCATCATTTATCCCAAGACATCAACACCCACTCTAGTTACTAATGCCCTTGTGCTCTTATCCATTCTAGGCACTTATGTCCTCTTTTGTTTTTTTACACATTTTGAAATTTGTGGTCGTTCTTTCTAGTTTTCCAATCCTTATCCCATGTTTATAGTTGGCCTTTTATGTCACTAGTGTTGAAATTCAAATAAGAGATTCACATATATATACACTATTATTTTGGTTGGAAATTCTAAGATGAAATAACATCTAAATACTATCACTACCATGAAGGGGAATAGATTTTTGTGGTGCATACACTGTATAGGAAAGGGGAAGTGTTGAATTCCATATCAAAATTTTTGCATCGTATCTAGCTATATCCGACTATCTTGTTGTCATTGGCACGAGGGAAACCTAAGTGTAATATTTCACACACAAGTAGACATAAATACATGGATGCTAGAATGTAGTGCAATGCTCACCATAAGCTCACCCTTTGGGTGATCGCTAAGGTCAACCGGACTTCACATATTACATATTTCATTCAAATTTAACATCTTTCTAAGCTTGTGTAGGTAGTTCAGGGTTGTTTTGTAGGTACAGTGTACCTTCGGCAATAAAAAAGTGAGTAATAAATGAACAATATAAATCAAGTACAAAACCCTAACAAGACAAAAGAAACCAAGTTTCAAGAAATTGCATAGTCACTGGAGCCCAAAAGTAGTCTCCAGGTGCACTGGCGCCCTTGTCTTACCATAGGCACCACTATCTAGTCTCATAACAGAGTCTCACTTATTTTATCAAGAACCTATCATATCATTTCCTATCGATCTAGTATTTAGACAAAGATTCACTACCTACAAATCACATAACAATCAACTAAGTCACTCATCTCTCTCATTTACTTATGATCTTATATTTCTTTAGTGCTTAGCATTTGTATTTAGGCGTATTTTATCATATTAGTTACTTTGAAATTAGATTTAATTTATTTTTTATTAAATAATTTGGTGAACCCAACCCTTTTAAAACTAATTTCCCTAGGATCCCAAAACGCTCATGGCCAAAAAGAGGTACCCATCTCCCAATCATGATATGACCTATACATGTATACAACTCATATTTGTGATGCTACTTTGTAGAAGCTAAATTTCATAGCCCCATGCACAATCAACAATGTGATCCCATAATCCTCAAACAAGTCCCTCACTTCATAAAGCCTCTTTCTTGTTGGCTAGAAAACCCCGATTTTGCAAGTCTCTCATGATCAAAATTTTACTCAATGTTTTCCCGCCTTTCCCATTCCCATGTTTCAACCCCTCTTCATCCTCTACTATGGAAAATGATAGCATTAATTTAGATTCTTTACATGATGAAGTTATTGCTTGTGAAAATATAGATGCTAATGTTTCTACTTCTGATAATGACAATGTAAATATGCATGATGATGTTCCTATTAGTAATCAAGATGAATGTCAAACTCTTTCTCCTTCACTCCTACTTATGAAATTGTTTTTCATGATTGTAAGGATAAATCTAATGCTACTACTCATACAAGGTCTCTATATATTGATGATTCTCTTGATGAAATCCTTGCTTGTGAAAATATGAATGATAGTGATTGTGATTATGCTTCTAATCATGAGCATGTTAGTAATGATGTTGCTTCTATTAAGACCGTTGATTCTGAATTTACTACTCCCTAAAGTCACTTCCAATGTTGAAAATGAGAATTCCACTCCCACACCTAATCCACCTCTTCTTGTATCTCCTGAACCTAGAATTACCATAATGTTTTCATGTTCCTCTCCTCCTCTCACACCCCCTTTTCTACCTCCCACATATACATCTCCTTCTCAGTTCCCATCATTACTCACACCGGCAAGATCCAACCTATCAATGTGCCACTCACTTCTTTAACCATTCCATGAAATTATATCATATCCTTCATGCATGTTGTTGGTAATTTACCATCCCAAGTTCATACCCTTACCCTTGAGAGTAGAGCCTATTATGCTTCCATTGACAATAATTCCCTTCCCGGTAATCGTATTCAAGAATATTCATAATTATTCTTTCCCTAAGGGCTTCGTTGTTCTTATTTTCTCATGTTTTTATGACACATGAAATCCATCCTCGTATCTAAAAATTATCATTTTTGTCCATAATTTTTATTATAACGAGGATTTGTTACTAAAATCATTTTGTAATAGCCTTATTGATCATGCTCTTCAATGGTATATTCATTTTCCTAATGGATCTATTAGTACTTTCTATGATATGGAGGATTCTTTTCTTAGACAATTTATTTGTAAAAAATGTCCTAAAATGACATATCAATGCTTGCCTTCTTTGCATCAAGGAAAGAAAGAACCAATTTTATATTACATCTTATCCTTTAATTCTTGCATGCATTATTTATTATTTCTTCATATTGAATTGGAAATGAAATTTATATTTTTCATGGCTTGATTCCTCATTTGAAAGAAAATATATTATATGATACATGTAAATATTTCACTCTTTTATGCTATAAAGTCATTGATTTAGAAAAGTATCTAATTGTGGATAATGTCATAGATCCTTCTTCTACTTCTTATACTCCTTTACATATTTTGTCTTCTCTATTCCATCGATCGTATCTCCTCGCCGTCATCCACCTTCACGTAAGATTCTTTCCTCACCGCAACCGTGTCGATTCCACCTAAGTCTTCTCTACCTCCCACTCATGAAACATTACACTTTACGCATAACGCTAAACCACATGATGTCTTGCATTCTTTACTTGACAAGCGCTAATCTATTCCCCTTCTAACCAAAGATCACCACCTCATCAATTGCATTACCATCATGATCGTCCATTCTACAATTTCAACCGCACCAATAGACATCATGATAATAATTGCTATGCTCTCCATGAATGCATGTGGGAATTAAAAGAAAATTGTGTCATTTCTTTTTTCCCTCACTCTAATGAGCATTCTCTCTCTCTCTCTCCTATTCCACGAATGTGACCCTCAAGAACTATTCATTTGACTCATTCACCTTCCCCAAGGGATTATCATCCACCCATCTCCTAAGATCATCATCCATCCATGACCTACAACTAATTCCCCTATAGTTTCATCATCTCCTCCCTCACAGTTGCTACCACATATCATTGGCTTCCCGAGCATCTTGCTACTTCGCACTTCCTCTCGCCACACCTCCTATCATTGGATCCATTTATTCTGACATCTATTTTGGAACTTATTCTAACACTTCTTCTACTTCACATGCTTCCTCTATTCCTCTTACACCTCTTCTTCTCTTGTATTTGATGTCAATGTTTCATCTCATTACTTGATGGCACACTTGTGTTCTTAAGGTTAATACATGACTATTGAAGGAATTGCTACTAAAATGAACCTCTTTCATGTATTGGGGAAATATTGCACATTCCCTCATCAATTTAATCAAACGTGCTTACACATATTTATTTACATCTCCTCTTTATATAATACATCATTATTTTACTCTTCTATCATCGTTGTAAATCACACTTTGTCACTTTTACTTATCTATCACATTACATCACATACATTCATTTATATCTCTCATATGATCTACCACTCATTTTCACATATATTCTTTATCGATTTTACTAGTTTCCTACTCATTCCACATCATACTAAATCCAAGATTCATAAATCAAAACAAGCATTTCAACAATGCACTTAACACAATATATACATCATAATAATCAAATAGTAAACAACACACATCAACACCAAATGCAACATCAACATCCATCTTTACATATATCATCCAAAATAATAAATTTCAAAATAAAATAGTTGGGGGGAAATCCCCCACGCCTCTACACATCATATACAACACATCATATATCATCATCATTATCACTATATACAATTGTGGGAGCTCTCAAAATAGATTCTTCACCACTCACTCTATGCCACCTATCTCAGCCTCTATGCCTCTCTAGCTGAATTTATAACACAACAAGCTCTGTAGTCTTCTCCACATATCGACCTTGTAGCTCCACATATCATACAAAAATATCCTAAGCTATGCCTCCTCCACCTACATTTGATTTAATAAAATCTAAATTATTATTAAATCTATATTCATATTCACTACAATGATATACAATAAAATACAAATGCTAAGCACATAAAATATCTAACTATGTAAGAAAATGAAGGAGATAGGGTACTTATCCGATTTTCACTTATTCCTATGTATACCCAAATTGGAACAACTAATGACCATGATAGGTAGAATGATAAAACACACAATATAAATTTAGAACATGAAGAATGGCTTAGACAAGGGTGCCTGTGTGCCGAGAGACCTTTTGTAGGTTCCTATGGCTGCATAGAGGGTCAAAACCTGATTTTTCTAGTGTTACTAAGGTTTTTATACTTCTCTATAATTGATCATTTGTAGGTCACTAGAAAATAACCGAGTTCACTAGTAACCTATAAAACATATAGTATACTAAAACCCACAATATACATCAAATCCTAAAAATAAAGATGAAAATAGGGAGTCGAATAACCCCAATGGTCACCCAAGAGAGTGAACTTGTGAAAGAACACTACACTTCATCTCATAATCCATCTAGTTCTATGTGCGTCTATGTAGAATCATGTCCCGAGGTTTCTCTTGCGCTAATGACACCAAGATAGGAGACCGTAGCTAGATAGAATGTAAAATGTGTGGATGGAATTAAGAAAATTTTCATTCCTATGAAGTGTATGTAGAGTAATATTTCCAAAATAGAGTCTTGTTTATAGTTTTTTAAAAGATAACCATTGATAAATTACTCCCCCTTATAATGGTATGTATGTTGTGTTTATATAGGGATCTCTTATTTGAATTTCGACACTAGTGACATGACATGCCAACTAGGACCTCAAGATAGGAGTAATAAAACTAAAAATTCCAACCAAAAATGTAAAAATGTGAACAAAAACAAAGAGGACAAGAGCACCCGGTTTGGATAGTTGCACCTTGAAGCTAGTGTCCATATTGGGTGCTAGTGTCTTGAGACAATTGATGATAAATGTGAGAATACCGATAGACATGGATCCATGTGACCTAACCAAAATTGGCTATAGAAGTGGTAGTTAAAAAATAGAAACAATGAAATCAAGCGGATGGAGCAGGGGAGTGTGTCACCAATGAATACTTTTCTTACTCAAGATCCATACATAAAACAAAATACTTAGTGGTATAGTAAAATAGTAGTATGTTCATGATTTTGTGTCTACATTTCGCCCCTTTATTATATTTGAATGAAATTCATGTAGTGTAAAGGAAGTAAGAAATATACCTGTGAGAAGTCTAGAGAAGCCTTGTTGCTGAAGTAAGCATAGAATATGAGAACATATAGCATGGTGAACCATGGATCAACATGGCATAAATAGAGACATTGAACCATTATAAGGAACAATTGGAGAAATTATTTTTAGATTTTTATTGATTTGGAGATTTGAAGGAGGTAGGGAGTGATCGATTCCCGACCTGATTTTGTATGTTTGAAAACTCAAGGATTCAAGTGTCCATCCACCGAGGAAGAGTGTTAGGGATAGAGGTATATTTTTACCCGACAACGATGACTACATCCTCAAAAGGTCCAACCACTCCAGATTGATAAAGAATAAATTTTGTTTCATTTCCATCCATGCTTATTAACCCATATAGGACCAAGACAGAAAGGATTCGACATCTCATTTCCCCCACTCCACGAGTGTCACAATATGTATACTACGAGATGGCTTCCATGTTAGGTCATCTAAAAGTGATGTAAAAAATGATTTCCATGTTAGGTCATATGGTAAGGTAGTGATGTAACTCCCAAGTTAGGTCATTTGGGAGAAATAATGAAGTGATGTTTGTACCGATTGATTGACTTGATCCGAATATTGAACGCTTGTGTTGAGATTTAATGTATATGATAGATTACTCATGGAGTGATGTTTCAATTTTTACGCCCAAATTAGGTCATTATGGGGGATAAATAAAAATTAGTATAAAATTTCACATCTTGTATGAAAAAATATTCGATAACGATGTATTAGGAGTGTGTGTTGAGTCGTGGAGCTCAATTACTTCAGATTAAGCATGTTAAACTTGCTAAAAAATAAAATAACCAAAGATTGGTTATGAATAGAGCATCATTGGTCACCTATGACCGGAATCGGTTAGGCAAGGAGAAACCAACATTGGCTATGGCTAACTGATGTCGGTTATGTGTGCGTGAGTGTTTTATTTAAATAATGGGAATTACATCTAATTTTAACATTAAAGAATATCTATTGATTGGAATTGCATGATAAGTACCCTAAGTTTTTATATGCTTATATAAGCATGAAAGGTAGGGTTTAGAAGTAAGGATTGTAGAGTTAATGATTATTGTGAAAATAATTGTGAGAGAGAGAATTCTTGAAGAAGAAGGTGAAGCTTGAGAGAAAGAAAGTACTATACATCTAAGAGGTTGAAAGATTGTAAATATTCATTGTATATATTCTAAAAACTTTGGATAGTAGATTATCTTATTTCTTGGTGGATTTATCCCACACTTTGGGTGAACCATGTTAAATATGGTGTTGATTTATATCTCTTGTTTTGTATATTTCTTCTTGTATAATATCCATTTTTATTGCATGTATTCTTAGATCTAATATATTATCTATAAAATCTTGTGGTAACTACAACAACCGGTATCGATCTTTGTTTGAGGGATTTTTGTGTTGACAAATTTACTCACAAAGGGCTTTTTGATTGAGTGGGAGATAAAAAATAGCGAAGAAAATAAATACAAGGTAGAGTATTTTGACAACCGAAATTATCAATTATCAAAGATGCAGATTGAGGATTATTTATATAAAAGATATTTGTACTTACTTGTTGGATGAAAAGTCTAGACCTACGAAGATACCTAATGAAGAATGGAAAATTATTGTGAGAAAAGCTTTGGGATATATAAGATTGAGCTTGGAAGCATCCATGTGGCTTCTAATATTACATAAGCGACATCTATAGTAGGGTTAATGAAATATCTTGATAATTTATTTGAAAAACCTAGTGCTTCAAATAAAGTTTATTTGATGAAGAAACCATTTAGTTCTAAGATGCATCAAGGTGGATCTGCATCTAGTCATTTAAATGATTTATGATCTATTGTGAATCGATTAAAATAGGTTGATATTTTTTTCATGATGAAGTGAAATCAATCTTATTCTTATCTTCTTTGCCTAATAGTTGGGATATATTAGTAATGGTTGTTAGTAATACAACATCTGCTAATAATATTTTGAAGTTTGATGATGTGGTTAGTATAATATTGAATGAAGAAATTCATAGGAAAATTACAGAGGAATCATCATCTCATAATGCTTTTTATTTAGAAAGCGAGGCGGAAAAAAGAGATATCTAAGATCAAGAATAATAGGAAATCAAAGTCAAAGAATGAAATATCTAAATCAAGAGGTAAGGGAATTACCTATTGGAATTTTGGAAAGAAATGACATGCAAAGAAATATTGTTGGTCAAAGGATAAAGAGAACCAACACCTGATAAAAGGTAAAGAGGAAAATATTGCGAGAGGAGGTAATACAAGATGCTCTTATTATTTCTTTGGATAATAGAATAAAATCATCAGTTTTAGATTCGGAGCTTCTTTCCATGCAATCCCTAATAAGGGTTATTTTAGAAATTATGTCCAGGGAAATTTTGGGCTTGTTTATTTGGGTGATGATGAACCTTGCAGGTATTACTGTAAAGAGGAAGTTCATCTAAAATTGTAGAATGGAAATACATGGGTATTGAAAGATGTGAGGCATGTACCAAGCCTCGAGTGGAATTTTATTTCGTAGGGAAACTAGGTGAAGTGGTTACATGGTCATATTCATCAAGACTCTTGGAAAGTCACCAAGGGATATTTTGTTGTGGAAAGAGGTAAGAAGGTACGAACATTATATTTATCTACCTATGTTCTTCGTTTCCTTTTATGTATTATTATCTAATTTAGATTCGATGCATGCATGTGGTATAATCCATTGGGCCATATGAGTAAAAATAATACAGATCTTAAAGGCTAAGTATAAGTTATTGGACTTGAAAGATTTAGATCTTGATTTCGTAAACATTGTATCTTTGGAAAGGAAAAAAAAGAGTGAGATTTCTCAAAGTTGGGGAAACTAAGAAGGAACAGAAATTGGAGCTTGTACACTCGATGTGTGGGGACTAGCCAAGGTAGTTTTTATGGAGGATCCCATTATTATTTTACTTTCATTGATGATGCTACAAGAAAGGTGTGGGTTTATTGTATTAAACATAAATATAATGCTTTTGAGACTTTTAAAAGGTGGAAAGCGCTTGTTGAGAATGAATCAAATTCAAATTTAAAGTGCCTTAGATATGACAAGCATAATGAATACTATAGCAATGATTTAAACTATTATTGTTTAGTGAATGGAATACATGGAGAAAGGATGGTTCCAATAACACCACAAGAGAATGGTGTTGTAGAAAGAATGAAGAGAACAATCACGAGAACATGCTAGAATTATGAGGATACATGTTGGATTTCCCTTAAAGTTTTGGGAAGAAGCATTTGATACATGGGTTTATTTGATTAACCATGGGCCTTCAAGTTCACTAGATGGATGAATATGATAGGAAGATTGGACTAGAAAAGAGGTAGATATTTCTTTTCTTATAGTTTTTGTTTAGAAGATTTTGTGCATATTGATAAGGAAAATAGAAAAAAGCTTGATGTAAAATCCAAGAGATGCACTTTCATTGGTTATGGATCTAGTGATTTTAGATTCTATTTTTGGGATTTAGAGAATTATAAAATTATTAGGACTTGTGACATTGAATGGAATGAAAAGAGAATGTACAGGATCAAATTTTTATACCCAAGGATGAACTGGTTGAGAAGTTTGTGAATGAAAATGAACTCTCAAATTTAAATTTCATGCCTAAAGGGCTACACAATAACAAGTGTCTGTTGACCCCTGATTGGAATTGGTCAACTGAACTAGTATTAGTTACAAGAGATACAAACCAAATCGCCTACTAGAATCAAGCCTGATTAAAGGTGACCGCATTAGTCATCATTAGGATTGGAAACAAATGTCTAGGAGGTCCAGAATGATCCTTTAGACCCCAAAATTTTGTGAGAAGGTCACAAAGGGTAAGTAAACCTCCATAAATATTTACACCTTCTCTATCTTATTTATTATTGATCAAGAAACAATGCGGATAAGACCCACGTGGAGTGGGAGCATGGCATGGATGAGGAGATGGAATCCTTGGAATGAAACTAGACTTGGGATTTATTTAAATTGTCAAAGAGGTAAGAGGACATTGCAAAATAAATGGTTTTACATGATCAAGGAAGAAGAGGGTGGACAAAAAAGTATAAGGAAAGGATATTAGTAAAGGGATTTACACAGAAAGTAGGTATTGACTTTGGTGAAATATTTCTCCTATTGTTAAAATGACTTCCATACATTATGTATGGAGTATAGTTGCGATATATGATTTACATTTAGAGCAACTAGATGTGAAGATGACTTTCCTTCATGGTGATTTGGATGAAGAGATTTATATGCAGCAACTGCTTGTGTATGAAGTCAAAGGTAAGGATAAATTACTGTGTAGGTTGAAAAAGAGTATATATGGGCTCAAGAAAGCTCCACAAGAATGGTACATGAATTTTAATAGTTTCATGCATGAGCATGGTTACTTGACATGTGAATCGATCATTTTTTTTATTTCAAGAAGCTTGAAAATGGGAGATAAATTATTTTGTTGTTGTATGTGGATGATATGCCTATTAAAAGATCTAGTATGTTGGACATTGATGAGCTTAAAGGAAAGCTAGCTCACACATTTGCTATGAAGTATTTAGGAGATGAAAAAAATCCTTGATATACAAATACACAAAGACATGAAGAATAAGAAATTGTATTTGTCTTAGGAGGATTATATTTATAAGGTGTTAGAAAGGTTTAAACTGCATAATTCAAAACCTATTAGTACACCTATGGATGGACACTTCAAATTGAGAAAATATCAGTATCCTTCATCACATGAGGAGGTAAAATACATGACAAAAGTTTCATATGCATCAGTAGTTGGGAGTCTCATGTATGTTATGGTTTATACTAGACTAGACATTGTACAAGTAGTGGGAGTTTTGAGAAGATTTATGGCCAATACAGGTAAAGAGCATTGGAAAGAAATTCAATGGATGCTCAGGTATTTGAGAGGGACATCTAGCATGTAATTATTCTATAGAGGCTCGAATATTTTTTATGTGTCTATGTTGATGTGGATATGGTGGAGATCCGGATGCTAGAAAGAGCACTACTTGATATATTTTTATAGTAGGTGGGATGACAATTAGATGAATTTTGAGATTGCGAGAAGGTTGTGTCTTTATCGACTATAGAAGAAAATTATATTGTAGCTACAATGGCTAACAAAGAGATGATATAGATGAGCAGGTTCATGGAAGAGTTGGGAAAGTAGCAAGATGATTGCAAATTGTTGAGTGTGACAAGATAATTTTAGTATTAAAGAAAATCTATTGATTGTAATTGCATGTTTAAGCGACCTAAGTTTGTATATGCCTATATAAGCATGAAATATAGGGTTTATAAGTTAGGATTGTAGAGTTAATGATTATTGTGAAAATAATTTTGAGAGAGAGAATTTTTGGAGAAGGATAAGCTTAAGAGAAAGAAAGTATTGTACATCCGAGAGGTGTGGAAGATTGTAAATTTTCACTATCTTCCAAAGCTATGGATAATAGATCGGATTGTTTCTAGGTGGATGTAGCCCACACTTTGGGTGAACCATGTTAAATATGGTGTTGATTTATATCTCTTGTTTTGTATATTTCTTCTCGGTAGAATATCTGTTTTTATTATATGTATTATTAGATCGATATATTATCTCATACTGACCTTATGCTAACCCCAACAATGTGTAGTGGTCAAAAATATTTTGACAGGGATCATTGGGTGATATCGATTTTATCTCCCCTTTTGGAAAAAGGGAGAGTGGTAGTAAGAATGAATGTTGAGCTGAAAGTAGATGTGAAATGATGTAATAGTGAGAAAAATGAAGTATAGTAGTTATTACAAAAGGTGTATATCGACTTGAAGATGTACCATATTAGAATATAGAATTGTGAGATGTGTACAATATGATGGTAGGAGAAATTTTTAGCCGAATGGTATAGATGGCGTATAAAACAGAGTAGAAAAGATCAAGATATGACTAAAATTGTGTGTCATATATTAGTTAAAAAATAAGTACGAATGGTAACTATAGTAATTTGAAAATCGAGAAAAGTGCTAAATATTGTAATGCTAAAAAGTGAATAGTGACATGATTTGAACCTTGATTGATCGATAATTTTAGGTTTGAGATTACAAGGATGCTGCAAATTATAGCAGTGAGGTTGACTAGGTTTGAAATGATGGTGGCAAGCGTGGCGGAATAGGCCGATAGGTGAGCTAGTAAGTGCAATTATTTTCAAAAAATGTGATGAAATTATCTTTTTTTTGTCAAAAATTTACAAAATTTGGATTTTGGAATTTATGATAGTTTCTAACTTAGGCGAGTGGTCAAGGTGCTAATGTCTTTTGGGATGCCACTTGCCAAATCCATGAATTGGTTTATCTTCTCCTACATGTATGTATCCTCCTCCCAGGCATTGCCGACCCAAGAGGATTTTTGACTACGAATATGAATTATGTGGAATTTTATAACTTTTTGTAGACGAGTTTTTGTTTTGAGGTATATATGAGGTGTTAATGTCGTGATTTTGTTTGGTGTTTTTGGTGTGCGGAGGATATTTATTCGAGGGAGTTCTGCAGAGGTGGAAACTTGAGTACCTTGTTGACTTTAGGCCTATCTCGATGCTAAGTGGGATGTACTAGACCATGCAGGCCTACAACACATAGCAAGATTAGGGGAGGTACCCCATAATATGCCAATCATTACCGTCTTATGCAAGAAGTGGAGTGCATACACTTGTACTATTTTGTTTCCTACTCGGAGATGACCATGACCCTAGAGAATATTTATCATATTTTTCAACTACCAATGGTCAGAAACAGAGTTTAGGTGATGGCTATAGAGGATTCTCAATGGTAGATGAGAGTAGCTATGTAATACTTTATTGGGACATGGGTGTAGAAAAAGACCCATATTAGCCTGGGTGTCATACCGAAATCTCGGTGTTCCATGGTTTCGTAATTTCATTATAGTCCCGATTTCTTCTTTACTAGTAGTGGAGGTTGGTAGAGTGGGCATCTTGTATAAGATGCACGAGATCTAACACTCTATAGAGGAGGATGGGACTATACTTAGATGGGATCAATGTGTACTAGTGCATTTATATAGAGATCTATATCGATTCACACAGGAGGACCATGGGGTTAGAATTGTATCCACCACTTTGTTACATGTATGGGCCTATAAGCACATTGCGATATTGAGACCACTCGGTGGGCCATGGGAAAATTAGGAAAGGCTCAAGATTTTTACAAAGAAGGTGGATATTGACACGTAGTAGGATAGTGGGTAGTACTACCTATAGATATATGTTTGATCATATGAGGCCACAATCCATTATATATAGGCCATATCGAGCCTATGGAAGGTGGCTAGAGGACAAAGTTGATATATGATGTATCCGATAGACTATGTGTCTACTGGAAAAGGTTCCTAGAGTTACTTAAGCTATTTCATGCAGAGCATGTTGAGTTGTGGAGATAAATGGCTTCAAAATAAATTTTTTACAAACTTTCACATTTACACAATAACCGACATCGGTCGGTTAAGCATCATCGATCACCGGGAGCAACCAAAGATCAATTACCAAAGCCTGATTTTTTTATTTTAGACATGGGTTTTAATTTTACCCTTGATTATAAAGGTAATCGATGGTTGTAAATTCATAGCTAAGTTTTCCTAATGTTTGTATATGCTTATAAGCTAGAAAACTAGGTTTAGAAGCTAAGATTTGATGATTAGAGGAAGATGATATTCTTGGAGAAAGATTAGAGAAGCTTGTGAAGGAAAAGTATTGTACATCCATGAGAGGTGTGGAAGATTAAAAATATTCATTGTATTTCCTCTGTAAAGAAAAGATTAATAGATTGGTTGTTTCTTGGTGGACGTAGCCCACACTGGGTGAACCATGTTATATCTTGTGTATTTTTCTTCTGGTTTAATTTCCATGTTTATTGCTTATATGCTTCAATTGAATATAGATATGTACAACATTGGTGTGTGTCTAACCCCAACAACTGGTATCAGATATTTTTTGTTTGAGGGTTTTGTGTGTTGATGATTTACGATTTATGATTGAGTTGGAGCACACCAATAACAGAAGCTAGAAAATACAAAGTGGAGAAATTTGACAACCGTAATTATCAATAATGGAAGATCCAAGTGTAAGATTATCTATATCATAAATATTTATATTTAACATTGGATGCGAATGCAAAGCCTACAAATATGACTAATGAAGAATGGAAGGTTCTTGAAAGAAAGGCTCTAAGATCTATAAGATTGATCCTAACAACATCTACAACTTCAAATATTATCAAGTAGAAACCACGGTAGATTTGATGAAATATTAGCTAATTTATATAATAAACCAAGTGTTTCAAATAATTATTTTTTGATGAAGAAATTATTTAATTCAAAAATGCAACAAGGTGGGTCTATATCAATCCATTTGAATGAATTTGCTTCCATTGTAAATCGATTAAAATCAGTTAATATTCCATTTTATGATCAAGTGAAAGTAATTTTATTATTATTCTCCTTTCCATATAGTTGGGCTAACTTGGTTATGGTTTTTATTAATACGATATCTACTACTAATATTTTTAGTTTGATGGTGTGGTTAGTATAATCTGAATGAAGAAATATGCAGGAAAATTATAGGAGAGTCATCATCTCGAAATTATTTGAATGTAGAAAGAAGGGGAAGGAACAAGAAGATATCCAAGAGAAATAATAATGGGAAATCAAAGTATAAGAATGGCATATTTAAATCTAGAGGTAGAGGAATAAATTTATGGAATTATGGAAATAAAGGACAAGTAAAAAGGATTGTTGGTTCAAGGAAAACAAAGAGAATCTACGAGAAAAAGGTAAAGAGGAAAATGTTGCAATTTAGGTAATGAAAAATTCCCTTATTATCTCCTTGGATAATAAAAAAATCATGGGTTTTAGATTCAGAACTTCTTTTCATGCTACCCCTAATAAGAGTTATTTCATAAATTATGTCCAGGGTAATTTTGGGTATTTTTTAGGAGATGATGAACCATGCAATATTACTTTGGTAAAGGGAAGTTCAACTAAAGTTTCGAATGGAAATACATGTATATTGAAATATTTGAGGTATGTTCCAATCCTCGGGAGAAATGTTATTTTTGTATCACAACTAGGTGAATTTGGTTGGGTACTTACATTCACAACTGAATCTTGAAAGTTACCAAGGATCTCTTATTGTGGAAAGAGGAAAGAAGGTAAGAACATTGTATTTGTCTACACCGTATTATTGATTCCTTTTTTATTCTATGTACTTTGGATTCATATGTAATCATGTGGCATAATCAGCTATGACATATGAGTAAAAAGGGAATGCAGATATTAAAGGAAATTGATAAGTTATCAAATTTGAAAAATGTAGATCTTGATTTCTGTGAGCATTGCATATTTGGAAAGCAAAAGAAAGTAATATTTCTTAAATTTGGGGCAAAAAGGAAGGAGAAAAACTTAGAGCTTGTGCACTTAGATGTGTGGGGACTAGCCCATGTAGTTTCTCATAGAAGATCCCAATATTATGCGAATTTCATTGATGATGCCACAATAAAGGTATGGGTTTATTGTATAAAGCGTAAATCTGATGTTTTTGAGACTTTTAAAGGATGGAAATCCTTGGTGGAAAATGAATCCAATTTAACATTAAAATGTGTTAGATATGACAATGATGATGAGTACTATTCCAAGGCTTTTAATGATTATTGTTCATTGAATGGAATGCGCAGAGAAAGAATGGTTCCTGGAGCACCACAAGAGAATGGTGTGGCTGAAATAATGAATAAAACTATCATGGAACGTGTAAGAAACATGATAATACATGCTAGATTACCCTTACAATTTTGGGTAGAAGTAGTAGATAAAATAATATATTTAATCAATCATAGGCCTTCAAGTGCACTAGATGGTGGAATAACGAGAAGAATCTTGGAATGAAAAAGACGTAGATCTTTATTTTCTTGGAGTATTTGGTTCGTAAGATTTTTGCATGTTGATAAAGAAAATAGGAATAAATTGGGTGCTAAATCCAAGATATGCACTTTTATTGGTTATGGATCTGGTGAATTTAGGTTCCATTTTTGGTATTTAGATGAAAATAATATTGTTAGGAGACGTGATATTGAATAGAATGAAAAGAGAATGTATAGGGATTAAATTTTGATACCCACGAATGAACCGATGGAATATTTTGTGGAATAAAATGCATTCATGGACTCAAAATTAACACTTACAGGTACCAGCGTTGATTATAATTACCATTCTTAGCAGCCACATGACCGCGTCAAAAACCAAAACCAATGCTCGGTAGAAGAGTAGGATTAGGCGTTAATCACCCGACCGACGTCGATACAAATGACTAGCATATGTCATTATCGAGAGGTTGATATGAATATAAAGGATGTACAAAATCAGCCTCTCGACACCCGATATTTCGTGAGAGGGTCACAACAGTAAGTAGACCTCCACAAAGATTTACACCTTACTTATTTGATCTATTATTGACTGATAATGGTAAGTCCAAAATGTTTGAAGAAGTAATTTGAGATGATACCCACATGAAGTGGGATCATGACATGGATGAGGAGATGGACTCCTTGGAACATAATCGGACATGGGATTTTGTTAAGTCTCTAAAGAGTAAGAGAACTTTGCGTATAAAATGGGGTTACATGATTAAGGAACAAGAGGGTGGACAAAAAAGATACCAAACAATGCTTGTGGTAAAAGGGTTTTCACAAAAAGTAGGTATTGATTTTAGTGAGAATTTTTCTCCTGTAGTAAAAATGAATTCCATACATATTTTTTTGAGTTTAGTTGCAGTAGAAGTATTTCACTTAGAACAACTTGATGTTAAGACATCTTTCCTTCATGATGATTTAGAGGAAGAGATATATATGCAACATCTTCTTGGTTTTAAAGTCAAGGGTAAGGAGAAACTTGTGTGTAGGTTGAAAAAGAGCTTGTATGGGCTCAAATAATATCTAAGAAAATGGTATATGAGGTTTGAAAATTTTATACATGGGTATGGTTATATGAGATGCAAATTTGAGATCATTGTGTTTATTTCAAGAAGCTTGAAAATGGAAATTATACTAGGTTGTTACTATATTTAGATGACATGCTTATTGCAGGATTTAGAATGCAGACATTGTTGAGCTTAAAGAAAAAATTTAGCTCATACTTTTTTAATGAAGGATTTAGGAGCTGCAAATAAAATCCTTGGCATCCAAATTCATAGAGACAGAAGAAAATGAAATTGTATTTTTCTCATAAACATTATATCAATAAGGTGATATAAAGGTTTAAAATGTAGAATTTAAAACCTATAAGTACACCTATGGTTGGACACTTTAAATTAAGAAAATATTAGTTTCCTACATCACACGAGGAGGTCGAGTACATCGTGGGTTCTATATGCTTCAACGGTTTAAATCCTTATGTATGTATAGTGGTTTGTACTGCATACAAGACATTACATAGGAAGTGGGAGTTATGAGCAGATTAATGGCCAATATAGGTAAAGATCGGTAGAAATTAGTCCAATGGATACTCGGATATTTGAGAGGGACATCGATGCATTTATGCAATGGAGGGTTGGATACTTCTTTATATGGCTATGATGATTCGGATATATCTAGATATTTGGATAGTAGGAGAAGTAACACTTGATTTGTGTTCATAGTAGGTGGCACAATAGTTAGCCATATTTTGAGATTGCAGAAGGTTTTGGCATTTTCAACTACAAAGGCCAAATATCTTGCAGCTATAAAGGTTAACAAAGAGATGATATGGATGAGTGGATTCATGAAAGAGGTTGGAAAGGAGAAAGAGGATAAAATATTGTATGCAGTGATAGTCAAAGTGCAATTCATCTAGAAAAGAATTCATCATTTCATTCAAAAACAAAACACATTTAGTTGAGATATCACTTCATACAACAAGTGTTTGAGGATGGACAGCTAAACATAGAGAAATTCATACAAGTGAGAACCCTTTGGATATGCTAATGAAGTCGTTGGTAAAGGAGAAGTTTGAGATTCACACAAATTTTGTTGGTCTTCAAGATTTAGACTTGAAGAGGAAGAAATAGGTTAAGGAAAGGATCCAACGATAGAGTTGTATGGTATAATGCAACAATTTATCTCTAAGTGGGAGATCGTTGAGTTGTGGAGCTAAATGGATTCACAAATAGCATGTATTAAAAACTTTCGGTTTACATAGTAACTGCGCCCGATTGGGTAACTCGATGTTGGTCAACTTGGAGCAACTGACATTGGTTGGGTAATCAACATCGGTTACTGTGTGTGAATTTTTTATTTTACACACGTATTTTAATCGAACCTTGATTATAAAGGTGATCGGATGGTTGTAAATGCATATATAAGTTGCGTTAATGTTTATATATGCTTCTAAGATAAAACGTAGGGTTAGAAGCTAAGATTTGTTGATTTGAGAAAGAATATTTTCTTGGAGAAAGCTTAGAGAAGCTTGTGAAGGAAAAGTATTGTACATCCATGAGAGGTGTGGAAGATTGCAAATCTTCATTGTATTTCCTTTGTAAAGAAAAGAATAATAGATTGGTTATTTCTTGGTGGACATAGCCCACATTGGGTGAACCACGTTATATCTTGTGTATTTTTCTTCTAGTTTAATTTTCATGTTTATTTCTTGTATGCTTCAATTGAATATAGATTTTTACAACATTAGTGTGTGTCTAACCCCAACAGATTGTGTTTCATGATAGTTTGGTATGGCTTAGGATGTGCCCCCAGAGCCATATGTATGGGTGTGAGTGATGAGAGAGCCGAGAAGAAAAAGAGTGAGACCAAGCCCCATAGGGGAAAAATTAGTTCCTCTTGGTCCGGATGAGGTGGATGCAGCCATACAACCAATACAAGTGGATGATGCAGGATGTACTCATGCCTATAGTGCATAATGGAAACTACACCGATGGGTGCTATTGTTTCCATCTTTTTAGTTGTAGTGGGTGCACCACGAGTTAGAGCTACAAAGGGGTAAGAACCTTCCCTAATGGAGATGGTATAGAAGAAGCAGCGGTAGGGGAGCATGAGTATTTTTATTGTTATTTTTTTATTGTCACTTAGTTGTTTTATTGTGTTCATCATGTGTAATAAATAATGAGGTGTTATGTCATTGAAGGTAATGTGTATTGGTTGTTGAGAATTGTTTCATCAATCCACACATTGATACAAAATGTATCTCTAAATGTGCTCATGGGAGGTGGTATGTTGGAACAAGTAGATTTTATCGCGCGTGAGCATACCCTCTTATTTAAGTGAGTGGAGATAGCAGTGGTGACATGTAGCATATTTTTGAGTGAGTGTGAAGAGGTGTGGATAGAGACTCAATGAGCTTAGAGTTTGTAGGAGGAGGCACCATAGCATAGGATGTGTTAACGAAGTCTGTAGAGTTATAAGGTTGATTCACAGAGAACTTGGTTGAATTGGTGTTACTGCACAGAGGAAGGTTGAGAGCTATAGGGCCACAACCAATGACATAGATTGACCAAAGAAGCCTCTAGTTCTAGATCTCCCGAAATTGTATATAGTGATAATGATGATTATGTATGACATGTATTGATGTAGCTATGCATGGGGGCTTGCCCCCTAGTGATTGTATTTTTGTAACTATGATCTTTGATGATATATAGATATATAGATAGATGATTGACATTATTGCATTATGTTGATGTGTTCTTGATATATGATGCGATTGTTTGTGTTTAGTGTGTAAATATTTTATTTTTATTGTGTAAATGATTGTATGGATGATGATGTTGATTAGGACATAGAGAGATATGTAATGCTTGAAAATTGGATTGTATGTAGGAATAACAATGTGCTAAATGGTAATAGATATATGTATGAAATGAAAAATGTGAGATAACAATGTGGTTAAAATGATGGTACAAATGTATCTAATCACGTGTAAGTATGATGATTCAAGAGGGGGAAGAAGAGCGATGCTCCCCAATGCATGTGTAATGAGAGGAGTTTAATTTACATAAAAACCTCTCAATAATAAAGAATGAACCATAAAAGAGTGCATCATCAATAAAGTGTATTATATTGTATGCTAGATATATAGATCAATGAAGTGTATAATGCAAAGATGGAGCGGGGTTATTATTGTAATAGATTCCTCAATAGTCCTATAAGAACCATAAGAACATGAGTTTATTATTGGGTAGTGAGGTGAAAAAATTCACCTGCCAAAGATGAAGAGGTCGGTGAGAAGTCGTGGAAGCATGGAAGGGGAATAAGCATAAGTGTATGAGCAAAATTGAATATTGGATGAGAGGTTACAAATCATGGGAGATGTGGTTGTAGGAATAAGAGATACCAAAGGCTTAGGAAACAAATGTCAAGTAGGAGCATTGTGCAGTGGATGAGATGATACAATTATGGATGAGCAAGGTAGAGTTCATGCATGAATAATGACTTTAATCGGTGAACGAATGACAACCTTACAAGTGGGAGGAGAAGACAAGTGAGCTAAAGTAGTAACATGCTTATGCGCAATGTCCGTAGTATTTGCAGCCTCTCGGTGGTATTACCGAGGATATTTGGGGTTCCAAGGAGAACAAATATCTTGCAATTTCTCAAGAAGATTTGAAAGATCCTTCCCAGACCACAGCCATTGCATTCTTCATCTTTCTCCAAACGATTAAGGCTAATATTGACCGGGTTGTCAAGTGATGCGGAGCTCTGTTGCTGTTTTCTGATGGTGGAGTTGTTGTTGTTTGGAATTTTTGGTGTTATTTTTTGGCTAGGAAGACTAGTGGTGGTTCCCTCTTGTTCGTTTTTTGTCTCTTTTGCTTTTTTTTCAGATCACTATCTATCTTGATCCTATTTTGTCTCTTGTATTGTATTATCTGGTTGTTGAGCCTCCTAGTTTATGATGTTTGGCATATCTAGGATCGGTTTTTCCTCTTTTGATATCTGGATTTTGAGCCTTTTTGTACACAGGGTATATTCCCTTCAAAACTATTTACCCATAATAAAATAAAACGTGCTTGTGTGCAATTGGAGAAACAAACTTATCACGAGAGTGATATCTAAAGGAAATGACACCCTTGTATTCTAATTGTTGTAATTTTTCATGAAGGGCACAAAAATCATTATCACAATGACCATTGATGTGGTGATAATTACAATAAGGATGATCGTGCTATCGTAAAAGTGGTGAGGAGGATGATGTTTATTAGGAGGCAAGAAAAATAAGTTCTTATCAAGAAAATAATACAAGACATCACGAGGCTTAGAAGCATGCAATAGATGTAATGGCTCTCGAAAGGGGAATGGTGAAGACTGTGGATTAGAGGAACACGGTTGTAGAGAGGGAGGATAGGTATGTGGTGGAGGAGATGGAACATACTTGCGAGCTGTAGGAGATGGAGGCGTTAGTGGAGGCTTGAAATATGGAAGAGGAGAAGAAGAAGGTGATTATGTAGTAGTATAAGGAGTAAAAGGAGGATCTATGAAATCTAAAACATTTAAATTTTATTCTAGATCCAAAACTTTATAGCATAAAAGTGTAAATGACTCACATGTATCATATTTCAATCGTTCTTTTATAGTAGAAATCAAGCCATAACGAAAGATAAATTTCTTCTCTAAATAAATAGGTTAAAATAATAATTTATGCATGTAATAATTGAAGCGTAAATGTAATCTAGAATAGGTTCTTTCTTTCCCTGATGCAAGCTAGTAAGAAATCATATGTGACTCTAGGACCATTGTTTAGCATAAAGCATCTAAGAAAAACATCTTCCATTTCACAATATGTACTAATAGATCCAAAAGGCAAATGAGTGTACCATTGAAGAGCTTCATCAATAAGACTATGATAGAAGGCTTTTAGCAATAATCGATCATTCGAATAAGAATTCATAGCTAAATAATAATGCTTAAGATGTAGATATGGATTTTTAGTGCGATTGAAATGTGAAAATGTAGGCATGATGAAATCCCTAGGAAATGTTGAATTATTAATTTTGTTTGGAATAGGATTGTCATGGATAGATTTATTATCAATAGAAGCATAATAGGCTTTGATTTCAAGAGTGATAGATTAAACCTGAGATTGTAACTAGCCAAAAACATGCATGAGTGACAAAATATCATGTGGAGGAATCATAGAAGATGTAAGAGGCATATTCAAAGGTTGAATATTTCCATTATGAGTGATCATAGGAATGTGAGAAGAAGAAGCGAAAGATGAAGACGTTATGGGAATTATATATGTAAATGTAGAAGAAATAAGAGGTGGTATACTAGGAGAAATAGAAGAAGCAACATGAATATCATCGAGAGAAGAAGAAGAGGAAAGAGGCAAAGAAGAACATGGAATAATAGAAGAAACCATAAGAGGTGAGCTAGTAGGAATGGAATAATCCTCATAAATGCCATATGAAAAAAATTCAAAAGTATATGAAAATGGAGTCAAAAATTTACATTCAGGAGTCCTAAATGAAGTATATTAATCACTAATATGTTCATGCTTCGAAATATAATCATTATCAAACAAAGTTTCACATGCAATTATTTCATCAAGCGAGTCATCAACATATAGAGAAGTGGGAGAAGAACTATCATAAGATATATCTTTACAATTAGTAGAAACATTTTTAGAAATAGAAGAAGCATGAGATACAAATTTACATTCATCTTGACTAGTATGAGAAACAACATCATGTGCATGTACATTTTCATCATTGGAAGTAGCATGATTTTTATCTATAGTAGCACAATCAAGACCAAGACATATAATTGATAATAGCATCATCAAGAGCCTCAATAGAAATAGAAGAAGGTGGAGTAGCCTTGGTGCCTATGGAATAACAAGGATTACATCCAAAAATGCTTTTCTCCTTAGAAACAATGCTAAGAGTAGAATGGGAAAAACTAGTAGGAACTTTGTGTTCATTAACAACAAGCAATCTTTGAACATTGTCATCAAATTGAACATTGCGATAAAGATCAAGAAGTTTAGCCTCAACAACATCATCAAGGATAGGATTAAAACTCTCATGAGGCATAGCTTGCCTAGGAGAGGAAGATCTACTTTGATCCATTAGGGTTTAGTGGATCCTAGGGAAAGGAGTTATAAGAGAGGGGTTCACCAAAATGATTTAATAAAATCAGAATTATTATTAAATCTACGTTCAAATTCATTACAATGATATAAAATTAAAAAAATTCTAAGCACCTCAAAGTTGTAACTATTTAAGCAAATGATGGAGATGGGGAACTTATCTAATTTTTACTCATCCCAAAGTATACCCAACTAGAGTAACTAATGAACATGATGGAAAAAATGCTGGAAACAATTGATATAAATTCTAGAACTTACAAGATGGCCTATATAGGTGTGATTGGGTGTCGATACCTTCTCAGAGACTCTTACAACCAGTAAAGAGAGTGGGAACATAATTTTTCTGGTATCGCTAGGGTATTTTTATCCTTCATTTTTGATCACTTGTAGGTCACTGGAAGATCACTAAGTTCACTAGTAACCTAAAAAACACATAATATCCTATAAAACCTCTCGAATTACATCGAATACTAAAAATGATATGTAAAATTGGAATCAAACTAACCACGGCATTCACCCGATGAAGTGGACATATGACTGATCATTTCAATACATCTCAGACTCCATGTAGTTCTATGTGTGTGTGTTTGGAATCGTGTCCATAGGTTTCCCTTATGCTAATGATGCCAAGATAATGGGCTATAGCTAGATAGAATGAAAAATGTGTACACTTAATTCAGAAACTTCCCCTTCATATACAAAGTGTATACAAAGTAATAAGCCAAAAATACACCCCCTTTCATAGTATTAAGATAAATATCCCTTGATAAAAGTTCCCGCTCTTATAATGGTATGTATGTTGTGTTTATATAGGGATCTCTTGTTTGAATTTCAACACTAGTGACATGACATGTTGACTAGGACCTTAGGATAGGAGTAATAAAACCAAAAATGTGGACCAAAATGTCAAAAATGTGAACAAAAACAAAGAGGGAAAGGGTGCCCAAGTATGGACATGGGTGCTTGGGAGCTAGTGTAATGAGAAAACTGATGGCAATTATGAGAATACTGAAAGATGGGGATCCCCGTGACTCGTAGAACTAGGTGTAGAAGTGGCATATGTGTGAGATAAAAAAATAGAAACAATCAAAGTAAGTGGATGGACTAGGAAGTGTATCACTAGTGAAAAATTTCTTACTCAATATCCATACATGTAAAACAACATACTTGGCGGTATTTTAAAATAGTAGTATGTGCGTGATTTTGTGTCTACAATGACCTCTCTCACATGCTCTACCTCTACATGGGTGTCATCACCTCACTCAAAAAAACTATCCACGTTGGCACTATTATATCCACTATCTCAAACAATTTGGCATGCTCACCTGCAATAGCATCAACCCACTCTATCATACCTCATCCCACTAGAACATATGAAGTTGTGAGTCAACATACATATGGAGGGGTCCATAATCAGGGACCAATATGAGTCACGTACAATATTAAAACAATACCTTAGTCATTGCACATATTTATATTCATAAAAAATAACAACTAAGAAACAATTCACAACTATAAAATAACTAGGAACACTACTTACGCTCCACTCATTCCATTATTATATCATCTACATCAAGGGTAGGCACATTACCCCCTACTCCTCTATTTGGTGGTCCACGATTTGTATCCACTACTACCGGAAATATCCATACCCATCATTGTGTCACCCTCCACTAACTATATGCCTTAGTACACCCTATATCATCAACTCCGTAAAGGGTCTATAACCGCATCCACCTCATTTGTACCTTGATGTACTAGATGTGCTCCATTCGGGCCCGACCTTACCCCCGATTATCTATCTATCTTCATATATCAAAACCATATATATCTTTGGGGTCACATCTTGACCATACAAAACTACCTCAATACTCACTCAAACTGGAACAACTCATCCACCCTTGGAAAGCAATCCTCTAACCACATGGTATGTCAAATGCACCATAACTCCACACCATCCTGAAAGCATCCTTCATAGTAGTTTTAGGACCTCAAAATATTGGCCCTAGGTCCTATTTGATCTAGCATAAACCTATATGTACTCATTCCCATCCTCCTACAATGAGTATCCACCCATCTCGCAGCAAAAAAAATGATTCAAGCCTAATTGGCTTGTGGCCCACTAAGTGGCGTCAATATCATCATATGTTCATATGCCCACATATGAAAAAATGTATTATCTCCTATTCCACCTCCATGATCCTCTTGAGTGAATCTATACAAGTTCCTATACAAATGGTACAATAGACACAATGCCTAGGAAAATCTAGTACCATGCTCCTCTATCCTATGATAAATATCATACATTAGATACAAAATCACCACTCCACCACCCTCCATTTCCACCAATGAAGGTATAATGACTGAAATAAATTTCCACAATTGCAGAACCCCAGATCTCAAAATAGCATCCAAACTAATATGTGTTCCCACCTTTATCCGTGTCCATGTAAAATACCACCATGCTTCCCTCATCCGACTAAAAGTATCCAATAGAGGAATGACTCGTACTCTCTCACCCACTGTAGGAAACCAAAATATCCTATATACATCATCCTCTCTAAGGTCACCAACATCTCGCATGTCAACATTTAAAATGTACATGTATCTACATACCATATTTCACACAAATCCATCAACATAGGCATATTATGAGGAATTTCCTCCTATCTAGCAATGTGTTGCAAGTCAACACAGCCCAATATATCCCACTCATTATCTTACAACCCCAAACAAAAAAATTTACTCAAATGACTACACACACAAAACTCTCTAGAATGTATATCCCTATGCATAACACAAACAACAACAAATTCTAATATTAGCATATCATACATACTATAAATTCATACATCATAACACTAAATAAATCATAGTATACATATTTTACAAAATAGTGCCAAAACCATGCCCTATGACCCCAACACTTAGGAGCAAGTCACGGAACCTCAAAAAGGTCACTAGCACTGTGAACTCGGGCACTAGTTTCCCATAGGATAGAACAACATTTTCACCTCTCGTTCAAGTAAGAAATGCTCAAAAATACAAAAACATAAATTTTCATTAAAAATGATTAAAATGAGCATATTTGACAATTTTTTTTGAAAACAATCATACATACCAACTCATTGGTCATCTGCATAAGCCACAACTACCGCTTACTCTCTCAAATCTAGTTAAATTTACTTCTCTAATGTGTGGTATCCTCACAATTCGTAGATTTAAATTCTAATCAATCTCCATACAAATTAAATAAATATTCCCTTTTCCTATTACTATATATACTATTTCCAATTTACCATATAATATAGTTACTATTTACATCCATTTTTACAACTAATACACGGTACGTGGTTTCACTCATATCTTCAGCCTCATTACTCCATTTTCCTCCCCCTTTGCTCCATACAGATCATAATCTCCTCTAACACCATACCATACACATTTCAACATCTCATTTTTAAATCTTACACATGTACTAATCAATATCTACTCATACTTTAACAATACTATCTCATATTATTTCTCATTTACTATTACAACATCTTATATGTCTTGCTTTCGGCTCAATTTTTATGTCTCCTTCCCACTTTTCGAAAGGGGGAGCATACAATCGAGATCATATTATAATCATTTTCAAGATACAACACAATCAATCGACACTTCTAACATATTACTATCACAATTTTCTCTCGAGCTTATTCACAAAAAGCAACAATCATTCTATATAACATACAATTACTTTCTACTATAAAAATCTACTCCTCCAAATGACCTAATGGGGTGAAGGAAAAAGTATATATATGAGTAGTCTACTAAGAACATATTATTTCAATAAAATATTCTATCAATAAAATCAAATCAACTAATCGATAGAATAATACCATTCATTATCTCTCCCGTGATGACCTAACTTTGGAGTCACATTACATTGGCACCACTTTCGATGACCCGACTTGGAAAACTTTAACACTATTCAATCAAAAAATACATTACTCTAGGATCGAGGTAATGATACATCATTGTGTTCCTATACTACTCCTATGTGGGTTCTTCAATCAGAACTAAACCGGAACAAATATTTTTTCGATCGAAACTAATCAGAACTAAATTTAGTCTCTATCCATCTGTAGTAGTTGGCTCTTTTGGGGATGCTAATAGGAATGGAGATAAAACTATACATCTCTCCCCAACACTCTTCCTCTGGCAGTAGGATGCCAAAATCCTCCCATTTATCAACAAATCAGGTTTGGAATTGATCACTCCCTACCGCTTATCTATTTCCTTGGACAAAGAATTCAAAATATCTAAATTTTCCAAATCACTTAAAATATTTATCCAAGTAATCTGTATAATGGTTTGGTATCTCCACTTATGCCAAATTGTCCAAAACACTGATCCATGGTTTGCCATGCTACAAGTTCTTACATTCTACGTGTGCTTTGCAATATGGCTTCTCCGGACTTTTTATAGCTATTTTCCTAACTTCCTTTACATGACTTGAATTTGATTTGAATAACATAACGGGGACAAATGTAGACACAAAATTACCCACATATATACTATTTTACTATGTCATTAATTATGTTGTTATATGCATGGATCTTAAGTAAAAAAAGTATTCATTGGTGACACAAATCCTTTGTCCATCTACTTTGTTTGATTATTTATATTATCCCTCCCTCTCGCATATGTCATTGTTGTACCTAGTTCTATTCGGTCATAAGGATCCTGTCTATCTGTCTTTTCACATTTATCATCTTTTATCCTAGAACACTACAACCCAAACCCTTTGATCCATTCAAGGTACCTTTTCCTTTGTTTTTACTTTTTACACTTTTTGACATTTTTGGTCATCTTTTCTAGTTTTCTAAACCTTATCACATGTTCATAGTCAACCTTTTATGTCTCTAGTGTTGAAATTCAAACAAGAAATGAATATATATTCAAAACATGCACACTATTATTCCGGATAAAAATTCTAATGGGATATAACATCTACATGTTATCATTACCATCAAAGGGACTACATTTTTAAGTTGCATATACACCGCATGCAGGAAAGGGAAACTATTGAATTCCATATCACACAATTTACATCTTATCTAGGTATATCCTACTATTTTGGTGTCATTGGTGCAAGGGTAACCTAAGGACAAGATTTCACACTCAAGCACATAAAACTACATGGATTCTGGAATGTAGAACAGCGATCGGTCATAAGATCACACTTTGAGTGACCACCAAGGTTAGTTTGTATTCACATATTGCATATTTCATTCAGATTTGATGTGTTTCTCAACTTGTGTAGGTATATAGGGTTTTTTATAGGTTATGGGTACCTTCGGTGAGAAAAAATTGAATAGTAAGTGAGCAATAGAGATCAATTGTGAAACCATAACAACACAAAAATTTGGATCATTTGGAAATTCATCAATGCCTGTAGTAGTCTCTAGCATCTGAACGCCCTCTTATGCCATAGGCTCCCCATCAAATATTATACGAGAGTCCCAAATATTTTATCGAGTGTCTATCATATCATTTCCAATCAGATCCAATGTTCACACAATCGACTATGTACAAATCACACAGAATTAGATAAGTTAATTGTCTCTCTCATTTTCTTAGTATTTTATATTTCTTGAGTGCTTTGGATCTATATTTAGTTATATTTTATCATATTAGTTACTCTAAAATTAGATTTGATTTATTTTTATTAAATCAACTTGTATACAACATATGCACCAAAGGTATTGAAATATAAGAAAAATGTAATGCCCACCAACTCAGACACACAAGACTACATAGAAAAACACATGATATTTTTTTTTGACTTGCTTGACACATAACACGACACAACATGTCGTCACCAAGGTTACAACTAACTCTATGAACAAATTTGACACAAGGATGACCACAAAGGCAGCATAGAAATGTTCACACCCCTCAAGGACAATTCACTCTTCTCTTTGACAAGACACCACAAAAGACCAACCACAATACATAGTTATAGCTCAGGACGTCCCACTGTGAAAATATTCTTAAGGTTATTTATTCACTAACAATCTTCCAAGACTTGACTTTGGAATCTAGAAGGTTCATGTTATGATTCTTACAATTCTTCTTATAGGGTTAGGTTTCTTTTTCTTTTATACTATTAAGGTCTATCCTAGGATCATCTCTAATATGACAATTACTTATTTAATTCATTTACAAAACCAGGAGGTAATCAATTCCACCAGGCTCTCTATCCGAACCCACACTACTGAGACTTATTTCATACTTCCTTTACATAAGGAAGCAAGCATAAGTTCAAAAGAAGTGGAGTATTGTTTAGGTTTAGAACCATAATCTTATTTGTTCAAGGATTAACATTTTATCATAACTTAGAAAAGGGTTACAAAGTCTACGAGAAAGGATTAAGGGTAAGAGGTTAAATAGAGTTCATCATCATAATTTCATGGGATAAAGACCAGTCTTTTACGGGGCTAAGAATTTATCAAGAGGGGTTCAAGTTTCATCTAGGTTTTACTTTATTAAGTTTGGCAAGGTAATACAATTAGGTTTCAAAATCGAAGAGCCAGACTTATAGTTTCTTAACTATTCCCTTTACTTACGAAGATCTAGAATTCTCCCAAGGGTTAGATATTGTTTACACTTTAATACCATTTATCATTTCACAACCATAAGGTTAAGGTTAACAGTTTATCCTAGGGGTGGAAAGTAATTCCTTTTTGCACAAGTAGATAGTTCCTCTTCTTCCCGTTAAAGATCGGGATTTTATCCATGAGATAACCAATTCTTATATTTTATTTTTATTTTCATTTTATTTATTTGTTTGTTCATTTATTTATTTTTGATTAACTTTTATTGAGATTTCCAACCCACCTGATTATGCCTAAAATTACAACCATGCCAAGACCATGGAGGGTTAACATACAAGAAGGTTTTATGGCTCGAAGGAAGCATTTACCATTACTTGTCGAGAGAACAAGAAAGTGACACAATTTTTCAAATCATGATACAAAATTTCATGATCGATATAATATCATAAAAAAATACACATAACAAGGTGATGATCGAGTTTAAATCCTCACAATAATAATTACAAGATTTTCTACAAAAGGACAAGACAACCTTATTTCACAACTACAGAAAATCCAAGGCAAGAGGCCTGCCAAACTCCCTTACAAGCACCATTCCTAGATTTATGACACTATAGACATACGTACAAGGAAATTCATAAATCAAAACGATGAAACCTTTACAACTCTTTCCTTTATCTACTCGCACAATCTATCTGTAACCAATTATCCACTCCGGTCACGAGAACTGAGCACGATAAACGCTATAACATTAAGACATTGTGTTGTTATCTAACTGTTTCCAAAATAAGAACATTGTTGCTTATGAAAATAATCCAAGTGTCTAAAACAAGAGTAATTAAAAGGTTTCCCAGAAGGATAAAATGTCAGAAATAAAAGGAAGGCACTAACTCTATTTGAGTATCATTTTCTCATAGGAGAAGTTAATAAACCATCATAATTAATTCCACCTATATCACAATAATGACCATCATTTTAACATGATAAAATTTCGAAAAGAAAACAGTTACAAGAAGAGAATTAGTTCAAAACGTGATTTGTCCCCATTAGTTTAAGTTAGTTCACCAAGCCAAAGATTCACTATACCACTGTCAGTTCCCAAACAATCAATCAACATGAGAATATCTAAAAACAAAATGACTTAATAATATTAAGATGTTGTGCCTATAACAGTTAATTTTATATCAGTACAAAATAAATAAATTGGAAAAGAAAATGGATGAAACACACAAATGACCCAGTATGGGCCACATCCTATCCTAACAATCCTACTATTAAAACCTTTCTTCTAATCAAGAGAATTCCTTAAGAAAAGAACAAACTTGACAACACCAAACATAACCATTATATATCTTATAGGAGGTTTACTCAATCATTCACAAGAACACAACATAGGATACATAGCTTCAAAGGATTTTCCATCAACAAGTTGACATCAAACCTATCTGGTCAACACATAACCATTCTACTAAAATGACAACAAGAAGGTCGTATCATAACGAGAATCACAATAACCAGCAAGAAATGAATTTACAAATACACTAACCTCTAAGCTACAGAGAATGAAATTTAAACATTTTTAAGGAGAAAAACGTAGAGTACTTTCTTACACATAAAACCAAGATACCAGTTTTAAGATTTGAAAACTTCCTCAATAATGATCAAGTAGTGTTAGGAAATAAGTGATAAAATATGTGGAATAATCCCTTACAGAATCGCAACAATAGAAACTAATATGCGAGAAAATATCACAGATCACAAATAAAAGTGCGAATAAATAACACAACACGGAGAGACAATATTTAACGTGGTTCACCCAATATGGGCTATGTCCACCAAGAATCACTTGCTCGATTTTATTACAAGCGTCCCAGCCTCTCAATACAATACCTGATCCGTTTGGAGCTATGCTCAACAAACTCTACAGAATTCAAACCCGAATTCAAAGAACATCTACAATACTTGTGCTTGTATATCTATCATATACATAAGACCATATAAATAGACAATTTCTTAAGCAGCTTTTACAAAACCGTGGGTATCAAACAATGGGTAGAAAACAAAACCGTCCCATAAACCTATGGGTAGTTGAAGAGGTGGTTTTACAAAACAATGGGTACCAAAAAAAACATGGGCCCAAAAATAGCCCATAACGGTTACCCATTACCCGAGTGTAACACATGGAAGGTGTACCATACTCTAACATGAAAATAGGCTCCACAAACATAACAATCTCCCACTTGGAGACTAATTTCCACCGAGCAAGCTTCTTAACCCTTCATTGTCATCCGCAAAGGCCAACCAAAGCTGAACATAGCTTTAGTTTATCCCTTGTGACCACCTTGGTCATCATGTCTGCAGGATTTTGACTAGTATGAATCTTCTCCAACTTCAACTTATCTTCCTCTAAAGTTGTCCTGATGAAGTGATATCTCAACTGTATATGCTTCATCCTGGAGTGGAAAGAAAATTTCTTAGCTAGGTGTATAGCACTCTGACTATCACTATGCAACTTACATTCCTCCTACTTATGCCCCAACTCCTCAAGCAATTGTTGTAACCAAATCATCTCTTTTCTTGCCTCTGTGGCAGCAACATACTCACCTCGTGGTCGATAAAGCCACCACTTCTGAGTCGTGAAATCCAGCTCACTGTTGTCCCACTTACAGTATAAATATAACCTGTCGTGCTCCTCCTGTTGTCTACATCTCCAACCATGTCTGAATCTACATAACCATGTAAGGTGGTATCTAATCCACTGTAGTAGAAAACTATTCCCATGGTCCCTCTCAAATATCGAAGTATCCACTTTACCGCTTGCCAATGCTCTTTACTTGGATCACTCATAAATCTACTCATAGCTCCCACTTCATGGGAAATATCAGGCCTAGTGCACACCATAGCATACATCAAACTGCCAACCGCTGATGAGTAAGGTACCTTGGACATCTGGTTTCTTTCCTTCTCTGTCTTGGGACATGTTATCTCCGTTTTGAGTTCACGATAAAACGATTAGATAACCCCTACGAAATTTTTGAAGTTGCTTTGGCATTTTGACCTCGTATTGAGAAAATCAGGTTTTCGGGTTTTATGAGCAGCTCGACATGAGTTTTAACATGCTTTATGTCGTCTGTCTTCCGAAACCCGAAATCCGCTTCGTATTGAGAAAATCGGGTTTTCAGACTCCCGGCGCATCGGAACATGCCTAATCCAAAACATGTTTTAAGCCTCATGCTTTCCGATACCCGAAGTCCGCTTAGTCCTTTGTATCGGGTTTTCGGAGCCATGTAACATCTAAACACCTCATGTTTTTTGCCTCATGCTTTCCGATACCCGAAACCCGAATTGCACTAAGTCCCCTCGTGTCGGGTTTTCGGACCTTTCAAACATGCTGACATGGCATTCATGCCGAGTTGTCGGTGAATTGGCACGTGCCGAGCCCAAGTGTATTAATTGCTAATTTT
>CM031239.1:540440492-540500492 GCA_018340775.1 Taxus wallichiana var. yunnanensis
GCGAGCCTTGGAAGGATTTTTCCAAAAGTGGGCCAGCTAGCCAAGGGAAGACTTTTCGCTAAAGTGGAAAATATGGGCGGTGGACCCTGAAGCTAACTTTTGGGAAATATAAAGTTATGGGACCATGGGTGTTTTGCATTTTTGCAACTTTCATAAAAGTGCGGTTTGCGAGTGCAAGCCCGTGAGCCCAAGGAGGTTTTTGCAAAATGTAAAATAGTGAATTTTGGGCTGTGGGGGCTACTGGAGATTTTTATAATTTTGCATTTTTTTGCAAATGGTGTCAAAGTGAATTTCGGGGCCACTAGATCTATTTAGCAAAACTATTTTTCACCTTTTTGTATGGATTCAATTCAAAATATTGAAATGGGCATATCTTTCAATCCGAAGTGCTCAAAATTCAATAAATTTGGTACTTTTGGAAAGATCTTGACCTCGTCCCATGTCATGGAATCTGAAAATTTAATTTTGACAAGCATAGGTGGGTGGAAAATAGGAAAATGTCTTTTATGACATTAATGTATGATTTGATTTCTTCCTTAACCAAATCAGATTTGATTTTATATGCCTTTCTTACTTCTTCAACACACCAAATAGACATGGAGAGGTAGACTTGACATATTGTATTTGGATTTCTGAGTGGCATTGGTGGGTGGTAGTTGAGCTTCAAATCAGATTTCCCACCTCGTTTCTTCTCCTCTCTTCTCTTCATCTATGAAGGTAAGAAGCTTAGCTCATCGTGTAAAGGGTTGGACATTTTGTTTTGCACCCTCCCTTTTTCTCTTTTACGTAGACAAATTCATGGAGTTTGAACCTTCTATTAAGAATTTAATGCAATTTTTCCCTCTTGTCCATTGTAATGTTACTGTATCAATTTTTGAAGCAATAATACACTGCCCGTGTGGATGATTTCAACCCTCTCTTCTATTCATTGCCTTTATTTGATCTTTCATTTGCAATATTGGTTACTATGCATGGTGGTTGTATTACATTTTAATGGTCAATGTTTGGTAGCAAATACGGTGTTTCAACATTCCTTTTGTGCATCACCTCTGTAAGTTTAGGTTTAATTTCTTACATCTTCTTAATTTTGTCTCCTTGCAAAGTTAGAATATTTTAGAATAGATCCTCTGCAAATTTTATGTGTGCACTGAATAGAGGGAATAGGATCCGACCTTCATCCAGAGAGCTCTCTTGATTTCAAAGTCCCACACTTTGAGATATGCTCCATGTTATGCAATCACACTAAGAGTCTCAACCTATCGATTGTAGACATTCGGGGTGTTGTGATTTTTGCACTAACTTGAGTTTTTTTTGCAATTGTTTTCCCATAGACTCTGGGTTTCCAAATTATTGGATTTTTCTGACTGTGGAGGCTCATTGTGGTCGTCTGAGATGAACTTCGATCTCGATGACCAAATTTGGTCAATTTTTCTTGTTTGAATTACATGCATCCACCAGGCCCATTCTTTCACCATAAGCACATAATGGGTTTTTCAAAACCCATAAGAGGAAAAAATCCTCGATTGATTTGCAGTCCCCTTGAATCCCTCCAAATATTTCCAAAAACACATGATTTTCCTATAAACCTTGATTTTCCTCTGTGAGCTGCATTCGAGTGTTCGTGTCATTTACCACCCTATTTTCTATTTTACCTGGGGGGAAATTGATAACAAGTCTTCCTCGACCTTGAAAATAGAGATTTCAAGAGCAAGATTTAGAGTAAACCTAACCCATTAACCACCGCTTATTTATCTTTTCACTCCAAAGTAGCAAAAAGAGGAAACCATGTATTGACATCCTTTTGTTCAACCTATTCATTTATGGTTACATTGTGAGAAAAAGGACATTAGAGGTTGAACTCCACCTCGTGGTACACTTCACATGAACCTCCTCCAAACTTGTGGCTATACATCCACCCCTATTCCTAGATGGTCAACCCTATTAGATGAAATAAATCCTCAAGGAGATTCCCCTCCTTTCTACCTCCCTTTAGAGCGGTATGTTTCATGACTTATTTTTTCATTCAAATTTTATTTTTATTTACGAAAAAAATTGATTATCAATTTTTCCTTTAAAAAGATGAAAAATCTAAATATAGACTATCAAATATTGGTTTTTTTGATAAGTACAAATTCTTGTGTAGTCATCTCAAAAGCGATGGGAGAAAATTTCTAAGTAAGATAACAACAAATATTTAACTTTTATGGATATCCCTCAATTTTAGGGACATTGTGGTTCCTTTTATAGAAGAAAGCCATAATTAATCTTTGAATGTATACATAGCTTGAATAACTCTATGCTAGGAAAAGCTTCATACAATTTGAATTTTTACATGAATAACATGAGTATATTTATTGATTTTACCAAAAGTCCAAAATTAGTTTTGGAGTATTAAAATATTATTAGAGGTTCCACTTAGCTTTCCCATGAGAACTTGTATAAGTTAGATTTCAAACCTATCAATGAGGATGACTTCACGTTCTATTATCTTTATAATGAAACGGCCATGGTGAATATTAGCTTCATTCCACTACTCCACCGATTACTACAAATTCCATGGTGCCTTTTCACAATATCATTCATTTTCTTGATGTTATTCCTACTTTCAACTCTATCACCATTATAACACACCAAGATGCTCCACATGACCTTCTTACCAATCTTTTAGATCGGGTTTTTTTAGTTTCCCTAAATGACAACAATTCATTCGGAAATGTTATAAAAAACTATAAACCCTATTTTATGACCATTTCTTATTTAGACATGTGACTAGAGAATTTAAAATCCTATTGCAACAATTCATCTCCCTCGAGGTGATGGAATCATCAACATTTTTCAATATTCTAAGTCATCACATATACAATCTCTTCCTCTAGATATATTGCTAGCACCCATGCCACATGTTCGTGATACATTCACTTTTACACTCGACATTCAAAAATAACATTGGGAAACGTGTTCCTTTCAATCTTAGTACCAAAAAAATTATGAATCACTAATTCGTACGGTATACTTTGTCTACAACCATATAATCATTACAAAGGACACATCATGTTACTGAATTTTTTTGTCCTATAGTCCTTACCACAATGGTGGATTACCCTCAATACCAAACCTCTGATTGAGCTTGGCTGCACTTGTTTAAGATAACATATGTTACATTAAAATTAACATCACATTAATATTTTTAAAAACCAATACATCCAAAAACATTTTAAATAAGTACATATGTATGTTTATTCATTTTTATCTTAAGAAAATTGATACGAGGAAGAAAATGTTTTGTGAAAAATGATAAATATATTTCATAAAGTTATATTTCTTGTAGACAATGTTTTCCCATTAATTATTATAAACAATTTTTGTACATAGTTTGTTCTTAAAAGAAGTTATACATTACCTTTTGAAACAATGTGTGTGTGGGCACATGAAATATTTTGTGGTCCATTTTAGGTTTTTGTAAATATTGGAAAGTTCTTTTTCTGAAAATGTAAATGAGATAATTTTCTTCAAGAATATTGAGACAAAAGTTTAATAGGAGGTAAAAAAACTTACTTAAATGAGGGGTAAACAACAAAAAATTTGAGAAGAGAAAAATCATTAGAAATAAAGCGAGAAGTAAAAAGTAAAGAAAAAAATCTAAAGAAATACCTTTTTGATGGAACAATTTTTATTATACATTCTTACGGGATACATCTAAGGATGGTGTAAGTATCATTCAAATGAATATATTCAAGAAAATCATGCATGAAGACAAATTTATAGAAGAGGACATTACACACATTACAAGGTGAACATGAAGACCATACAAATAGGCAAACTAATGGTAAATATTAGTAAAATTTGTGCAATACAGGATAACTATTTCGAAAATTTTAGGCATCATTTATTTTAGTTATGGATATTTAATAATTTTGGGTTGGACTCAACAATTTTTGGTACAACTTTTGCTATTTTTACAAATTAATAATAATAATTAAAATAATTCCTAAACTTGTAACTTAATTTACTACTATATTTAGTTATGGGGTGTATCACCTAATTTTCATGCCTTCTCCCTCTACATGGCATGATCATGTTACTACATGCACTTGTGTAAACACTCGCTTTCCATAATTTCTCCCTCTACCCAACAAGATGAGATTTATGGAACTTGTTATCTCCCAATCTAAAACCCCACATTTACTTTAAGATAATTGAGCATGAAAAAGGACATGGAAGAATGATGGATCTGCTTTATATTGTCATTTGTAACCGAGGATGGATCTATATTCATTTCATGACCTAGTCTATGGAGATGATAAAGAGGCACTGACTAAGGGTATGGTTGTTCACATGATATTTTATGGCTCTTCCTAAAACAAGGTGAGAGGACCTAAATGGTGGCTTGAAAGGGTGAGGGAAATACTATGTTTCAAACCCTCAAATTTTTTGGAACCTCTAAAATGAATGATAACAATATCATACCAAGCCAAGAACATAGATGCTAAAAAAACACCACAATCAATAAGATGAAATAAATTTACCACAATAGCTTTACATAAAACCTTTGCAAACAAGTGAGCACCAATATCATATATTATAATGGAACTCAATGAAATACATTGAGAATGGGCCTTACTTAAATAGGTGAGGAATAACAATCTAAGAACCAATCAAGGTTGTAGATCAAGCCATAAATCAAGGAAATAACTAGTCATCAAAGAATTAGTCAAGACCATAGATTTAGGAGAGAACCAGACATCAAGGATCTAGTCAATACCATAGATCAAGGAAAGAACTATACCTAACAACTAGATAATATCTCCTAATATCTAAATAAGATAAAAGAAATATCCACACACATAAGTGGGTGAGGATAAATACAATAAAGGTAAATAAAGTACTAGGTGAACATGAGCTAAGGTAAATACCTAATCTAATAACCTCAATCGAGATCAAATAAAACCTTAAAATTTAAGGTTCATTCGGAAGAATGGTCACACAAACATTGAAAACGATTGATATATAATAAAAACAAACCATTAAAGATTGATATAGGGTTACCAACAACATCATTTTTAAGGTATCAATTAACAATTTGGAATAAAATTATACTCAGGATACTAAGATTCACAAATTAGGGAAAACCCAATCAAAATATTCAAAAGATGATGATTTTTAGGAATATATCATGTTAAGTTTGCAATAGATGTTGAAATTATTAGAGGTAGAGAAAGGAAAGTATAAAATGAAATTAAAATGGAGGAAATAACAGAAAAGGTACTATCTATAGGATGTATATTTATTAAATATTTTATCTTAGTAATTATTCATTGATTCATACTTGAAATCAAAGGGAAATTAGCATCCAAAGGTTATTTACACTCATGACAACCAAGCAAGGAAAATAATACAAAATAACTCTTTAAACCCCAACACGGACACTTGAAAATAAAGTATCACACACTCATCACAACAAATCCTAAACACCAAAGGACACCTAAGAGATCCAATTATGTGCTTTTAAAATTACATAATGGAAGCATATAATTGAATGTAGTGACGTAGATTAACACTATAATGCAACAAACCTCAATACCCAATCATACTGATCAATTAAAAAATTATTCACTATAGTTTTATAGAATGATTAACACATAATTATAGAGGAAAATAAAAACATTTCAATTTCATATTTGTTTACAACATGGAACATAAAATTCATATAGAATGAAAGGCTTTGTGTGTCCATTTTTAAAGCAGGTATAAGAAACATGTAGGAATGAGTCTCACAGCTTGGTAATGACTATATAACAATATCCACCTTAGCATGAACCTATACATGAATAGAAAAGAAACCAATTCTCTATAAAGATTCTCCACAAATAAAAACCCTCACTTCTAATGTATAAATTCTTCCTTTCCACGTGGTGAGGAGACCCAAAAATGATCTTCTTACCCCCTCAAAGTGAGGAAAAACACTCACTTTTATACAAATATATCTCATACATTAAGTAATATCCTATGCGAAATGTTAATCTAAAGGATTAGAGCATGTCAATTGATGATCCATGTTCCAAGGCATGCCCATCAATGGAGAGCAATGAAATTAATAGGATTAATGAATGTGAAATTGCCAAGTTTCTAATTCTTAATACTTATATCATTAATTATTTATTTTGCAGGGATATGAGAGGTGTATTATTCCTTTTTAAGAATCCATGGAAAAAGTGCGATCAAAATGAAGTTTATTCAAATTATTAAGAAATTTTCAATACACTTAGTGTGAGGTGAAATGGATTCCTGAGATTAAATTTATTGGAAAAATTTAAATCCAATCACTCCTAAAAAAACTCCCTTGTTCATGAAATTTCAAGATAATTCACCTTTGCGTTGTGGCTCTCAAAGTATTCATTTTTTCAATGGTTTGATATTTCAATTCGTTCATGGTTTTGGATTTTTCTATAGGATATCCTTTGTATTATGGAATTAATTTCTAGTGACCATACTTCTTCGTTCCATGATCTTTACAGCTCTATGTAACATTATACCTTGAGAAACTCATGGAAAATTAACTTATTGTTCTATGACATACATACTTGGTTGTTGTTATCCAATTTTCTCTCGGGAGAAATTGAATGAACATGAACTTGCATGATGTGAAAATGGAGTTGTTTCAATGGAAAAATGCTTGAATTTTGAAGTTGGGTGAATAAATATAAAATAGGTCATGCAAATTGCAGGAAGCTCGGGAACTCGAGTTATTTCGGAGAACAAAAAAATTCTCAAGTTTAAAATTTCAGACTTGAGAGTGGAACTTTTCGAGAGATCTAGACGAACCTAAATGTACTCAAACTCTAAAAGTCTAAAATTTTAGACTTTCAAGTTTTGGGGTTTCGGAGATTTCGGACCACGAAGTCAAAAAAATGAAAGGAAATTTTCAAAACACCTGAAACTCCAAAAGTCGAAATTTTAGACTTTCGGTTTTGGGGTTTCGAGATCTCAATGAAAGAAAAAGGCCCAAAATCCAAAACTCCCAAAGTATGAAATTTTAGACTTTTAGGTTTGATTTTTAGAACTCTTTGAGAAAAAAATGGAAAAAGGACTATGAAATGTCAAAAATTTGAAATTTTGAAAGTCTAAAATTTTTGACATTCTTGGACTTTTGGGGTTTCGAATTAGGAGTTTTGGAAGTATCGAGCCCCAAAACATGAAAATCACACCAAATGTCTGAAATTAAGACTACAAAAGTCTAAAATTTTAGACTTTTGGACTTTTAAGGTTTCAATTTTCAGAACTCTCAAGTAAATTTGGCGGATGAACAATGTTATTACTTAAAATGAAATGTCCTGAAGTCTAAATTTTGGGGTTTGAGAGGTTGCATGCTTTTCAGACTCCGAATCAAGAATATTAACAGTTGTAAAATGACACTTCAACCTTTATATGGCCATAAATTTTGACTAGAATCTCGGATTTGAGCAAGAGAGGACTTTTTGAAAGCTCTTGACATGTACTACACAACAATGACTAGATATCTTTAAATTAGTGGGACTAAGTTCTTAAAAATGAAAAATACATTTCTTCATTTTTTGAGGTGTTCCAAGTTTCTCACCTACCACCATTAATAAAGTATGGGATTCTTTTCATTCCCAACAAGGAACAACACATAGAGGTATGGGTTTTGCAGTAGAGTCCATCATTCTTGTAGGTGAATTCAATGGTCTTTTGGGGTGGTTGAAGTAGAATTTGGATTTCTTCTATCCCACTCTCTCATTATTCTTATATATGGTAAGGAGGGTCATTTTTCTAAAGGTTGGACATTTTGGCTTTGCCCTCCCTTCTTATTTGGTCTACAAGTGAATTTTGGAGTTTCAAATCTCCCATTCAAACTGTAATCCAAGTTTGTGCCTCTTGGACATTGTAGTGTTCTATATCAAATTTGTGGAGCAATAATTAATGTTTGTCGATGATCTTGAACCCTCTCTTATGATCATTTCACCTCTCTATTCTCTCATTGCAATCTTGATTATCATTTATTGTGGTTGTATTACATTTCAATGGTTTGTGTTTAATGGAAAAAGGGCACCTTGTCCATGGGTTAGCCCTTTCCCAATACACTTCAGCCCTAAGGAGAAGCTAGACTTCATGGTGAAGATCTTGACCCAATTTTCACAATGGACAATAGAGATATGGGCATATGAAATTGGTGTTGAGCAACCTTGTAAATGGGTAAGTTCTACACCATCAGTGGTAATTTTCTCTCTACTCCTCAAGCGATTGCCATCTCAATTTGGGTTTCAATTTCCAAGATTCCCATTGAATGTTATCCCAAGTGTTGATTTCATTTCTCCATTCCCTAGTCTTCCACCTCATCTCAATTCTTATGTCCTTTTCCCTTCCAAAAAATTATCACCTCCAAACAAACAAGTTTCACCTCCCTTGCCACCACAAATAATTGCAAAACCAGTTGAGTCACAACCCACCCCTCCTCTTGCATTCCCAAATCCATGTTGGGAAAAGAAAATCAAAAAGCTAGTCATCGAGGAGAACAACAAAAGAAGAGCAAACAAAGAAGAAAAAATTAGAAGTTTGGTAAGCTTGGCTCTCAAATTTGGGATAACAAATATCCCCTTGATGGTTAAGCCTTCAGAGGAGATTAAAGTTGATGAGCTAGTGGTGGCCAAGGCTGATTTTATAGCAGTAAAAGCGAGAAAGATCAGTCATCATGTTGCTCGGAGTGTAGTTTCCATGTTGGCACTTTTTTGGGAGGAAGATGTTGGTTCAATTCAAGTTGCACAATCATTCATGGAAAGGAGCTCTGAAGAAGATCTTGCATCCCTAACTTGTCCTCTAGAGCAATAGATTGAAGAGTTTGATTTGACAAACTTCATGCTAGAGGAAGAGGTCATTCAAGAGTAAGATTGTCTTCAAGCAGCAGAGGAAGGATAATCTGCATCAAATCCAAAATAAGAGGAGCACATTCCAAATTTTGAGGAGAAAAATGCATGTCCAAGATCTTTGAACTCAAAACAGGCTATAGAAGAACCTTTAGTTCTTCTTTCTACTTCATTCTCTTCAAGCTCCAATGTTGAAGAAGAGTTTTATCTTTCAAACTTCATCTTTGAGAATGAAGATAACCATGGTGATCAAATTCTGAGATCAAAAGAACACCATGGAAGAGGTTGAGCATTTGTAGTAGGACAACAAGGAGGCAGTTTATTTGTCAGATTTGGAGGACTATTTTGATGGAGAGGAACCAATTGAAATCACATTGTTTTCTCCTTCATCATCCATCTTCCAAACACAAGAAAATACTATCATGAAGGAGAACATTCATTTGCAACAGACTGCACTTTATAAAGCAGCGCTTTGGAATCAAGGTTGGAAGATATTAATATTCCATGTTCTTCACTAGAAGAGGAAGGAAAAGAGTAGAAAATTTCCATCATTTCTCTTGCACCATCCACCCAAGAAGGTTTACAAGAAGAGTCCATTTTTGGAGGAGAATTTCATAGGTAGGGCATATCAAATGGATCAGGACCTTACCCAATAAGGTATTGGCTTCATTGGAGCCAAAGGAGAAGCCACAACAAGTCATGCTTGCTTTAAAGCACGAGGATGATATGCAAAGTACCAAGGATCAGCTGCATGCCTCTTGATCCAAATGCGAGAGAAACTAAAAGAGGTATTTTATTTGTTTCCTATTGAAACCTTGATGATTTGGGTGGAGGACTAGATTCTTCTCGATTTTCCACTCATACTAAAAGCAATGATCAGCTCCAAATCATTTGCATGGCTGCCATTATTTAGGAAGGAAGCTATTTCTCCTGCCAACGAGTTGCGGGATTTTTTTGAGCTCCCTTTACTCTTGGTTAGATAAATGTAGGTAGGTTTGCTTGCAGCAAAATAAGTGCTTTTGCACACTTTGCATGTTCCATTTGGATCATGTATGATTTTCAATTTGGTACATAGTTGTTTGGTGTTGTTTTGGTTGCTCTTGTACGGTGCTTTTAGTGGCTTTTGGTGAAGATCAACTCCAAGTCTCGATGGGTTTCAAATGGCTCGGAGGTCGATTTTCATAGTTTAGATCGAGTTGGTTATCGGGATTGACTCCATACCCAATGGATCCAATAAAGGCCACCGATCATACATATAGTAGGAATATGACCCCTCTGAGTCACCAAAATTGTTATCCAAAATGAGCCCCTACTTATTTTGGCTAACATGCCTTCATTCTTTTCTTCCTTGTGCTTCAACTTCAATTTTAAAAAATTTAAAGCACTCAAAAGATTCTATAAATGGCTTCATCAGATAGGATTTTTCTTCCCCTTTCCAGAAAGGTAAAGAAGTCCTCCTAACTCCTTGTATTTTTAAGTTATGGCTTAGTGGAGTTTGGAGGGGAAATATTCCTTGGCGGACCCGCATGGTAAGAAACATTTTTGCCAACGAAAATTTGCCAAGGCAGATCTGCAGGAAATTTTTTGGCACTTAGCCCTTTTGGGTGAAAATCTTAAAGGACAATTTTTTTCCGTAAGCCCGTAAAGGAGAATGGAGAAAAATTGCTTAAGGCTCACAGCCAACGAAATGATGCCATGTGTCCATTCATCGGCAGGGATCAGGGCGTCCGTAGGATTTTGGAATTGTCAACAAAGTGGTGAAAAGCGTAAATGAAAAATAGGCCGTATCCCCGTGGCCGATCCACAGGGTGCCACGTATCCACATCGAGTGGCGGGAATTCAAAGAATGGAAGACCTTGGAAAAATGCGCCATTGCGGGCAAAATGGGCAGAATGTGATTTTGAGACCCATGGACCAATTAGAAAACACCACGTGTCTCGGAGCGGTGGGGCCATGGAGGAGTTTTGAAAATTTTCCAATTTCGTGAAAGGGGAAAAAGGTCAACTTTTGTCCCGTAAACCCGAATTTTGCTCTCATTTCACCATTTTTACCCTAAATCTTCGAGGGGGGCATATCTTTCGCACTTTTGAGCTCGAATTTTCAAAATTTTCGTATCAAGGGAAATTTGTTGAAATCCTCTACATGATGGACACTTCAATTTTAAATTTTGATGGATTTTTGTGGGAGAAAAATGGGAAAACATCTCTAGCATGGAAAAATTGTAGAAAATGACCCCAACCACCAAAATTAATGAAGTATGGGCCTCTTTATTGCTCTGCAAAGCAATGTATGATGAAGTATAGGATTTTGCATGGAAAATCATCATTTTGTAGTCTAATTAAATGGATCTTGTTGGTGGTTGGAGTTTTAAAATCAATTTTTCCGTGTTTTCTCATTTCATTCTTTCTGTTCGAGCATAAAAAGCTAGTTTTGGCTCATTTATAAAAGGTTGTTCATCCTTCTTCTTTACCTCTCCCTTATTTTATTCCCCAGGGTTGAAAATGGAGTTTGAACCTCCTCTCCTGCTCTGTAATGGAATTTTTTTCCTCTTTCCCGTGAAATGATGCACTATGTAAATTCTAAGTAATAAAAAACATGTTTTTGTGATGCATTTGTCCATCCTTGGCTCGTTTTCTTTGTTGTTTTCCTTACCTCTCTTCATTATAGGGTATATTTACATGTTTGGATGTTCATTATAGGTTTTGGAGCTATGTTCATGGAGTTTTGGAACATTTTCAACCTCTCGAAGAAGTCATGTTGATGATGGAGAGGATATAGCTACGAGGACCTCACCTTTCTTCTTTTCATTTTTAGACTCATTTGCATTAGAAGACTCGCCCTTCCGTGAATTTAGTTTATGATTTAGGAACACTTATTTTATTTTTCTCAAGCAAATGAGTTAAGTGATCAATTTGTTTCTGAAAACAATGATGCTCATCGTGGCCAAATTTCTTATAGTAAGAGCATTTAAACTTTTCCTTCTTCTCTTTAGGCTTAGAAGTCTTAAGTGTTAGTGTTGGGCTTAGGCGTGGGTTGGGTGGTATTGGTTTCTTTCTTAGGTTGGTCCTTTGTTTCTTTCTTCTTTTCATTTTTCTTGCCCTTATTCACCACAAGGGCATGTGACTTGGATTTTAGAGACCCCATTTGAATGATTTCGTCTTGTTCTTGAATGAGTTGGGACAAAAAATTGCCAAAGGAGGGCATTATCCAAGTACTACCTAAGGCAGCTTTCGTTGCATGGAAAGTTGAAAATAAGATAGAGTATTCAGGATGTAACTTAAGAAGAATTGACAAGATCAATTAGGAGTCTTTCTTTTCATCTTTACATTCCTTTAGAAACCTCTAGTGTGGAAAAACTTTGAGAAGAAGGCCTACAATTTTTCAAAGTCACTAGGATTTAACCCTAGTATTTCATTCTCCAACTCATGCACTCTCATGTCATCTTGCTTCCCAAACATATCATCGAGTGTTTTCCACACTTTATCGGGTATCGAGGAAGTTTCGATGTGGAAGAGCAAGTCGGAAGAGGCAGACATATAGAGAATACCTAAGGCTTCATCACAATGGTGTTGAACCACTTAGATTTTGAGGTTAATCATTAGGTTCGGTTTATAACCCCATGGTGACACGGTATAACCCTTTACTTTGAAAAACCAATATAATTTTAGATTTCCATTCAAAGAAGTTAAAAGATGTGAGCACTTGGTACTTTAGATATATCTATAATGAAGAGATAGAACCAAACGATGCAAAAGGAAGGAGATAGAAAAGAAATAACCATCCTAGAACAATATCACACCCCTAGTTTGACACTTTATAGTTCAATTCATTGATTACAATCTGATGCGATTGTGTGTCGAGAACTAGTCTATCACTCACCTTACAATCAACGTAATAACATACAAGAGTGGAGACAACAATCAAGGTTTGTTTGGCACAACAGATTCGACACCATAAGAAAGCACAAGAATGAGTGAAAACAATAAGGGAAGAGAAATCCTGTGAGAAATAATATCTCACGTCACACAAAAGAATCCCTTTCTTGTAAGACTATGGCAGACGTGCTCACAAGTCCACAAGTAATAAAAGGGATAGAAGAATGCTCAAGATGATTTGAAATGAGATGAATTAAGTAATACAAAGACACCCCTAGAATGCGGCACTTTATAAAATAGTGCATTTTACAAAAATGATAATCCTATCATCTAAAGTGCGCAAAAATAATTCAACTTTGACTAAAGAAGTGCTCAAAACCGAGCAACGAGTCAAAATTTATAGCAAAAAACAATTCCCGCAACTGATGGAAAAATACTAATAAGCCTGCAAATGGATTAAAAAAGTGCCCTAAATGCATGCAAAGGGTGTCATATGTATGCTCGTTAGAAATGACATCAAATTTTAGATAGGTTTTGTTTGTATTGTAAGGAGGGATTAGCCTCTTGCCAATCTTGGACCTCACCCTCTATCTTTGTCACTCGAAGGAAGGATATTAAAACAAGTAAAAACCCAAAATAAAGGTTTACAATGGCAATTAAAAGTTTTACACCTTAAAAAATTTAAAAGGTGATTTAGATTTACTAATAATTAACTCTAAGGAGAATGGACTAGGGCCCATGTTGACCGAGCTGTGAGTTGTTGGTAAACCACCGGTGGAAAGAATATCTCAAACTAAGTCCACATGTCGATGAAAAGTGAGGCCACTGTGCAGAGGAATCTTACATTGCATAAATTTTGAGGAAGGTTTCTGGAGATACGTTTGTAGTCTAACAAGGCAAGCATTAAGGCAACAAAGGATGAACAAACTGAGGAATCTTGTGCCAAGTAAGTTTGACCGAGACAGTGAATATCTCGGAGAAATGGCAGAGAGGGCACGGGAAAACTAGGAAGGTACTGCTGTTGACACAATGAAGCACCAACCAAACACAGGATAAACCATGTCAGAGAAACTAGAGCCAACTTCTAATGCATAGAACCACGATGGAGAGCCATTTACCTTTGTGTGAAGATTTTAAGTAAATACGTAGGTCACACCACCACGGAGGAAATACAAGTTGAATCAGGGTTACCACGGATACGGAGCTCGATCGAGAAACCAAGCACCATGCAAAACTAAGAAAACACTGGGAGTGATCAGTTAGAGGCCAATAAACTAGTGCAACCTAGGAAAACCTTATAGTCTAAGGATTGTTGTATGCTCAAGTTGTGTTGAATCACGTTTTCACTGGTGTATGCTCAGCATGATGTGAAGGGAGTGAGTCGGTGGTGACCGATGAAATAGACATGAGTTGGCGGGCATGAAAAGGGAATGCAGTCGAGCTATTATGAGGATAGTACTAAGAGCTATATTCCAATTCAGTTCTAGGATCCAACACTCCTCAAATACTAAGAATCGACACTTATTTTACCTGCAGGATCTCGAACTCAACACAACCATAACTAGCAAGTAATACAAAAAAGCTGTTAGAGTAGGTATTTACCTCAGCTCATGTTCACCTAGGTACTTTATTTACCTTTATTTTATTTATCCTCACCCACTTATGTGTCTGGATATTTCTTTTATCTTATTTAGATATTAGGAGATATTATCTAGTTGTTAGGTATAGTTCTTTCCTTGATCTATGGTATTGACTAGATCCTTGATGTCTAGTTCTCTCCTAAATCTATGGTCTTGACTAGTTCTTTGATGACTAGTTATTTCCTTGATTTATGGCTTGATCTACGACCTTGACTAGTTCTTAGATTGTTATTCCTTGCCTATTTAAGCAAGGTCCATTCTCATTGTATTGCATTGAGTTCCATAATAATATATGATATTACTGCTCATTTGTTTGCAAAGGTTTATGTAAAGTTATTTTGGCGAATTGCTTTCATCTTATTGATCGTGATGTTTGATTAGCATTTGTGTTCTTGGCTTGGCACGATATGGTTATCATTCCTTTCACAAACAACCACAAAGAATGAGAACACATGGAAAGGTAGTTAAGGTGAGAGCCTGCACAAGAAATAACAAAGAATCACAGGTCCACACTAAAGAAAAACTGAGCTCACGAGAATAGAAGCAATCACGAACTCAGCAACGGATAATGCAAACTAACCAAAATACCTTCAAACTTGCAACTGATGAAACCTCAACGCGAGGTGAGCAATATGATTCCAAAGTAATAATCAAAAACTTGCATGAGGAAATAAGAAGAAACAAGAAGTAATAAGCAACTTAATAAACGAAGAGTGCACATTTTATAGAAACCTCATGCTCTCATACCATGAAAGAGGGATTCGTAAGAACCGATATCGAAAAAAATGCACCATAATGAAGTTGCACTCCTATGGTAATGTCAAGCTCCACGCAATAAGCAATATTTGAATCAATGGAGTAAAAAATGCAAGTAAGAAAACATGTCTACTCATACTCATAGATCGAAAAAGGAAGTACAAATAGGGGTGTTGTGTAACCCCCATGCCTAAACAAGGAAAGAATATCAATGACACCACTGACGCATATGACGTGACTAATGCATATGATGCCACTAAAGGAGGAGTTACAATTCTAAATAAGGAATGTAACTCCTATGACGCATTGATGCAAATGACAATAACAGATTCTATGATAGAATCTGACACTTGTCATTTGACTTCCTAAGACCTATGACTCTGGAAAGGTGAGATGACTCACCAGGTGATTTGGGCGATGACTAGGCATGTCACACACACCAACAAACCATACCATATAGTGTTACCCTATTTGTACAGTCTTATATATTCTCTAATTGTTATCCTATAACATTTTATGTTTGTCATATATATAGATTGGTAAGTTGTTTTAAAACACTTGTTGTCACACACGTGGTAATGAGGATCTTTGCATGAACTGAACTTCACCTCAAACCCTAGCCATGGATGAAGAGTTCTCCAAAATAATATTAGAAGGGTTGTGGGAACCCTCGTACACCACTAATATTGGGACTTTTGTAAATAATCCTGAAAGGTTTGGGACCTACTAACCGATGTTTTTCTTTTGATTTTAGACATTATATTCTAATAATGTGTTGAAATGTCGATGGAAAAGGATAAACAACTGAAAAATGGACCTCTGAAAGTCCTAAGTTTGAATAGAGTAGTTATACTTATCATAGAAAGAGTTCATAACTAAATCAAGGTTTCTTAGATTAGGTTAAAAAAAAGGTTTTGAAAGACACCCTCAAAGTTTGTATATAGAACCAAAAGATAGAATAATTTATCTCCACATAAAAATTACCAAAATTAGGTAGAAATAGGATTGCTCCAAAATCGTAAGTAGAAATCAATCCAACACAAAATATGGACCCCATAAAAGATACAATAGATCCTCTAGTAGAATTAAATCATGTCATAATAGATTGCAAAAACTATGAGGCTGAAAAATTTACCAACTTGCTATATTTTTTAGTTGAGACCGCAATAATTTTATCATTTCTTGTTTTATTCCTTTTCCATCTCTTTCATATAACCATCTAATCTTCCTCAATGGAAAAATAGGAATGGAAATTTCCATTTACCCCTTAGAGAAATCCCCAATCTCATCCTTACCTATCCTACTACAAGGCCATTAACTTTTTCTAATCAATAATCAAATCAATGATTGCTAAAGTGAAAATTACAAAATTTTAGTCTACTGAGACATTAATATTTATTAATATTATATTATAGTTATTTTTATTACATAATATTATACAAATGGTTTTTCTCAATATTATATTATAACTTGTCAATGAGGTATTGGCTGGTTGGTAAAGTAGGATGGTTTTCCCACTCCGCTTAGGTTGAACTCTTACTATACAATTGGCATGTTTGAAAAATTAATATTTAACGAGCCAAGCTATAATTGAAAGATGTGAATCAGGTTGTTTATAGCCAAATGAAGTGAATTTTAAAATGGTAATAGTTGCATCCAATATTGTTTCATAACTCCATTTAAAAACATCTACACATAAAAAAATATGCTATGAAATTGATATATGATCTTAATTTAACAAAATTGTATTATATTATTTAATATTTTTGACTAACAATTATTTAATTATTTTACCGATGAATGAGTCTTTGGGATTCAAAATTTATCTCTTAAACCACCCTATTCCCACCTACCTCGCATTACAATCCATTTCCGCTTCACCACCTCATAAGTACTATCATCACTATTGATTTTTTTGTACAACTTCCTATTACTTTGACGTGGTCTCTCACATCCACTTGTATATCTCTTTAAGGGTTCCAAATGTATTCATAGCTTTCATTGTCAATATTTGAGCTGAAATTCTTGTCATAGATGCAACAAAAATTCACAAGACAAGTGGTTGTTAGAGTAATCAATAAGATAATATCAACCTAATACTATATAAATAGAAGCACATATCATACGAATGGTAGTATTAAATTATAATTCATTTCTAAAATGAAGATTATTGTTGAGAACAATGCCTTAATTTTCCACAAGACATTTACTATCTTCAAGTTACTAGTAGATTTCACTATTATTTGTATATTCCTCATTTCCATTTTTTGTGGTTAGAAAAGAACTCATTTGCAAAATTTGTAAGTGGAAGAGCGTTCAATGTTATTCCTGAGGATTTATATAAATTTCTATGTTATTTGTAAAGAGGATATTCATGGAAATGTTTATGTTATTTATATTGGTCACATCGTGTTAATTTTGAGGACCGTATAAAATTAATACATTGAAGACAATCAGAGATAAAGAAGAATATTATATTTTCTTCATGGTATTGAAAAAGGATGGAAGAAAAATTGATTATTCACATATTTGGTGATATAGAAAGGATTTTGTAGGGCCATTCTGATTTGTATATTTTGGGACCAAAGCTTTCCAATAGAATTAAAAGTCATGTGTTATGTTAAGAGAGAGACGAAAAAGATGAATGTGTTTTTCTTACATGAGGATGAATGTTCCAATTTCATTTAATTTTGTTTCATGTTCTAATAAATGAAAAATATTATTTGTCTATGACTGTATAAAATGTTAAAATGAGGTGATTTGAGAAAATTGAGAAACCCTTTAAGATATTTTAGACTTATATTTTTAGTGGGAGCTTGTATGAGTGCCAAGCGAGTTATAAATTGATTTTGATTTTCACACATAATCTTATATAGGTGAAATATTCGAATAAGGTCATCCCTAGAAAGATGAAATGGAAAAAATAATACTCTCGAATTGAAATTAGATTTATTGAATATGAAGGAGTGGACCCATATAGATTAGTTGAGATAAGAGCACACATCACAAACCTTCCCTTCATTTTCCAACTAGAGAGATGAAAATGAAAATTCAAAGTTATGTGACGAATAATTTTTTTTTTTTTACAATTAGTTAATCAAATAAAATCTTAGAATTGATGAAAACGGAAAGTTCAACAATATGAAATTTCTACAAGAGCTAGAGAGATTATGTGATTGGAGTTCGAATGTGATAAATTATCTTAGTAAGCGATCATGGTCAAACTTGTTGTTTCACTAGGAGAAGTTCACAAATTCTATTGTCTACATTGCCCCCAAAGTGTGTAATTGAAAATTACTTTCCTAAAGGAAAACCACACCTCGGTGTCCATACAAACATTTTATTTACTCGGCATTAGTTTTGTAATATGTTGGTGTTGGAACACTCGATGATTGAACTTGCAAAATATGTTGTATTCAATATACATATGATAGAAACTGGACTTTAACTCAAAATAGGAATAATGTGCGTACTTGTGAACTTTACAAAATTTAAGTAAAGCTATACAAAACATTGAAGGGAAACACTTGATCATTGTAAGTATGCGGGAGGTCATGTTTCCTCTTGTGTCATGAAGGTTTGAATTTATTGAAATTTTTGGGGATTGGGGGTTATCGCTTCCCCATGTTGTATGAAATCATATGATTGAGTGTTGAGCATCAAGGATTGTGAGAAGAGGAGCCAATATGACTTCATTTTTGAAATTTATAAAAAGGAAGGTATAGACTATGAAAGAACGTATATACTCTTACACCTTCCCCATTTGGTAATGGTGAGAGAAGAAGAAATATTAGTCTATAAAGAACCTACGAGTTAAGATTTATTTAGCAACATTGATCTCAATTTAGCATTACCATGTCCATATAAAAATTAAATAAAAATTAAATAAAGTATCCCAATTTTGAATTTCATGTTGTGATTTAACATTTTAATATTTTTCTCAAATTATGAGATTTAATGTCTTTGAATCATTTGGCTAGAGTTACAAAATTTTCTGCAATCAAGAAATTTTTATATATTGAACAATATTTTACATAAATATAAGAATATGATCTCCTTAAATTAAATAGTCATATTCTATCTCACAAAGAACTCAAACCAATTCTAGGTGGATATTTTCAACCAAAGAAACAATAGTAATCTCACAATACATATATGAAATAAATATATCTAACTCACATAATATTATAATATACACACTTATGATTAAAATCTAACACACCCCCTCCCCCAAGTGCAACATGGGGAGTTATTTTACCAAAACAAATAAAAATTAGAAAATCATATCCATACATGCTTTTAGATCCAAGTTTTGTTACTCGGGATATTTATTTCAGTTGATCACCTACATATGAAATCAAAACTATTCACACTTTCTCTTCTATTGGATTCTTGGATTTTAACTTGTTAACCCCATACCTCCAATGATCACCTACATTCGAGAACTCACTAGTTCCCACTTTCACTTCCAAAGTGTGCGTTGAGATTCCCACTTTGTCAATTAAAGAAAAAAAGAATGTAATAGAATAAATACAAAATACACTTGTTCTCTTATTCCTATTTTTATCGTAGCTTTACATCAAACGATACCCATTCGTGTATGATTAAATGTTTGAACAAGAAGTACCACTAAATTATTTTTTATTACACTTTCATTTGTGGCCGACAAAGGTCCGTGATTGACCTCTTTCCTTTAATTTTCTCAATGGTTTACTCAATAGATTTGTTTTTGTAACTCAATTGTATGAATTGAATAGAAGATAGTCCCCTCCATAAAATTAACTCACTTATTAGACATAAGTAAATTTTTATTATTTTTCAACTTTTTGAAGCATTTGAGATGAAAACTAACTTATGTAAATAATTTTCTTGAGTATAAAAAATTAACCAAAAGCAATAACCTACTATCACTAAATTAGAAACTTTCAACAACTCATCCGATGGAGAGACATGCTCATTATGACTAGAAAGAAAATCCTAGAAACATCTTCATTGTTTTCTACAGCTTCAAAAATGCATTCTCTCAACTTCCAATCTAATCACTTTCATTAAAGAAAACAACTTAGAAATTACTTTAATCTAAACTAAATAAGAATCATCACATGAGAAAAAAGAGGTGGTGAATCATGAATAGTAATGGATATGCACAATACAATGGTCCCGATCCCATTCGCTCAAATACCAATTGAAATTAGTTGCATGTAGATGCATATAAAGTCTCCACAATTAAAAATCCCTTATTTTATTGAGCAACATTTTACACATATATTGTACTTTGATTCTTCAAATTAAGGAGTCCACTTCTATATGAACGAGTCAAGCTACTTTTAGGTGGGTTGTTTCACATGTATAAATAAAATAGTTTTAATTCACATAAATTTTAATGTACATATTAGAAGATTAATTCGAACAAAGTAAGCTCAAAGATAAACTTATTAAGGTGAAATATTGTAGTGACATGACCATTCTAAATGGGATTTGATGTTCTAAAAATTAAAAAGTCTAATGGGAAATGTGGAACACCACACCATCTTAGGTATTCTTATGGCTCATGTTTATCCTTTGTATATAAATTGATATATTAATGACTAAAGAATTTTAACATCAATTCATTTTATGCATTACCGAAATGTTCTATTTATAATTTCTCTTTACTAGTAGATGGTTTTCTTGCACTTAAGTTTTGAAGGATTGCTAACAAGAAAGTCATATTTACATATAATTTATAAAAAATTCTTAAAAACTGAAATTATTAGTATGTATGTATCAAGATTTAAGAATATGGTTACCAAGACTACAACATTTGCAGCTAAAATGGTGATAAAAACAGTCGGGCACATTTCAGTTATAGTGTAGCTGGTAAACATGTTGTAGAAAGGATTAAAAAACGATATTGAGGTGCATCCTTTTATCTTTTCCAGTGTCAAATAAATAATATAGTTAATATAATTTGGTAAAAATTGGCAGAGTACATTTTGATGGAGAAAGTTTGGAGGAGAATGACACACGTGTGCATATGACTAGGAATTAGTACAACACACGGCGACCTGCATCAGTGCCTGAGACGCGGGCTGCGCATACAAGTGGTTGCTGGCATGTGACCGTGGATCATGTGTATGCTGCTTAACCTGAATTTTAGTTTGTTCGCTGATCTTGACAGAGAGATTGAGGATCCCCTTGGGCTTTCCCGAAGGGGTTACCAGCTGACACTTGTAGCTGCTGAGCATACCATTTTGCTTAAGAAGAAAGTATCTGAGGGGCACGGTCACATGGCCGATCGGATGAGGTCCCCAAACTGTGGCGCTCCATATCTGGACAGTAAGGAACAGGCGGTCCTGTTGAAGGAGGCCTCGTGGAGGGTGAATGACATTGCCTCGTTCCAACTTGGATTTCTTCCGTTTTCTTTGTCCACGTTTGTTCTGTGCTCGCTCCTGCTGCTGCGTTTTCCTCCGCCCTGGACGAACACCACCGCGTAGGCCTTGGTTTTACACAACAAATTTGGTCTCTTCAAGTTGCTCGCAGATTTCACTGTTATTTCCATGCTCCTCATTTCCATTCTTGTGCTTGCAAAATGATCGATTTGTGAGGGGAAGTGCGGTGAATGCTATGGCTGAGGATTTGCAGATGCATTTATAGGGAGAGTGTTTTTTCATGAGTTGCTCACGTGATGCTAATTTTGAGGGCCGTTACACGTCGATGACAATAAGAGCTCTGATTTGGGCGGCTATTATCCGATCCGATTCGCTTCAGGGAATTGAAACAAGGTGGAAGAAAAAGTGATCATTCCCATATTCAGTGAAAGAGAGAGGATTGTGATTGGGATATTTCTGGTACACGCTATGTTAATAGAGAAACAAGCAAGATAGCTTCTATTTTTCCTTCTTTTCAATCAAGCACGAGGATTAATGTTTCACGATGTTAGTCAATAACCTCGTGAAAAATGTTTCCAATAATAACTAAGACAGCTTTATTATCCTCCAGAATTTATTGTGACGGATTGTAATCCATTCAGATTTGGTCTATACCTTTCATTTATATTTTGATTTTCTCAAATTTTTTAATGGAGATACGTTGATGCCTTACTACACCGAAGCTGTTGGCAGTGGGCAACATTAGAATCAGCTTGCAAGTTTTCAATTATAATGCATGCAAGGTGGAGTTAATGCCGCATGAGGACTGTGTGGCCTTATCTGGCCACCAAGGGGTACTCAACAAGTTGCTCGCACTCGGAACATCGAGCCTCAGCTCGTAAAAAAACATAACAATAGTACAACTATGATCATCTCTATCTGAATCATCTCGCCACCACTTCGACAAGGCTAAACACAGTCATAGCTATACTTAGGTTGCGTCCATACAACAACCACAAGGAGAGAGAGAAGGGGGCACAGTCATCATCTACTGAGCCTAAGGTCAGCCCGAGTTACTGGCGCATGATACCCATCCCCTCACTCCAAACATACACTCTTACCAATTTCCCTCAGGGTCGGTTAGCGTAAGGTTCACAACATAACATGTCACTACATCACTAACACAATGGTGGTTCACACACATTAATCATAGCACCTTCGCAAGGTACATATACAAGGTATTTCGATACGCATTACGATACTTGATTACAACATATTATAACATCACCACATGCTACACCCAAAGTGCAATCAATGTACGATAGGGATCATATACTCAATATATGTCCCAATTTATGACATTAATCATTACATATCACATGAACTACAATTATGATGAACACAGACTCAACATACGAAATTCCATTTGCCATATAACGTGGAAATACACACATTTCTACACAAATGATAATGACATCATTAACAAATCCAATCCACTACAATCAACCTAGTCACATAACATACCGGCACACCCACACATCACAAATGCCAAAAGGATCCAACACTCAATCAATAATCACATTTCTTCCACACACACAACAAAATAGTGTTTCACACTCAAATTCATGTAGAATTCCTAAAAAGGAGAGAGAATACTCTCATCTTTAACACATCAACATGCCAACAATTACACACTAAGTGACATACACAACATGTGCGCTAACAATATCACAATTACGACATAGTTCACATCATGCTTAAATCACATTACTCTTCCAATATCGACCACCAACATGCAACTCCACCACAACTCCAATCTGTCCCAGAGGTTCAAGAGTATGAACCTCCACTCTGATACCAAGTGTAATGCCCACTATTTCGGACACAAGACCACATAGCAAAATACAGGATAATTTTTTTGACTTGTTTGAAACATAGCACGACACAACAAGTGGTCACAATGGCTATAACTAGCTCCTTGAAAAACTTGACACAACAATGACCACAAGGGCAATAAGGAAACACTCAACACCCATCAAGGATAGTTCACTTTTGTCTTAGACAAGACACCTTAAAAATACCAACCCGTAATACCTAGTTACTGATTCAGACACTCCACCGAAAAATCCTTTAAGGTTAAGTATTCACTAAAATAGTCTTTCAAGACCTGAATTTGCGGTCTAGAAGATTCATGTTATGATTCATACAATTCTCCTTATAGGGCTAGATTTCTTTTCTTTTATACTAGAGACATAAGGCTTAGATAAAAATTACCGAAAGAGGATCATCTTTACTTTGACAAATGTTTGTTTAATTAGTTATTAGATTAACGCTACAAGGGGTGGGGTGAAACAAATCCCACAAGGTTATCTAAACAACCAAAAGCTACAGAATCCTCATTTTAACCTCTGTTGCAAAAAGGAGACGAGTGTAAGCTCCAATTGATGGAGGTACCGTTTTAGGTTCGAATGAAAAACCCCTTTGAGAAAGGATCAAAATTTTATCATTACTTAAGAAAGGTTACAAAGTACTAAGGAAACGGTTAGAGAGAGAAGGTAAATTTATTTCATTATGATCTATTTAGTTATTAACCGGCCTTTTAACGAGACTTAAGAGTTCAACTAGATTTGGGTAAAAGCTTCATTTAGCAATCTCTTGATTAAGTATGACAAAGGAAACACATGGGGTCCCCAAAGAAGAGCATAAGTCTTAGAGTGTCCTTAATCAAACTCCCCTACTAACTAAGATCTGACTATATCCCCAAAAGCCAACAAGGAAAAATACTTTTAGAAATAATTAATGTTTCACGACAAAGGGGATAAAGTTTAATCCGTAGTTAAGGATAATGAGGGTAGGTTTACACTTTGCGTAAAAAAAACTCATTTCTTTCTAATTTAAGATTCTTAAATTTATCAACGAGAAACCCAAATTTCATTGTTATTTTATTTATTGATTCATCTATGAATTCATTTTATTTTATTTTTGTTTAACTTAGAAGAAGGATTGCCACTCACTAAAATATACAAAGAATTGCACTAGTGCCAAGACCATGGGGGGGTTATTAAACATGAAAGTTTTATGAAATGAGAGAAGAAACTACCATTGTTAAACGAGAGGGCTAAACACGGTTATAACATTTCTATTCAACATGGCACACAAACCAAAGGTATCACAAGATTCAAAAGAACTTTAGCTGAGAACAAAAAGATAACAATTTGGTCAAGCCATGTTACAACATTGTTATGACTGAAATAATATCATAAGGAGAGTACACGAACAAGGGGATGATCGAGTTCCTTTCCTCACAAATTACAAGTTTCGCTACAAAAGGACAAGACAAATTTATTTCACAATTATCGATAATCCAAGGCAAGAGGCCTTCTAAACTCCTTTACAAGCACCATTACAAGATTCACAACACATTTGACATTTGAACAAGAAACTTCATAAATCAACCCGATGAAACCTTCACAAATCTTTCCTTTATCAACACGCACAAGCCATCTGCACAAGTATTAACTTTAGTCAGTTCACGAGAACTGAGCATGCTAAGACTGCCCATTACAACAGTAAGATAACATTTAACAATATCAAGAAAGGAATGCTCTATTTCAAGAATGGATCAAAGCAAAAACCACTTATCAACCAGGATTTTATTGAAGCTTGAGAATTTATCTAGAATGATTAAAGGTTTTACTTAGGCTTCACGGATGAGTTTTACGAAAGAAGACAATTTACCTTACAAATGAATGAGAGATAGATTGCATGGTTTATAAACTATTTCTTCGACAAGAAAGAAGACAATTTACCTTACAAATGAATGAGTTATAGCTTCGACAAGAAAGAAGATGTACACAGAGACTTTATTGAGATGTAGCTCTAATAAGGAAGACGACACACATATATACACATATTGTATTGCACCAAGCTCGAAAATCAAGGAAATATATATGCACTGTAAGTGCTAATTTGAGTTTGCAATAATTTTTTTATTTTCAATTTTTTATTTTATTTCTCTTAGTTGTTATTTTATGTGCCTAATTTATACAAATTCGTGATCGGAGCGTTCTATTTGGAATTGTACCAACCTTCATGTATAAATTAATTTTTTTGCCTAATTGTTTTTATTTTTCCATATGGCAATGTACGTCCATGTACAACTCATCTGCAAGACATAAACATACCCAAAGCACACCTACACACTATCAATGATCATATCTATCACCTATAGGTGATAATTTTGCATCGTCAAGATGGTTTTTCATGCATACTTTATGCACCATTAGACGTTGTGAGAGATGTCATTATAACTTAATTAAAAACCTTGGACATAATGATACTAAGTCGTTGTGATCTATAACTGATTGAAAATTTTGTGTTGTGTCCTTGACCAATGAATAGACAAAAGGTGAAAAGTGTTCAAGAGTCCGAAATATGAGTCATGGAAGTATGTGTATAATCGTGACACCTTTAAAAGGATTTAACACATTCATTTTGTGAAGTCTTGGGTCTCATTAAAAATATGGTATGAAAAGGTATGATATTACTTGTGTTTTGGTCTAAATCAATATCCATGAGATCACGTTCAAGCTCAAGAAGCGAAAGTGTATAAGTCTATGGTGTTATTTTAAACTCAAAAGCTAAAATTTCCTAATGTTTATATCCTTTATCTCTCAAAATTGTTTACAAGGTGAGTATATGGTCTAATTGAACATTATGGGGCAAGTTGTAAGAATTATGGTCTTCGCTCAAGTCTTCATAATGGTCAATGTAACGAGTATATTGTTCTTGAAAAAGACATGTCTATGCAAAGAAGAAGAAGGTTGGTCTCACATGCTATGCTATGTGAATGATTCACAAATGAGTTCATCATGGTTTTGAAGGTCTCTCGAGCATCTCAAAAGTGAGTATTAATCTTGCAGTAGTGTCCTAGATGTTTCATACCCACTCCTCCCCCATGTCTATGTAGCATTATATCCGACACCCAAATATGATTCTACAATCTTCTGTTCTTGGACTTCAAGGATATAAAAACAGGAAGAAGAAAATAAGGGAATGATGGAGTGAAACGGATAAAACTATTTAGTGTTTTAGTGGAATGAAATAACATTAATTGAAGATCCAATCTCAAAAGTTAGCTTGAGGAAGTTAGACACATCCATAACATGTTGCAGCTCGCAATAAAGTGGAAAAGATTTGGTATCAAGGATTAAAATAGAATATTGTTCGCAGTGTCAAATAAATAATATAATTAATTTAAATAAATAAAAAATGGCAGAATATATTTTCACTTTTGACTGGATGGAGAATCACACATATGACTAGGAATTAGTACAACACACGGCGACCTGCATCAGTGCCTGAGAAGCGAGCTGAGCATACAAGTGGTTGCTGATCATGTGTATGCTGCTTAACCTGAATTTAAGTTTTTTCGCTGATCTTGACAGAGAGATTGAGGATCCCCTTGGGCTTTCACTTGTAGCTGCTGAGCATACCATTTTGCTTAAGAAGAAAGTCTCTGAGGGGCACGGTCACATGGCCGATCGGATGAGGTCCCCAAACTGTGGCACTCCATATCCTGTTGAAGGGAGGCCTCGTGGAGGGTGAATGACATTGCCTCGTTCCAACTTGGATTTCTTCCATTTTCTTTGTCCATGTTTGTTCTGTGCTCGCTCCTGTTGCTGCGTTTTCCTCCGCCCTGGACGAACACCACCGCGTAGGCCTTGGTTTTACACAAAAAATTTGGTCTCTTCAAGTTGCTCACAAATTTCACTGTTATTTCCATGCTCCTCATTTCCATTCTTGTGCTTGCAAAATGATCGATTTGTGAGGGGAAGTGCGGTGAATGGTATGGCTGAGGATTTGCAGATGCATTTATAGGGAGAGTGTTTTTCATGAGTTGCTCACGTGATGCTAATTTTGAGGGCCGTTACACGTCGATGACAATAAGAGCTCTGATTTGGGCGGCTATTATCCGATCCGATTCGCTTCAGGGAATTGAAACAAGGTGGAAGAAAAAGTGATCATTCCCATATTCAGTGAAAGAGAGAGGATTGTGATTGGGATATTTCTGGTACACGCTATGTTAATCGAGAAACAAGCAAGATAGCTTCTATTTTTCCTTCTTTTCAATCAAGCACGAGGATTAATGTTTCACGATGTTAGTCAATAACCTCGTGAAAAATGTTTCCAATAATAACTAAGACAGCTTTATTATCCTCCAGAATTTATTGTGACGGATTGTAATCCATTCAGATTTGGTCTATACCTTTCATTTATATTTTGATTTTCTCAAATTTTTTTAATGGAGATACGTTGATGCCTTACTACACCGAAGCTGTTGGCAGTGGGCACTATTAGAATCAGCATGCCATTCTCACAATATCTAAAGTTGCATAATCTCTTTATAAATGGTCCAAAACTTTAGCGTATAGATTATAGAAATGATGGTTGACATTGATCTCGGGTGTTCTACCCTTTTACATGTGTTCTTCCTTACACAAAACTTCCAACTATACATTTCGTCAAAAAAATAAGAAAATAATTCATTTGTTTTATGGTTCTTGTGCCTTACTATTAGTATTTGCTTGCAAGTTTTCAATTATAATGCATGTAAGTTGGAGTTAATGCCGCATGAGGACTGTGTGGCCTTATCTGGCCACCAAGGGGTACTCAACGAGTTGCTGGCACTCGGAATATTGAGCCTCACTCGTAAAAAAAAAAAAAAACATAACAATAGTACAACTATGATCATCTCTATCCGAATCATCCCGCCACCACTTCGACAAGGCTAAACATAGTCATAGGTATACTTAGGTTGCGTCCATACAACAACCACAAGCAGAGAGAGAAAGGGGCACAGGTCGTCATCTATTGAGCCTAAGGTCAGCCCTAGTTACTGGTGCATGATACCCATCCCCTCACTCCAAACATACACTCTTACTGATTTCCCTCAGGGTCGGTTAGCGTAAGGTTCACAACATAACATGTCACTACATCACTAACACAATGGTGGTTCACACACATTAATCATAGCACCTTCGCAAGGTACATATACAGGGTATTTCAGATACGTTACAGTCACAATTACAACATATCACATCACCACATGCTACACCCTAAGTACAATCACTGTACGATAGGGATCATATACTCAATATATGTCCCAATTTACAACATTAATCATTACATATCACATGAACTACAATTATGATGAACACAGACTCAACATATAGTCCACTACCATATAACGTGGAAATACACACATTTCTACACAAATGATAATGACATCATTAAGAAATCCAATCCACTACAATCAACCTAGTCACATAACATATCGGCACACCCACACATCACGAATGCCAAAAGGATCCAACACTCCAAATCAATAATGACATTTCTTCCACACACACACACAACAAAAATAGTGTTTCACACTCAAATTCACATAGAATTACTAAAAAGGAGAGAGAATACTCTCATCTTAACACATCAATATGCTAACAGTTACACACTAAGTGACATACACAACATGTGCGCTAAAAATATCACAATTACAACATAGTTTACATCATGCTTAAATCACATTACTCTTCCAATATCGACCACCAACATGCAACTCCATCACAACTCCAATCTGTCCTAGAGGTTCGAGAGCATGAATCTCCACTTTGATACCAATTGTAACGCCCACTATTTCAGACACACAAGACCACATAGCAAAATACATGATAATTTTTTTTGACTTGTTTGGAACATAGCATGACACAACAAGTGGTCACAATGGCTACAAGTAGCTCCTTGAAAAACTTGACATAACAATGACCACAAGGGCAAGAAGGAAACACTCAACACCCGTCAAGGATAGTTCACTTTTCTCTTAAACAAGACACCGTAAAAAGATGAACCCGTAATACCTAGTTACGGTTTAGGACACTCCACAAAAAAATCATTTAATGTTATGTATTCACTAAAATAGTCTTTCAAGACCTGAATTTGCGATCTAGAAGATTCATGTTATGATTCATACAATTCTCCTTATAGGGCTAGATTTCTTTTCTTTTATACTAGAGACATAAGACTTAGATAAAAATTATCGAAAGAGGATCACCTTTACTTTGACAAATGTTTGTTTAATTAGTTATTAGATTAACACTACAAGGGGGTGGGGTGAGACAAATCCCACAAGGTTATCTAAACAACCATAAGCTACATAATCCTCGTTTTAACCTCTATTTCAAAAAGGAGATGAGTGAAAGCTCCAATTGATGGAGGTACTGGTTTAGGTTCGGAATGACAAACCCCTTTGAGAACGGATCAAAAATTTAGCATTACTTAAAGAATGGTTACAAAGCACTAAGGCAATGGTAAGAGAGAGAAGGTCAATTTATTTCATTATGATCTATTTATTTATTAACTAGCCTTTTAAAGAAACTTAAGAGTTCAACTGGATTTGGGTAAAAGCTTCATTTAGCAATCTCTTGATTAAGTACGACAAACGAAACACATGAGGTCCCTAAAGAAGAGTATAAGTCTTAGAGTATCCTTAATCAAACTCCCCTACTAACTAAAATCTGACTATGTCCCCAAAATCCAACAAGGAAAAATACTTCTAGAAATAATTAATGTTTCATGACAAAGAGGGTAAAGTTTAATCTGTAGTTAGGGTTAATGAGAGTAGGTTTCTTTACACTTTGGTAGAAAAAAAAATCATTTCTTTCTAATTTAAGATTCTTAAATTTACTAACAAGAAACCCAATTTCATTGTTATGCTATTTATTAATGATTCGTCTATGAATTCATTTTATTTTATTTTTGTTTAACTTAGAAGAAGGATTTCCACTTAGTAAAATATACAAAGAATTGCACTAGTGCCGGGACTATGGGGGGGTGGGGTGGTTATTAAACAAGAAATTTTTATGAAATGAGAGAAGAAACCACCATTTCTAAACGAGAGGGCTAAACCTGGTTATAACATTTCTATTCAACATGGCACACAAACCAAAGGTATCACAAGATTCAAAAGAACTTTAGCTAAGAACAAAAAGGTAACAATTTGGTCAAGCCATGTTACAACGTTGTTATGAGTGAAATAATATCATAAGGAGAGTACACGAACAAGGGGATGATCGAGTTCTATTCCTCACAAAGATAATTACAAGTTTCGCTACAAAAGGACAAGACAACTTTATTTCACAATTACCGATAATCCAAGACAAGAGGCCTTCTAAACTCCTTTACAAGCACCATTACAAGATTCACAACACATTTGACATTTGAACAAGAAAATTCATAAATCAACCCGATGAAACCTTCAAAATATTTCCTTTATCAACATGCACAAGCCATCTCGCACAAGTATTAACTTTAGTCGATTCACGAGAACTAAGCATGCTAAGACTGCCCATTACAACAAGACGATGGCTAACATTTAACAATATCATGAAAGGAATGCTCTATTTCAAGAATGGATAAAACCAAAAACCACTTATCAACCAGGATTTTATTGAAGCTTGAGAATTTATCCAGAATGATTAAAGGTTTCACTTAGGCTTCACTGGATGAGTTTTATGAAAGAAGACACTTTACCTTGCAAACTACTTGATAGATAGATTGCATGGTTTTTAAACTATTTCCTCCTACTTATTAAATCTTATTATCTTCTAAAATCTCACCATTGATTTCACCTCATGATCATTTAAGAATTCACCCAAAAAAATAATGTTCATTAGTTTAGCTAGGAATAACTAGGTATATAATTTTACTTTACAAGGGATAATTCCCTCTTTGATCACTTATATAATTGATTTTTATCAAGTAGATCACATCTATATTAATTCACTCATAAAGAAATTTTAAAAGAATTACCCACCCTTCTTGAATTTTTTTAAAAATTGCATTATTCTATGTCGAAGAAGGGTTCACAACACAACATTTTTACCTCATGAGAAAAGCTTACCATTACTCCTTTTTTTTAAAACTATACATAGTTACATCATTGGTATTTGACATGGCATATGAACCCAAGAGACAAAAAAATTCTAGGGAACCATGACTAGGGAACAAAAGTAACAACATTGACCAAGAAACACTAAACTATACTTAGAATTCCTATAATCCATTAAGGTCACTCAACAAAGCGGTAATCCAATTTTCTTATATTTTCAACTAATTAACAAAACTCCCAACAATAACCTTAAGGTCTAGTCACTCTATACAAGCAATAATAAATACCAACCTTAAATTTTTCCAAAGAGAGATAGAAAGGTATTTGAATCACTTCTTATTGAGTATGTACTAGAACATGTAATATGTTTACTATCACCGTATTTATTTTCCATTTTTCCTCTTTATATGTGTTTTTATGCGCACTGCATACAAATTAATCACACAACATTGGATATGTGTAACACATCCATGAAAATAGATAGTATTCAAGTTACATTAGAACAATACTTTAGGAGAGCATATTTATATGACTTCATCAATAAGACTAAATTGTCCTCCACTTGTTTCCAAAAATTTTTATAAAGATTTTACTTATGAAATCAACATCTTGGGACACTCAACTCAGTTGAGTTAATAAAAGGAGATCGTTAATACACATTATCAAACAAGTATCAATCATCTAATAGAAGAACAATGAATAAAACACTTTGTATCAATTTTACTAGTCTTCTCATGGGAAGGGAGTTGAATCATAGGGTTCCAAATTAAAAAGGAATTCAAGTATAATTTAACATCCAAGACTTAATGCCATACAATATTAGTTTTAGACACCTTGTTCCTGTAACTAAAGGTGAGAAGCGTTCGATTCAAACACTCCTTCATCCACTAATGGAAACCTAAATGTCACAGCTTATAGCAGAGGAAAACATTATTTAACAACCAAAGCCACACGAGAAATCCATATCTAGCAATTAGCAAAATTTGAAACCGGATCCACAATTTCAGCATTTACCCAAAACCCCCAAAAAATATAGAATATTTCATGCAAGATTCAAACCCACATAGTTGATTTCAAAGGAATGTTTTTTTTTTTTTTTTGTTTTATTTGCAACAAATTACCACTAAAACTCAGAAGTCTTTAAATCATAAAATAAATCTAACAAATAAGTGATCATCCCTCAAAGGATTTACTTAAGGAAAATACCCAAATTACTGTGGGAAATGAAATAACCAAAATGAGAGAAAAGTAAACCATGCTTGATAAGGATATCTCAGTGACTTTTTCCTTTTACTTCCTTCACAAAAACTTCAAGATTTTTAGCCAAAGACAACCAGAAACGTTTCCTTTCAAATTTTCCCAAAAGAAAACAATAACTAACCACAAACCAAATCACTCCTAGACATCATTCAAGAAGAGAACATACATTTCATGAGATTATAGAAATGGTAGTAGAAAATTGCAGAGTTTAGGTTTAACATGCCTGCAATAAGCTTCCATGATGTAGCTATGAGCTTCAAAGTGTCCAAAACACCACTACATGCTTCCACATTTGGCACAAGTAGGGATTCACGGCTAGGGCAAGAGTTGCAAAACAACGAGCTAAAATATCTGAAAAAGAAGTGGTCTCAAAGAATGGAATGAAATAAATATATACACAAAATGGGTTTAATGCAAAATCCTATGAAGCTTCCATTAAAATGCAATTACCAGGAGTACAGCCAGACTCCACAACCTTGTCAACATCCTCTCAGCCCTTATTAGAGCGGAACATGGACAACTATTGAAGTAGAATGGGGATTAGATTTTTGCTAGGTGTGGAACCACCCATGAGGCATGTAACTGTTTGACAAAATGCCTCAAATATATGTGATCTCAATGTGTTGCCACGATTGCGGGGCCGAGGCACAAAAGGTTACGCTAAAAAAGGTCCCCCATTCATCGTATGTAACCTAATAGGTGTCCAACCCGCACTTGCCCACACAACAAGAAAAAAAAGAAAAAAAAGAGTCCCTTCCCCCAAATGCATCCCACAAGAACAAAGGTACATGCCAACAAGAAAAAACCCATCAATACACATTGAAAGAATTAATGGAAGACCATAATTATTCCACCAACCACTAGCTAATAACCACACAACAAAAAAATCTTTTTTAGAACCCATGCATAGGGGACAGGTCACTACCAAAGTGGTGAAGGGGAAAATGATAGGTGGTATTTGGAAATATTAAGTTGAGCATTAAAAAAAATAACAGAACCATCAAAGCTTGCACTACGCACTACCTCCTTACACACTCACAAGATAGCAAGGAAAGAAATCCAATTAATCGAATTGATCCTATGCCAACCAAAAGGTTAAATTACATACGACCGACATCTGGAGGAAGCAAAATTATAATTTCCTTTAATTTAAAAGATTGAAGAGACAAGAAAGGAAGCGTAAATGACCAAGGGTGAGGAAACTAGAGGTTGATGTTTAAAAGTGAACAAGGATCAAGGACCGAACATGGTACCACGAGTCGACTGTGCACTTTTTTTCACAACCCTAATTTTTATTTTTACATGTAACAATCCTTTATTATCAAGGTATGGTCATAAGTGATTTTGTTAAACCACCATTTGATCAAATTTAAGTTTGTTTTCAAGGGGCCCTCCCAAGGTGCCCAATGTTAGGTTGTGGAGCCTGTTTTCATGTGTGAAAGTGTTGAGGACTGTACACTAAGAGTATTGTACACTTTTCATGTGTGAAAATTTTTAGGCGTAAATTTTTGGCCTCGAAAAATGCACCCGACATATCATGAAACATGATCTTCTCATATGGGAGATTTTTTGACCCATAGGTTTATGGGACGGGTTTTTCCCATGGTGTTGATACCCACGGTTTTGTAAAACTGCTTAAGTAGTTGTCTATTTATATGGTCTTATGCATATGATAGATACACAAGTAAATGTATTGCAGATGTGTTTTGAATTTGGGTGTGAATTCTATAGAGTTTGTTGAGCATAGCTCCAAACGGATATGGGTATTGTATTGAGAGAGTGGAGGCTTGTAATAAAATCGAGCAAGTGATTCTTGGTGAGTGTAGCCCAAATTGGGTGAACCACGTTAAATCTTGTCTCTCTGTGTTGTGTTATTTATTATGCACTTTTATTTGAGATATGAAATATTTCCTACATATTAGTTTCTACTATTACGATTCTATAAGGGATTATTCCACATATTTTATCTCTTATTTCCTAACACCCAAATCAATTATATCTTAATTTTTCTTTACTGAGTAATCCTGGAATGGTCGCGCTCGTTGCCAAAATTTGGAACATTACGCCACATCTTCCTTTTAATACCATTTTGATTGCGTGGTGGGAGATGGTGATTCACCGCACCATGAGGTTCTTTTATAGGTTTGCTAAATAGGTGGCCTAAGTTCATTGGCGTGCATATTTGTCTCTGCATAAGGAATTTAGAATAATCTATCTAGTTCTTGATTCCAGTCCTTTCGATTCTCATCTTTAGTTCCAAGCTACTAGTATTTGGCACAATCTCAAACTTATTGAATACCATTTTTTCCATGGTGCGCAGATCCAGTCGATACTTCACTTGCTTAGGGTGGAAGATAAAGCCTCTAAAAGATTTTTCAAATCCCTCCAAACCAAGTATGCTCATTAATAGATAAAATCTATTTATGATTATCACCAATGGCTTACTTGATCTCCCAAAGATCACTAATAACTTTCTCAAGCACTACCGTCTAATTTTTCATGCTCGGGAGTATTTAATTGAGAGTGCTACTACTCTGTAAATGTATTGATGTGGTCCCTAATTAACCTTTTCCTAGATATTTTCCTCACTCGACTCCCCTCTCACGTTGGAGGAGCTTCATGCAACCTTTCTCTATCTTACAGATGACAAGTCTCTACGTATGGATGGTATCCCAAGAAATTTTTGCAAAGTGATCCTATCTTTTGTGGGACCTGATCTGCTTCAGGGTTGCAATGAAGCTCTCCAAACTTTCTCTCTTGGGAGTTTCATCAATGAAGGAAACATCATGTTCATTCCCAAAGTAGGTAACCCTAAACAAATGAATAATTGGTGACCAATCACCCTGCTGAATGTTTCTTACAAAATTCTTGCCAAATTGTTTCCGCTATGCATTGCGGATCCTCTGCTAAAAATCATTGGGCCTGAGTAGAAAGGCTTTTTCAAAGGCCATTACATCTTAGGTAATCTTAGCACAGTGTGGGAAGGCATGGAATGTGCTTGGGTTTCTTCGCAAAGGCATCTCTTCCTCAATATTGATTTTGAGAAAGCTTAAGATCACATTGGGTGGCATTTCATCCTTGTCATGATCAAAGCCCTTGGCTTTGGTGATTTCTTTCAATTGATCATTAGCACCTTGTTTTCGAATGCTTCTACCCAACTCACCATTAATTGTCACTAGTCCACTTCCATCAACATTTTTTCTCTACCAAATAGGGATTCCCTCTTGGTATGATGTTGTTAGTGTTTTCTCTTGATGCACTAGGTTATTTAATTTCTCAAAAATCTTCCCAAGGTCAGATTCAAGGGATTTTCCTTCCGGTTCATGTGACTAAACTTATCATTAGCTAGTTCACTAATGATGCCTTTCTAATTATTGTTGAATAAGAGCATAATGTTTCCTAGGTATTTAAATGTTTTGTGATTTCTATTTGGCTTCTTGTTCACATATTCAAATGGCTAAAACCTTGGGTTATCGAAAAGTTATTTATATCCTCTGGAATACTTGAAGCACTACCCCTAGAAATGGATTATCCATGGGGACCAAGTTAGGTTTTGTGCATTCTTTATGCTTTTTATAGTGACTCTACGAATTTGTGGCATTATGTTATTAGCGGGGTGGAGTAGAAAGCTACCAAATGATCTTCCAAACCCCTATATTTGGCTAGTAAATTCCAAGTTTTTAGTAAGATCCTTGTTGCTACTCATGTCTAGTAATCTTAGTGTTGTTTCCCTTCTCGCAATTTTCTTACCCAACTTGCCGAGTCTACTTGAATACTTTTTATGGTGTAAAAGTTAAAGTTTTACTAGTTTTCACACAGGTTGCTTGGGATGTCTTCTTCCTTCCTCATGATCAAGGTGGCATGGGGATCATCCATGTCTACCGACATAGTGTTTCCTTATATGCTAAATGGCTTATCCAGTGTTTAACAGGAAATCAAGCCTAGAAAATTCTATTGCACCATTATATTGAATATGGAGCCCCTTACAGAAAGAAGTGCTAGAACAATATTGGGTTAGAAACTATTATTATCACTTTAGCTTGTTTCAAATTACTAGTACCTTTATTTCCAAAAGTACATGGAAATCCTTTGAGTAGGTGAAACCTTTGATGAAATGAGTTGGTGATGGATTCCACACAGGGCTTTATTTTTATTCGTAGAACATTTGGTGGTCTCTTATCATCAATAATGGTGACCTTCCACTTACTAAAACTATGAGAATTAAATTGATTTGACTCTTCCACAAGGAATTCATACCATTCGAAATTTATTGATCCATAGAGATTGACTTCCTTTGCCCGATCTCAAGCATAAATTCCTTTTTCCAATTCAGGACCTTTGGTCCATCTGTAAAATTCAAGAGCTCCTACCCAATGTTATTCTCCATATATTTGGGCTTCAACCTCCTACAACTTGGTGGCATGACTAGAGGTGGAATTAGGAAATTACCTTCCTCGAAGCAACACTCGAACCATTTATCGGTTGTTGAGCCTAATTTACCCCGGCATTGATAAGATTAATGCTTGGTGGGGTCATAATCTACAAATTCCACTTAGCTTCAGCAGACTTTCCCATACTTGGAACTCTCTTCTTAAGCCTAAATTTAACCACTTTCTCTGGTGTCTTGTTTACCAAGGTTTTCCTACGGTGAAAGTCTTAGTCATATTGGCATCTCTAATCCTAATTGTCCTTTTTTCTCTCTCCCTTAGTCATTTAAACACATCTTTTGGTCTTATGACTACTCTCAAATAATCTATAGGTGTATCCATTCTTTTTTTCTTCCTTATAACCCTAATTTCTTCCCTTGGTGCATGTCCTTATTTGGTTACTTTATTCCTTCACCTCATTACATTGATACACTTTGGAATTTATTTCAATCTTGTATTTTGTTTCATATCTAGAAATCTCACAATGATTTAATTTTCAAGCATGATTAGTATATTAATTTATTTTCCACTAATGACAAGGTGATTATTCTTCCTACCATGGGCACATAGATTCAAACTTAAGTTTTCAAGGTTTCCCTAGAGTTTTCTCATTTGTAGGAGCTTCTTGATCATTGGAGCAATGTTCCTTGCACTATAATTTGGGTCCTGTCGGAACCTCGATTCTTATGACCTCGACCTTTGCTACCCTGATGGATGCCACCAGTTGGACCACATTAGAGGATGTACTCAAGCGGCCACTATTCTACCTCTCCTTGAGAACTCCCTTCACTCCCATCATCCTTTAAACCTAGATGGAGCTCACCACCGCTAATAAAAAGAGTTTCCATCTCTTTGTGATGGGGTTCTCCACCATCGTCCATGCAGACCATTGTAGAATCTCCTCCCCTTTGTTGGGGAATTATGGTTCTGTTACAAATGTAGTATCATGATCACAATGGTTGGTAGGTGGATCCTCCTTTGGCGAATCCTCACAGTGGAGCTTTCATCCCTCCTCGGGATGAGCCTACCCTCCTCTTGGTGAAGTGGCATATGCTTGATGTTGGTGGTGTTGACATTTTTGTTTAATGTGCTCTATGGTTGTCCTATGGACATGTTGATGTATCCCTTATGGCGTTTTATAATTTTTTTGTGCTCTTGTGGCATTTTGTGGGACTGTATGTTATCTGGTCACCCCTAACTATGTAAATATCTTTTATTTTTATCAATATAAAGGGTAGTCTAAAAATTCAAAGTGATGTTTTCCTTCACATTTTGTGGATGAAAAAATCAAACTATCATCCCCTCTAATAACATGCTCAAATCCTTGGTTAATATGGTCTGGAATCCTCATGGGGTCCGGATTGATAACATCCAAAATATGACTAAAGGATTCTTCCTTTTTCTCTTTTATGATATAGCCAATTCCCCCAACATTTTTGCCCAATACACCACCTGGTATGTTCACAACTCTTTGTTGGTCCTGTCTCCATGGATCAAAAAATTTTGGTTGCTGAGTATGTTGCACTTAAATTACCCGTAATGGTACAATTTCCTGGCCTACCCTTTCCTTATGTTCAATTTGTGCATTAGATTGCTTCTTCCATTAGGAGGGTGGTCTTCCTCGAGCTAGAGAAATTTTACCATATTCATCCACATATGCATGTACGCATTAAGGTACATATTTCTCAAGACCTGAAATATTTTTATAATTTAGATGGGAGACAGGGTTACTCCCATCGTATTCTCAGTATATCAACTTTCCTAACACTTTCTTCTACTACTGTGGCCTCGATCATCATAAGATCAAGGACTATAATCTTTATGTTCCTCACAATTTCCTAGTTGTTAAAGAAGATTCTAAATCAACCAAACACTTGCAGGAGCAAGGTTAGAAAATAGTGGAGGCCCGGAAAAAATAAGAATAAAAATCAGCAATCTAATGCCTTTGGTTCAAATGGTCAGCATGAACAAACCGTTAAACAACAACCCCATAGCTCGCAAACAAAGGAGCCAAATGTTGCTGCTAAAGAACCAATTCATGCTACTAAATCATCTTCTTAGTTACCAAAATAATCTAGCATGCCTAAGGTGGCCTCGATTCTCATGGACCGGATAAATTATTTTTATAATGTCAAAATGCCGTAACCTTCATCATTACTTTTAACAAACATCTCACAAGGGCCTAAGAAAAGGTCCCAAAGTCCTTTTTTCATCTCTCAAGATCATAACCCGATGTGTAGTTCGGACTCAATAGAAGAGGAATATAATATCGCATATGACGAGTGAAAGAGAAATCTTTAGGATTTTTTGTAGTATAGCACTACTCAATTCCTGCAAAAAATTGTTCGACGCCCTTAAAGTTTGGGATGCTAACGACATGGATGTTGACTAATGTCTCCCATGATTTTTTTATCTTGGAATGTTTAGGGTCTAATAGACTCCTATCGCTAGTATGTTGTTCATGAAACTTCATAAATATTTACCAATTTATTGTTTTTCTTTTTGCAAGAGGTGAAAATTATAGGTTTTCAGTTACATGTCCTTTGTAAATCAATCTAGCCTAACATCTTGGCCTTCTGCAGTAATCATGAAGCAAGGCGTTGGTGTTTAATTTCCATTTTAGCTCCGAAATTTCGGCCCTTGTTGATTAACCATGGCATTGATCCCAAAAACGGTGCCATATATGTCCTATTTAATGTTGACGGCTACCCTTTTGGCCTCATTAAGAAATACACGTCTAAGTATGCAACTGAAAGGTCGATCTTTTGCAATGAATAGCTTGAACAATTCCTTATGCTTATCAGCTCATAAGTTACAATTTTAATATTGTTGAGTCACCCACTAATAAATGTGGCCACATGCGATGATATTGATATCTAGTGAAAGGGAAGTGTGGTTTTTAATATGGAATATGAATAGGTTTTATGACCCTAATTCTTCTCACACTCCCACTTTTGAAGCTTGCCTCACCTTGTCCAATCTTTGAGGAGGTTCGGATCATGTTCTTGAATGGATCGATAGAGCCACGTTGTCATCTCAAGAATGTTTTATTTTGATAGCATTTATTCCATGCTAGTTGAGGTCGTGCCTAATTTTGTACTATCTTATCATTCCCCTATACCATTTCGTATCACTTGGCATGATAAGCATGCTTTTCTTCATAAAGCCCAATTATTTTTTAATACTATCTTGATGTAGCATGGTCCCACACTCAATCCTATCAATCATGTGTGGATCTTAGCTCCATTACCAAGTCATTGTAAACACTTTGATCCACCTATGCATGTCAAGTGGATTCAATGGCGGGAGGAAGTTATAAATCAAACTACTAGATTCATTAGAATCTATGACATACTGATTGGGCAAAATGAAACATCTCTCATACTCCATTAACACCTCCACTCTTTGTTGAGTGGTGGTGGTGCTCAGGAACTCGTTCTATTAAACTCTACAACTTCAAGTTACAACACTTTGCCATCAATTTCAAATTGCTGATAATTACAACACTCAGGGAGCTCAAATCTGTTGTCATATGTATTGACTTAAAATTGGCGACCAAGTCTTGAAAGAATTATTTCTTTCTCTTAGAGCCAAAAATCCTTCTCAAAAAATTTGGACCATCTTTGATGGTGGATCTCGGGTCATCGACCCCTAACGCATGCTTTAAGTATTTTTTGACATCATAAGATAGTCTTTCGGCTTAGTAAGCCTTTCTTTGATAGACAAAAGCCCTTGAAAAATGTCTAGTTGTTTTGTCATGCAAGCTTTCCCAAGTTGAAAAGGTGGTGCGCAATGAATGATCCACATTTATGACGTCCACGATGCGGTCATGTAAATGGCTAATGATAAGGCCCTAAGATACAATGGTTTCCCCTACCAATTCTATAAATCTTTATGGGGTTCGTTTGGGAAAGACCTTATTCAAGTCTATCTTGAGGGGTTTTAGAACCAATCATTATGGCCATGTTTCAACAAAGGGAATATTAACTTCATCCTGTAACAAAGGCATCTAAATAAAATTGCCTATTTGTGGCCTATCCTATGTTAAATGTCTCCAAAAAAACTACCAAAGTTGTGGTTATGTAGCTACATAATATTCTCCTCACCTTAATGTAACTAGAACAAATTGGGTTCATTCAAGGGTGTTACATCCTCTACTATGATTAATAGCATTTCGGTATGGGAAGGCATGGAAAGGGCTTACGTTAATGATCCAATCAATCTCTTTGCTATGTTCATTAAAATTGATTTTAAGAAAGCTTATGATCGGATTTTGATTACCAGGACATTTGTCCTTGGAAGGAAAATTCTAAATTTATTCCAAAGTACTTATGGTCATGCGTTTATGTTGTTCATGTTGGGTTCTTTAGAGCCTCTATTTAGAAGTGGAAAAACTCCTAAAAGGATTTCTTTCATCCGACACATCCGGATTGAATGGTCGTTTATCCTTTTCATGAAGACCTTGGTTTCCCATTTTCATCTAATTAGGACCGTTATTTGTTAATGCATTTTCCTAAATCACTATTAATGGTTTCCATCTTTGAATCCTTTGAAATTCTGTCTGCATTTGAAAAGGAGTTCTTATTAGGCCTAAGCTCTACGTCTTTGGGCTGAAAAATGTTTTAGGTATCTACTTAGGGCACAAGGAATATCCTTTTCATGCTTCAAGACCTTGGTTTCGACCCCATTTTCATCTAAATAGTTAGAATGTTATTTGTTAATTCTAGTATCGGTGGATGACTTAAAGATCGAAAGGCGATTTTTTGGCTAGCTAACTAGGATCGACTTGTATTAATGAAGTGATAAATTTGGTCCTTGATCATATGTTATACAAATTGGTGTGCTCCTCTCGCCCTTGGTGGATGTACTTGAAATGTTATGTTGATAAACCACATCATAATTATTCCTCCAGTAAAGGATACTACTTGCTTTTGCCTCATCTTCCCGTGGTTGAAAAACTGAACACTCGATGGGTGATTCATTCCACTTCGTCTTCCAAGAATCAGTGATTTGACACTGTCTCGTCTATTTGTGTGGAGCCTAAAATTTCCTAATTTCTCTAGCGTGTTTTTCGTCAAGGTCTTACCATGCGGTCTAAACTTATTAAAATTGGGATCCTGGTTCCCAAGTTATCATTCTATGGCCACTTGGAAACTTTAATGTATCTCTTCTCATTTCTTCTGAAAGCACATCTTGTTTAGAATTGGATACACTCATTTTTATTTCCTCTCAGACCACAATGTTTTACTTGATAACATATCCTTTTAGGAGATAACCACTAAATTCTACCTATGTTCACCCATATTTGGCATGTTTTAAGAGGGGAAATTCTATTTTTGATATGGAAAGAAAGAATTTTTTTTCCTTTATTGATTCTAAAGTTGATCAAAAAAATTTAGTGTATAACAAATCTATGGTTATCTCCAATGTGCTACTATAGATTCAAGTTTAGGCTAACAAATTTGCTTTCGAGGTGGAAAATCTTCATAATCGGTTGTGAAATTGGGGTGATTCCTTGTGTAACGTCACCCAAGAGCCACTCTTCCCATATCATTACTCCTCGCCACATCTTAATGGTGTTCTTTCATCTGGTTTCGGTGCTCGCCTCACCCTCAACAATGGAGGAATCATTTGCCACCATCTTGCTAGGAAGGTTGTGGTCTCCCCGCTCGTCAACATGGTTGGGAAATTTTAGATGCTAGAAAGGAGTTCCCATGTTCAAACCGGTTGGACGATCATGATCCTCCTACTTCATGAATGTTTGTTCTTGTTTCTTAATTTTGTGTTCTAATGGTTTCCATGGCACTTCCTAGTTTGTTTGGTGTCCTCTTAGGCTCATCCAAGTTTTTGTGATTTTGGGGTGTGCTCTCATACTACCTTCTTTTTTTTATGAAAGATATCTTGTTTTTATTTCATTAATATAATATAAGATGTATTTTTAATAAAATAAATATTCACATATCATATACTTATTTCATAATGCAGATATTTTCAACCCAAAAATATCTACAATCTATGGTCCACTTTATGGTTTTGACTTTGTTTGAAATACTCACATCGAGTGTAATTTGTATTTTACTGGGCCAAAGTAAATAAATAGAAATTACATAAGTTCCAATATTTAGGACCTGATCAGAATGTCTACTTCTAGTAGAACATTCTAGACCCCATTTCCAACTTGCATGACGTTTAATTTGTTAAAAATGTGAAGATATAAATAGAAATTCCATAAATAAAAAGGTTACAATTAAAACTTGACATGTCTTACGCTTAATCCACAAATTATATTGTTCATACCCAAATAAAATCTATTATATGTGCTCTAATGTAGAATACAAGGTGTGTGAACAACCATAAATAATTGAAGCCCTCAAACAATTAGTCATATCAATGAAAGGTAGATTCTATCTGTCAATCAAGCTTACCATTTTTTAATTTTATGGAATCAATTTTTTTTATTGGAGGGCATTTAATTTGATAAGTTAGAGGTAGACATGAATGAAAATTTAGAAATTAGAAGGTGGGAATTAAATAAATGAATGCCCAACAACTATTTCATAGAGTATATTACTCCCACTAAAATAATATATGTTATTTGTGATCCACTTAATTGCCTCAAACTCATGCCCATTATTCACGTGAGTGAAATATGAGCTTATAGGGTCCAAAATAAAAATTAATAAGATTTCAATAAGGTCTATGTTTTAAATTTCCTTCCACATGCAAGACAAAAACAGACCCAAGGCACATATTTCCTATAACCACCATCACTTTTGTTACCTATAACCCATGATTTTTCCGTTGACATGATCATTGATAGCGAGGTTATGCACAATTAAATTTCGTTGAAAAGTCAAGCCAATCCAAGTATGTAAATGGCTTCAACGTAAATATTGATATTTCTAAAACATTATCATATAACAAACGTCTCTTTGTTATGATATTGTTATTATGTTACTACGCTACAAAGTACATGCATTTTAATTTGATTTGACTAAGAAAGAATATTTTTTTAATCTTTTTGTCTATGTATTTTAAGGAAAAACAACAAATATGATCTATTAAAGGAAAGTTGACATTGTCGCATGGATTCGAAGAGGGCGGTGAGTTCTTTTCCTAACTTAGTTTACATGTCCCATCGAGGGCGGCCTTGCCAACTTCTCGCTTTTTCTCTAAATTTCCGCAACATGAAATTTCACCATGGAGGAATATAAATAAGGTAAGGTCCAAGGGTACAACCATGGGAATTGGAAATGGAAAGTGGGGCATTTTTTACAAAAGTTGTTATCCTCTTGTTCCTTATGAGAAAGTATTTTCTTGTAATTAAATTTGTGTATTGCCGAACTAAAAAAAATAAAAAAGTAAATATGGATGCAGTTTTACTTAATGGGTTTCATACAAGCCAAGAAAAAATTGATCATGATCACAAGCCAACCAGAAGTAGATCCCAATCGGAGGAGGAGGAATTGAAAGGATTATGCGTAGAGAGATTTAATTAAGTTGTGTCCAATGTATTTGCTTCCAAGGCTTCTCAACATCTCATGGATTCCACATATGTTGTTCTCGACTTGCACATTAGTGTTATGGTTGTGCTTATACCTTCCTAGGAAAGTGCTTTGTACTCATGGAAGTAGGTTTCCTCTCCTTTACCTCCACGGAGGAGGATTTGTGTTGGGCTCGTCAACATGGTCCATTTACCACATTTTCATGTGTACTTCTAAAACAAATTATATGATACTACCCAACATGGTATTCTTCTTTCTTTAGTTCTATTGAATGGGTCCCTATGCATGCCTATATAGCACAATCTCACGTGGTTTACATCTTATGCCAAATTCTTATGGTGCTTTTTAGTGGGCGATAGTGTGCGAGAGAATATCCCTTATCATGTTACATTACAATGTGTAGATACGAAGATGAAGTCACTTAAAATCAAAGGATCCATTATGCTTCAAACTTTTTTCAGAGGATAAATTCTAATCAAATGGGAAGTTGAGATGTCAGACCTAATTATTTCTTAGTGATGGATGAAGGTGTTCTAGAAGTTTGTATTTCCCATAGAAGGAAAGAAAGACCATCCTGCATGTAACCACTTTCACGAAGAAGCTCCCCGATGTGACCGGTGATGGAAATAAATAGTTTCTCCCATGAAGACCTCAATATAAAGGAGGAAATTGTGATTATTTTACAGACACAAGGATTGTATTGAGCCGTAGTTCTGATATAGAAGAAGACACATGCATATTGTATTAAGCCAAAGCTATATGACATGGAAGAAGATGTATACAAACAGAGAGATTTTATTGAGTCGTAGCTCGACATGGAAGAAGACACTCATAAAATGTATTGAGTCAAATATCGACATGGAAGAAGATGCACACATACTTATTAGGCCATAGCTCTAACAAGAAAGAAAATGTAGACACAAAGACTGTATTCAACTATAGATATGACAAGGAAGAAGACACACACATATATAAACAAATTTCATTGTGTCAAAGCTCTAACTTTGAAGAAAATATAAATGTATAGAAGTGCTAATTTGAGTTTTCAATAATCTGTTTTATTTACAATTCTTTATTTTATTTCCATTGTCTCGTATTTTATTTATGTGATTTATACAATTTGGTATCACAACGTCTACAAATGGTATCATAGCGTGGTTTATCAAATGGATGTAAAATCAACATTCTTGAAGAGGAAGTTTTTTTGAATCAGCGAAAAGGTTATGGTATCAAAATTCGTGAAAGATGATATCAAAACTCTAGATTTGATAATGAATTTAAGCAAGAATAATTTTAAATCAACACATGAAAATAGAGAAAACATAGAAAAAATAAAATATAGAGAATAATGGAGAAATTTCTATTGATTAGTGGAGGGAATTTTATACAATTGCTTACTCCTATAATCATGGAGTCAAGTCCCATCTTCTTATCCCCATATTTCTCATATAATCCCTAGTCTTACTACAATCCCAAGACACTCTCACACACTCCCATCTCTATGAATTGTCCATGACAACTAATTGTGCACACTCACATATTATTTAAATATTAAATAATACTAATATTCAAACCATATGTTCACACTATGAACACTAAATTCCTAACATTCACCCCATTTGTGTGAACATGGGTGATTTCTATCTAATACTGCTCATGTTCTACAATCGATGATTTTCAAAGAGTACCATCAACTCCAACAGGTTTTCTAGTGGAACCACTAACCACTCGCATGTTATTTTCTAAGAGATTCACAAACTCACAAATTGGTTTTCTAGTGGACCACCAACCACTTTCATAGTAGTGTACACATTTTCCCACCCCATCCTTACATTCAAGGGAAAATACAAGAAATATCGCTCATGCAGGAGCTCACTTATTACAAGAGTGAACAAGAATAAATCATTTGTTCTTTATTTACTACCACACATGCTAAAATTAAACACACGAACACAACTAAAAAACATGGCCACCAAAGCAATATTGTGGCCTCATCAATGGTGCCTAATGAGAGGTCGCTAAAATGCCTCCTTCCTCCGTTGCCTCTAGCCTCCATGGTGATGTTGCTAACTCAGGTGAATTTGTCTTTGAGGATCATTTTATAATTCTATTGGGTGTCGGTTTCAACCGATAATGCACCCCCTCACTATGGACGTCGCGTACAAGCAAAAATGCGTCTGATTTTGACAAGTGAGGAATTTTATTTTATTTTTTTGTTTTTATAATATACTTTTACAATGACTCACTAAACTATCACTTTACCATAACACTCAACTTGGATAGACACAATAAAATTCATAGAAAAAGTAATCAATAATGAATTTTTGAATAACACCCTACAAAGAAATTAGAACAATAGAACAAGTTAAACAATAAAGAATTTTGCAACATTCATGTGAATTGCGGTCCCGATTTTAGAAATTACTTCAGATGTCATAATCTATTTCACAATTTATCTTAAACAAGAAACTGGGTTATTATGAAATTTTAACTATAGAGCAATAAAATACGTATCTTCAAACCCAAAAATTTCAAAATATTTGGAATCTGGGTTTTTGAGAAAAACGTGATTTACTAGTCATTTTTTTAAAGATCATACTCTAGAAAATGGAGATGGAAGCTTCAAAAATATCATATCTTCATCTTAGAGGATGCGGTTTTGTCCTGCAATGACTCTCATAAAACTTCCTATCCTTATCTGATACGAGATGATAACAAAACTCTACATTTAATAATGAATTTAAGAAAGAATAATTTTAAATCAACAAATAAAAATAGAGAAAACACATAAACAAATAAAATATAGAGAATAATGGAGAAATTTTTATTGATTAGTGGAGGGAATTTTAAACAGTTGTTTGCTCCTTATTTTTCCTGTAATCTCTAGTCTTACTCTCAATCCCAACATACTCTAACACACTCCTATCTCTATGAATTGTGCATGATAACTAATTGTGCATGCTCACATATTATTTAAATATTAAATAATACTAATATTCAAACCATATGTTCACACTATGAACACTAAATTCCTAACAAAGGAAAAGTCTCTATGGTTTCAAGAAAGCACCTAGAGCTTCATCCAAAGATCGGTTTGCTGATATTTTTACAAAGGATTTGGGAAATGAAGTTTTTCAAGTATTTCATAATTTGTTAGGGATTTTTTCATTGGGAATATGTCATATCTACAAGTGCACACTCGACTATAGAATAATAAAAATTTGAAGGTCGAAATTAAGGGGGAGTGTTGGAAATAGATAATTTCTCCCATGTATGCATTTGTTATTTTTAGGAAAAGTAAAAAGCAAGTTGTTTTTCTATGCATAGTTTAGTTTTAAATAGGTGTATCTATTTTTAGGAAAATAAAATAAATCAAAAACCTTTGTATTCATGCACAAAAGCATGCACTATTTTTAGCTGATAGTTCTATTATTAAGATGTTCTATTGTTAGATGAAAGACCTCAATATAAAGCAAGCAATTGTAAGTTTTTACACACACGAGGATTGTATTGAGCCATAACTCTGATGTGGAAGACAACACACACATAATGTATTGAGCCGAAGCTATGACATGGAAGAAAATGTATTCACATAGAGATATTTTATTGAGTCGTAGCTGTGATATGGAAGAAGAAACTCACAAATTGTCTTGAGCGAAAGCTCGACATGGAAGAAGACATACAAAGTTATTGAGTTGTAGCTTCCACAAGAAAGAAGATGTACACATAGAGAATTTATTGAGTTGTAGCTCGACAGGGGAAGAAGACACACATATATACACATATCGTATTGCACTGAAGCTATGACATTTAAAGAAATATATATGCACAAAAGTGCTGATTTGAGTTTGCAATAATTTGTTTTATTTGCAATTTTTATTTTATTTATTTTATGTGCCTAATTTGTACAAATAGGTATCGAGCATTTACAACTAGAATTGTATCGACCTTCACATGTATAAACTAATTCTTCTACCTAATTTTTTTTTTTTTTTCCAGGATGGCAATGTACGTCCATGTACAACTCATCTCGCAAGACGTAAACATACCCAAAGCACACCTACACACTATGAATGATCATGTCTATCACCTATAGGTGATAATTTTGCATCGTCGAGATGGTTTTCATGCATACTTTATGCACCATTAGATGTTGTGAGAGATTCCATTTTAACTTGATTAAAACACCTTCGACGTAATGATACTAAGTCGTTGTGATCTATAAGTGATTGAAAAATTGTGTTGTGTCCTTGACCAATGAATATATTAGCTCAACATGAAAACATGGGTGTTCAAGAGTCCGATATATGAGTCATGGAAGTATGTGTATAAGCGTGACACGTTTAAAAGGATGTATCAATAAATATATTGTATGAAAATGTATGATATCACTGTGTTTTGGTCTAAATTAGTTTCCATGAGATCACGTTCACATTCAAGAAGCATTGTATAAGTCTATGGTTTCATTTTAAACTCAAAAGCTAAAATGTCCAGATTTTTATATCCTTTATCTCTGCAAAATTGAGTACAGGGTGAGTATATGGTCTAATTGAACATTATGGGGCAAGTTGTAAGAATTATTTTCGTCTGTGGTTCAAGTATTCATAATGGTCAATGTAATGAGTATATTGTTCTTGAAAAAGACATGCCTATTTTTTTCTTGTTGAGATATATGTTGTGGCTTTGTCAATGATGACGCTAAGAACATAGGTCAATGATCATACATCATGAATCTAAATATGTAGTAAGAAGAAGGTTGGTCTCACCATGTTATGTGAATGATTCACAAATGAGTTCATCATGGTTTTGAAGGTCTCCGAGCAGCTCAAAAGTGAGTATTAATCCTGCAGTATTGTCTTAGACATGTACTTAAAGATGTCTACAGGTCTGGGCATGGTATTCAGTAATACAATGGTGTTTCTCTGGAGTCTAGATGTGTATAAAGCTTGATAAGATCTATGGATGTCAAAAGGTAAGTTCATCAATTGATAGGCAATGTGTCATGTCATCTATGGTTGTATCACTAAGTATGAATAAAGATTGACACGAGAAGTTTTGCTAAGTATGAAACATCCTATAAGTCCTTCGGGTATGAAATTAATCCAACTGGTTGTTGGATTAGTATATTTGTTTGTATTTTCGCCCTCCTTTTGCTACTGCCCAACATATCACATCTAACATACCCATAACAATAAAACATGGATTTGCATTTTTATTTAAGACTGCATATGTCAAGGTACCCTTATCGATTTGTTAATAATGTCACCACATGCCCAACAAAAAGCATGAAATGGAGTTGGGGTTGCGGTGGGTCATACGAGATAGGTGGAGCATGCAGTTCACCACTACAACTTCCCCCTTACTTGCGGGTCACTAGGGCTTGCATCAGCGAAGCCCACACGATGCCCTCCATGGTGTTGTTGGCGAGCAGGGAAGCCAATGCCTTGGGCAAAAAGGTTCTTTGCTGAAAAATAAGGAGCCAACACACGATCTTACCAACATTCATTGCATTGAATCCCACCATAATAAACCATGAACATGAAAACAATTGCAAAAAGGTGGTTTATGTTTCTTGGTTTTGGAGGTCTGCCACATGGACAAATGAGATCATTCTATGCTTTTAACGACTCCGCATACCGAAGCCATCCAATCTCTCCGTTCTTAGACAGTGCAACCCTCAGTTCAACTGAGAACGTCTGCAACATAATTACATTTTTAATCATAACTAAATCGCAATCATGAACTAACTTAACTACGAGATTAAGAATTCAAATTTGTCTTTTTGGATAACTTAAAAGTCACTTAAAGGTAACTAAAAATCTGAAATATTTCTATTAAAATGTTGGAGTGATCCCTTCCATGCAGCATGACACGACATATTTTGAAACCTCATAAAAGGACATACACATGATGACCAAGGTAATAAATGCTCATGTAAACATGCCCTTAAAATGTTTCATACCCACTACTCCCCATGTCTATGTAGCATTATATCCGACACCCAAAGATGATTCTACGATCTTCTGTTCTTGGACTTCAAGGATATAAAAACAGGAAGAAGAAAATAAGGGAATGATGGAGTGAAACGGATAAAACTATTTAGTGTTTTAGTGGAATGAAATAACATTAATTGAAGATCCAATCTCAAAAGTTAGCTTGAGGAAGTTAGACATATCCATAACATGTTGCAGCTCGCAATACAGTGGAAAAGATTTGGTATCAAGGATTAAAACAGAATATTGTTCGCAGTGTCAAATAAATAATATAATTAATTTAAATAAGTTAAAAATGGCAGAATATATTTTCACTTTTGACTGGATGGAGAATCACACATATGACTAGGAATTAGTACAACACACGGCGACCTGCATCAGTGCCTGAGAAGCGGGCTGAGCATACAAGTGGTTGCTGGCATGTGACCGTGGATCATGTGTATGCTGCTTAACCTGAATTTTAGTTTTTTCGCTGATCTTGACAGAGAGATTGAGGATCCCCTTGGGCTTTCCCGAAGGGGTTACCAGCTGACACTTGTAGCTGCTGAGCATATCATTTTGCTTAAGAAGAAAGTCTCTGAGGGGCACGGTCACATGGCCGATCGGATGAGGTCCCCAAACTGTGGCGCTCCATATCTGGACAGTAAGGAACAGGCGGTCCTGTTGAAGGGAGGCCTCGTGGAGGGTGAATGACATTGCCTCGTTCCAACTTGGATTTCTTCCGTTTTCTTTGTCCACGTTTGTTCTGTGCTCGCTCCTGCTGCTGCGTTTTCCTCCGCCCTGGACGAACACCACCGCGTAGGCCTTGGTTTTACACAACAAATTTGGTCTCTTCAAGTTGCTCGCAGATTTCACTGTTATTTCCATGCTCCTCATTTCCATTCTTGTGCTTGCAAAATGATCGATTTGTGAGGGGAAGTGCGGTGAATGCTATGGCTGAGGATTTGCAGATGCATTTATAGGGAGAGTGTTTTTCATGAGTTGCTCACGTGATGCTAATTTTGAGGGCCGTTACACGTCGATGACAATAAGAGCTCTGATTTGGGCGGCTATTATCCGATCCGATTCGCTTCAGGGAATTGAAACAAGGTGGAAGAAAAAGTGATCATTCCCATATTCAGTGAAAGAGAGAGGATTGTGATTGGGATATTTCTGGTACACGCTATGTTAATCGAGAAGCAAGATAGCTTCTATTTTTCCTTCTTTTCAATCAAGCACTAGGATTAATGTTTCACGATGTTAGTCAATAACCTCGTGAAAAATGTTTCCAATAATAACTAAGACAGCTTTATTATCCTCCAGAATTTATTGTGACGGATTGTAATCCATTCAGATTTGGTCTATAACTTTCATTTATATTTTGATTTTCTAAAAAAATTTAATGGAGATACGTTGATGCCTTACTACACCGAAGCTGTTGGCAGTGGGCACCATTAGACTCAGCATGCCGTTCTCACAATATCTAAAGTTGCATAATCTCTTTATAAATGGTCCAAAACTTTAGCGTATAGATTATAGAAATGATGGTTGACATTGATCTCGGGTGTTCTACCCTTTTACATGTGTTCTTCCTTACACAACACTTCCAAGTGAACCTTTACGAGTTTCCTCATATTTTTATGTTTTTCTCTTTATGAGATTAAAATGCTTAAGTGGAGCACAAATAACAGATATTATTTAGGTACAAACAATCTACTCTATGGAATAGGTGTGCTCCATATAGGTATTTAATTCACGCATTTTAATTTCTAACATTTCATTCATGTTTATATATTATCTATCAAACTAAACATAATCCAATTGAAAACCATGATTGTTGGAAATATGCATGTGATGCATATTTAATTCCAACTATAGCTTTTTTAGGAAAGCTAATTTTAGCTTTAGTCTTGCTTTAGTTTGCTTTAGTTAAGTTAGCTTTATCTTATTTTTATCATTAGATTTAATTCAAATAAATCTGTTTTAAATCATGCATAGCATGCAACTTTTTAAAGCATGAGTTTAGATTTAGAATGCTCGAAAGTTGAAGAGGCTTTAGTGGGTGTGTTATTCTATTTAAATAACAGCAATTGTAATTGCATTGTATGCACACACAAATGAGTGTAGATTTAAATGCTCACAAGCAAGAGAAGGATGTGCATTTAAATAACAGCAATTGTAATTATGTTGTATGCACACACACAAAGGTGTGAAATTGATTGAAGGATGTGCATTGAAAGCTGAAGCTACGCAGTATTGTAAAGATGCTCGAGTATGATGAAGCTTTTATTAATGGAGATTATGCAGCAGTGCTGGTTTGAATATTCATATGTTTATGCAAGCTATTTAAGTATTCTCGTTTTATTTCTTTTATGTTGTTTGTTGTATAAGACTACATTTTTTCTACAAATTAGTATCAGAGTAAGGTTATTCCAACAACTTATTAAATTGGTAGCAAGCTATGGCTTCTACATCTGGTATGTAGACACCGAAATTTAATGGAAAGAATTATGAATACTAGTCATTGACCATGAAGGCACTATTCGATCTCAAGACGTGTGGGAGATCATTGAGGATGGGTACACAGAGCCCATGAAATGCAAGCAGATATCTGCACTTTCTCAAGCGAGAGAAAGATATTTTGAAGGAGTTACGAAAGAAGGATGGCAAAGCTCTTTTCTATATTCATCGAGTAATGCATGAAAGCATTCTTCCAAGAGTGGCGGCAAGAATTGAGTCAAGCAAAGACTGCATGGGATACTTTACAAGTTGCATATCAAGGTAACGAGAAAGTAAAAACCGCCAAGCTACAATTACTTCGTAGAGATTTTGAGAATTTAGCAATGAAAGATTCGGATTCTATAGAATCATTTTTTACATATGTAGTTGGCTTAGTCAATCAAATCAAATCTCATGGTGAGACTCTTGAGGACAGAAGGATTATTGAAAAATTGCTTAGAAGTTTGCCTACGAAATTTGATCCTTTAGTTGTTCTTATTGAAGAAACTAAGGATCGAGTCGATTTTCTATTGATGAGTTGCATGCATCTCTAATCAATCATGAACAGAGGATGAATAGATCACATGCAAGTGTGATCGCCAGGCTTTTGCATCTCGGACAGCGGTAGTCATGGCAAAAGAAGAGGAAGTTTCAGCCCAAGAGGCAGAGGAAGAAGTCCATCCGAGAGGACGTGGCAGCGGTTCATCATACTCAAGTGGAAGAGGACATAATCAAGAACGAGTTATGGTCGAGACAAGATAAGTCTCATGTTCGATGTCATTATTGCAAGAAGTATGGGCACTATGCTTATGATTGCAAGAAAAACAATATGATCAAGAGAGCCAAAATCAAAATCAGGTTGGAAGTTCTACTTCTAAACCTATTTTTATTGCATGCACAAGGATTTGAAACAATACCTTCTTTATCCCCTATTGAATGTAATTTGTCAAAAGAGAGTCCATGTGATGTATGGTATTTAGATTCGGGTTGCGGTAATCACATAACGGGTAATCTAAATTTATTTTCTAGTTTGGATGATTCAAGTTAAGAGTGATGTAACTCTTGGAAATAACAATATTGTGTCTGTGAAAGGAAAAGGCACGGTTAGTATTCTAACAAGACAGGGGGAGCAAACAAGTATGCAAGATGTTTACTATGTTGCAGGTTTGAAACATAACCTTATGAGTATTGGACAACTGGTACAGAAAGGATACCGAGTCTATATGGAAGACAATGAGTGCGTGATTGTGGACAAAGCTCCTAGCACTCAGTTGATTGCAAAAGTGAAGATGAGCAGCAATAGGATGTTTCCATTGATTTTGAAACCTGGAAAGAAGAAGAAATCAGATCTGTTTGCAGCAAAGTCATGTGTTAAGCCAAATGAGTCTTTTGTTGAGTCCTGCGCTCAAACAGATGAGTCCTGCGCCAATGAAAATCAAGTCTGCGCTGAAGGAACACAATCAGCTTTTCATTCAGTTATGAAGGATGAAACATGGCTTTGGCATCTAAGGTATGGACATTTGAATTTTGGAGGTTTGAATTTATTATATAGAAAAAATATGGTTAAAGGTTTGCCATTGATTCAGAAACCTGAAAGGGTATGTGAAGGTTGTATTTTGGGAAAGCAACACAGAGATTCATTTCCAGTTGGCAAAACAGCAAGAGCAAGTGCACCACTTGAGATTGTACATTCAGATTTATGTGGACCTATGCAGACAGCTTCTATTGGAGGTTGTATTTATTTTATGACATTCATTGATGATTACACAAGGAAGACATGGGTTTATTTCCTGAGAAATAAATCAAATGCCTTTGATACATTTCAGCAGTTCAAGGCATTAGTGGAGAAGCAAAGTGGATACTACATCAAAGTTCTCAGAACGGACAGAGGAGGTGAGTATGTTTCTAATGAGTTTATGAATTTTTGCAGATATCATGGTATACACAAGCAGTTTACTACCAGGTATACACCACAACAGAACGGTGTGGCGTAGAGAGGAAAAATAGAACCATCATGGAGATGGCGAGAAGCATGTTGAAGGCAAAACATCTTCCAAATGAGTATTGGGCGTAAGCGTGTAGCAACTTTATATTTTGAACAGGTGTCAACGAAACTTGTTAGGAACATGGTTCCTCAACAAGCATGGACTAATAGGAAACACAATGTTTCACATTTCAGAGTTTTTGGTTGTGTAGCATATGCACATGTACCCGATGAACTAAGGAAGAAGTTAGACAACAAAGGAGAAAAATGTATTTTTGTTGGGTATTCAGAGAATACAAAAGCATACAAGTTGTACAATCCATCCTTTGGAAAGGTTGTGATCAGCGAGGATGTACGGTTTATTGAGGATGAAGCATGGGATGGAAGTATAGTTAAAATAGTGAGTATAGCAACATCTATTCCACATGATGATATGACAGATGAAACTTTAGAGCAACAAGCTACTATATCTACAAATCTTGGACATGCACCACAAGTTGTAGCACAAGCTACACCTCCATCTACAGTCAGGAGGTCACCAAGATTTCAGCCATCTTCAGCCATGCAAGAGACACCACGGGAACACGGGCTACTCCATCACCAGAAAGTAGTCCTGCATCGAATACTCCTGTGCAGCGGAAAACAAGAAGTCTAAGTGAGATTTATAATGTTGATACAACTAACTCATTTTCAGTTTTTGCATTATTTTCTCAAGCTGCAGATCCAGTATATTACGAAGAGGCTATAAAGAATGAAGTTTGGGAAAAAGCCATGGATGATGAGATTGATGCTATAGAGAAGAATCAGACATGGGAGCTAATGGATCTTCCAAAAGGAAAGGACATGATAAGAGTCAAGTGGGTCTACAAGACAAAATACAATGCTGATGGAAAAGTACATGAAGCACAAAGCAAGGCTGGTTGCAAGAGGTTTTACGCAGCAATATGGAGTTGACTACAATGAAACATTTGCACCAGTAGCACGTTTGGATACGGTAAGAATGGTTTTAGCAATTGCAGCTCAAAACAAATGGCCTATTTATCGATGGATGTTAAATCAGCATTCTTAAATGGATTCCTTGAAGAGGAAGTTTATGTAAATCAGCCAAGGTTATGAGATTGAAGGTCATGAAGGAAAAGTATACAGATTGAAGAAAGCGCTCTATGGTCTCAAGCAAGCACCTAGAGCTTGAGTGCAATAGAAATAGATTCTTATTTGATTGAGAATGGTTTCGAGTGGAGTAGCGGTGAGCCTACCTTATACACCAAGATAAATGAACAAGGTAAAATTTTAATTGTTTGTTTATATGTAGATGATTTGATCATTACTGGAAATCTATCTACAGAGTCATTCAAATCAGCCATGAAGAAGGAGTTTGAGATGACAGATCTTGGTCTTATGCATTACTTTTTGGGTATTGAAGTTCAACAATCAGAAGGTGAAGTTTTTATCTCACAAGCAAAGTATGCAAGTGACATTTTGAAAAGGTTTAACATGTTGAATTGTAAGCCAACACCAACACCAGTTGCAGTAGGTTTGAAGTTGAGCAAAGAGGATGAAGGATCATTTGTGGATCCAACATTGTTTAAAAAGTTGGTTGGAAGTCTTATGTATTTGACGGCCACAAGGCCTGATATCATGTATGGTGTAAGCCTCATATCAAGGTTCATGGAATCTCCAAAAGATTCACATTGGCAAGCTGGAAAAAGAATTTTGAGGTATGTACGTGGAACAAGAAATTATGGAATTCTTTATTCAAGTTCAGATGAGTTCAAACTCATTGGTTTTACAGATAGTGACAATGCTGGAAGTATAGATGATCGGAAAAGTACATCCGGCTATACTTTTCACTTTGGAACAGGAGTGGTTTCATGGGCATCAAAGAAGCAGCCCATTGTCACGTTATCTTCAGCAGAAGCAGAGTATGTAGCAGCAACAGGAGCAGCATGTCAAGCTGTTTGGATGAGAAGAGTGTTGACAGATTTACAACAGAAACAAGTGGAAGCTACACAGATTTTTTGTGACAACAACTCAGCCATAGCGTTGTCCAAAAATCATGTTTTTCATAAGAGGAGCAAGCATATTGATACGAGGTATCATTTCATCAGGGAGCTGGTAAACAACAAGGAAATTCATCTTGAATTTTGTAGATCTGAAGATCAGTTTGCAGACATTTTTACAAAAGCTTTAGCAAAAGAAGTTTTTGAATATTTGAGAGATTGTTTGGGAGTATGTGATCCTGCACATGGCAGATCTGAAAAAGCAAACACAACTCTAGAAGAGTGAAAGCTACAGTTTGAAATTAAGGGGGAGTGTTGGAAATATGCATGTGATGCATATTTAATTCCAACTATAGCTTTTTTAGGAAAGCTAATTTTAGCTTTAGTCTTGCTTTAGTTAAGTTAGCTTTATCTTATTTTTATCATTAGATTTAATTCAAATAAATCTGTTTTAAATCATGCATAGCATGCAACTATTTTAAAGCATGAGTTTAGATTTAGAATGCTCAGTTGAAGAGCTGTTAGTGGGTGTGTTATTCTATTTAAATAACAGCAATTGTAATTGCTTTGTATGCACACACAAAGGTGTGAAATCAAGCACTGAATAAGCAAGAAGGATGTGCAAGTACACGCATGCACAAATTGATTGTAAAGAGCTGAAGCTCGAGTATGATGAAGCTTTTATTAATGGAGATTATGCACAGCAGATCTTTGGTTTGAATATTCATATGTTTATGCAAGCTATTTAAGTATTCTGTTTATTTCTTTTATGTTGTTTGTTGTATAAGACTACAGATTTTCTACAATGATGCCATGAAATAAAAAGATAACAAGGCTTGATTGGATAATAAAATCTACATCTCATCTTGAGGGGATAAATTATCAATGATTTTGCATGCTATAGACACTAAATCACACACTAGGGTACATCTCTAGGCCCTAAACACATACTAGCATTCATATGATTCTTAACAAAGAAAACTAGCAATTGTGTATTGTCATTGACCTCTTTGATTTGTTTATTTCTTTTTCGTTCATATGTTGATCTCCTAGGGGGATAAATTATCAACGATTGTTCCTACATCACATGTTTATTTTAATTAATTGACCTAAAAGCTAAAAATCATGTCTACAACGTGCTACAAGAAGCAAGTAGTGTTGTTGGGTTTTGAACATACACCTTATTGAATTCTCAACAATTATTTCTTTTGACCCTTTAAGCCTACAATGCACTCGCATGATTAATTCACACGATATTGTGATGATTAAGAAGAACACAAACAAAAGATATTATTTTGGTAGGAATAATATGCTCCGTGGAATAGGTGTGAGACATGTATGTATTCGATTATCACCTTTCACCGATATGACCAATTGGTAGAGGGCCTCAATTATGTATGGTTATTTGGACACCACATATTATATAGTGGAGCACATATAAAAGATGGTATTTTAGTTGGAACAATCAAATCCATGGGATAGGTCAGGAAAAGCATGGCTTTAATTCCCATCTTTTTATTTCTAACTTTACCTTCATGTCTTCACCTTATGTAACAATTTAAATGTTATGCAATCAAAATACTTGATGCCATAAAAAATTATAATAACAAACTATCAAATCTTGTTTGACAATGAAAATATCCCAATCATTCATATGGCCATCCCATGGAGGGGCTCGATTATCAATGATTGTTCTTGCATCACCTAATTTTGTGTAATTATTTAAGCTTAAAATTGAAAATCTTTCCTACAAATTTTATTTTTTGTTAAATCACACCTTTACAGATGTTTTCTATATAACCTGGAGCTAAAAGAATCATTATACAAGCTGAAGAACTCAAGCAAAAATTCATATAGTCTAAAGAAATTACCTTTGGCTTCACAACTTGACCAAGCTTTATACTTCTTCTCAACACAATATAATTAGATACCTTGTCTTATTACAGTAACTTTTAATGATCTTAGAAAAACTTTAAAGCTAATGTGGACCTTATAACTACAGCATTCATTTTCAACCATACTTATAAGGAGACTCCATCAAAGCATCTATACCTTGAAGCTTCATATGACTATCTTGAACATTTAATAAAGTTATATTCATAAGATAAACAACACAAATAGGGAATACCTACACATACCATTTATCTTCTTTCATTAACTTATTATGTTCATTTAGGAGCACAAACATGTAACTTTCTTGATTCTTGAACTAATCATGAAACTCATCATCTCCTTCTTGAATCATCCTACACTCATAATTTTTTAAAATCATAGTAATAACTTCTGAAAACATAGTGAAAAACTTAGGACATACCTACTACCTCATTGTCATGGATATATAATTCAATCTTTACCTTGAGTGGGCTTTAAACAATTTTAGTACACTTATTAAAGTGTAGAAACATGCTCGTGTACCCTTGGTTCATGATGATTTTGAACATTCCTATTGATCTTCATCGGGATGAAAAATCCTCACACTAGTCTTGTATAATCACGCCACATTCTTTACAATTTATGTCTCTACTTGAAATACATCTATAGATTCAAACATCTTTTAAATACAAGGTACATTAATACTTCAAGGTTAACACACACGTCACTTTGAAATATTGATTTGGCTTCTATTTATCCTACATGAGAATATAGATCCCTAGATTTTCTTGTCGTTAAAAACATCTTCCTTCAAGCCTTAGCATAATTATTAACAAGTTAAAAGCACATGTTGAGCTAATATACTCAAATTTGGTCAGATCATCTTGTGAATTTTTCCTATCTTCTAGTTCCAATTTCTATCTATACTTGATTGTTATTACTTCCTGCTACACCTTCTTACATCTAAGAGAATCAATACACAATTAAATAAACATGAACCAAAGTTCACTTCCTAGAAGCATTCCTATAGTTGTT